>VDFB02047230.1:359562794-359701250 GCA_007258455.2 Sequoia sempervirens
TATATATACAACAATATATCTTAATCATAACATATTCCATCCAAACAAATTAAGCACGTTAAAGATTACACAATTTTAAAGATTAGAAAAGAATCCATGTTAGAAGAGAAATAGACTACTCTGTTAGAGGTAGCTTTAAATAGATGAGTGGAAAATAATATCATGAAATGTTATTGATAGTTAAATAGATGAGGGCACAACAATATCATGAAACATGTTAATCGAAGACAATTGCTACCCTCTTTCATTTTATATGTATATTATTTTGTTTAGATTCCTATAGAAATATAAATATGCATTCAAGAAAATTAGTGTATTCTAGACTCTCTATTTCAAATTCTTTTGTCGTCCTACAACTTAGCTCAATGCAGCTCATTCTTCTTGGACAAGTTCAACACTATATGTAAGTATGACACTTTCTCATTTTCAATAGACAACTTTGTTTATCTAAGTGCAAAAATTATTCATTGTTTTCAGGTTCACATTGTATATATTAATTTTACCTATATACTCACTTTTTATCCTTCCTTTTTTATTTCCCTTGGTTGTGCACTAACATACCTTTGTTTTCTATTTGTAGGAACTACATTTAAGCATACAAAGGGATTTGAAAATGAAGTTACACTTTTGGTTTCAAGTTGTCACACCAAATAGAACACAACAATATAAGATATTATATATGGAAACAACAAGACATCTCTTGTACGATGTATAACGAAACTCCACAACATCTCTCATGGACGTTTCATACTTCTCTTGCTTAGGGGTTTGGATAGAGCCCATGCACCTCCATGATACCAATATGGCAAGGTGGAAAAAAAGTATGGGTTTTGTGGTTTCCCATTTCACATCATTCACTTGTTGTTACATACATATATGTATATGCACAAATTCTTCTATACATTCACTATTATGTTTTTATACTTTCTCATTCTCAATAGATACCCTTGGTTAACTAATTATAGAAATTATTCATATTTTCAAGCACACATTGTATATATTAATTTTACCCCTATACATTCTCTTTATCCTTCCTTTTTTATTTCCCTTGGTTATACACTAACATAGCTTTATGTTCTCTTTGTAGGAACTAGGTTTAAGCATGGACAAGGATGTCAAAACCAAGTAAGACAACAATATCAAATATTATATATGCAAACAATAGAGTTTCCCAAGATTCCTTGTAGTACAATGTATGATGAAACACCACATCTCTCGTCGATGTTTCATACTTCTTTTGCTCGGGGTTTGGCTAGAGTCCATGCGGCTCCATGATGCCAATATGGTAAGGTGGAAAATGAGCACGGGTCTTCTAGTTTCCCATTTCACCTCATTCATTTCTTGGTTACATACATATATGTATATGCACAAACTCTTGTATAGATTTACTATTATGTTTTCCATATTGCCTCAAAAGAAACCATGCCTTCTAATTCAATTAAATTAATAATGTATGTTGAATTTCCACGGTATCCCCTATGCATGTTTCATTCTTCTCTTGCTTGGGGCTCTCAATATAGGCCATGTGCCCTCATTATGCCATTATGTTGTGAAAAAAAATAAGCATGGGTTTTGTAGTCCTACATTTAATGCCATACATTTGTTCTTACATATATATATGTCTACACAAATTATTTTATACATTTGGTGACATCTTTCTGATGTTCCCTCCAACCAATGTGTACCTTCTAATTCAATTAAAATACCTTCACAAAGTATAAATGTCATTTGAATCCCTAAATTACCAAGTTGACACTACTTGCAACATCTTCACTTTTTGTGAAACCCATTTCTGATCACCATTACAACTAAACTAATGGAATCGCTTTTCCAAAAGGCATAACTATACTAATCGAATCACTTTCTCAAAAGCATACTTGTTAATTTGATCTTAGGAAGATAGCACATAATGTACAATTTCATAGCCACTTTGTAACTAGTAAATTTCATTCTAGAACAAAAAAACCAATTTCCCATTTTAATGAATCAAACAATTGATTTACCTATACAAAAACATCAAATATACACGATATTAACACAAAATATATAATACCTTAAATTTTATTTAAAAATCATTTTATTAATAAAACTAATACTTTACAAATTCCAATTGTATTCAATTGAGAAAATGGGATTTATAAATAAATTTTTTATTTAAAAATCATTTTCCTAATATTACTTATTAAAGTCATTGATAATTAATTAATTGACATTGCAAGTAATGGATACATTGTAAAAAATGAAAATGACTTATGGTTCTATTTTATATTTCGGAATCAACTTCCAACTAAAAATAACTAATATGGAACACAAGAAAACAATCTCCTGATATACACAAATGCTTTTTAAGCTTTGTTGCATTGCTTCTCACATAACAATACAGATGTGCACTATAACATAGAGTTTACAATGGTGTATAATACTCGAAATAAATGTAGAGATGTAAAATAATTTCTACATTAGCCATATTCATATTATCCATCTAATTATGCCTTCCAAATATCTTTTTTTATTAAAATATACTGTATGATTTTAATCTTCGATTAACTCCTATGTCAAAATATTCACCCCTAGTACCTTAAATTTTTGGAAAAAAATAGTATTATTAATAAAACTAGTAATTTACAAATTTAAATTGTATTAAATGCAAGAAAAATGTGAGTTATTATGAAAATTTTTATTCAAAAATCATTTTGTTGCTATTATTTATTAAAATTATTGATCATTAATTAATTGAGATTGGAAGTAATGGATACATTATAAATAATGAATTTTACATTCACGCATACAAATTATTGATATTGAAATGCAAAAAACAATCTCCTCATATACACAATTCACAAGTGAAAACATTCTACAATCCTCGGAAAAAATGTAGAGATGATATCTCTTACTGCATAGATAGCTTTCCTTGCCTTTTAAATTCACTTTGTGATGTACCTTTCATGGTGGACGCCTATTGGCTGATCTCTGTATGTTGTGCATGTGACTACTAGTTTATTTATTTAATAGAATACATATATTAAATACTAATATATATAAAATACATCAGAGTTATCATTCTCTAATTTTCTTTTTTGATTGCTTTATCTTTGTGATCAAATCTTTGATTTCTCTTTGCAAGCAAAAATATTATTTATTTATATATTTGTTCTTTTAGTTTATGCAAATATTTGAATTATTAGTTTGTTTATTTGTTCTTCGATTTGATTTTTTTGTTTCATCAAATCTACTATAGTTGCACATGACTTCCACCTACCTGTTATTTTAAATGTAGCTTCAAAAAATTTACACACAATTTTGGATGTCACTGTAAATGCCTCTCGGTGTAATAAAATTTGTACATGTATATCTTTAAAATTGGTAACTATATTTGAGCATGATAAAAATTAATTAGTGTAAATGATAGAAAAAATCAATCCAATAAATTCCTACTCATAGAATAAATCAATGAACAAATACTGGTAGACACTAAGAGTGTTATTAGATAGATAATTAAAGGGGTATTTCTTGCTCAAATATTTCGGTCTTTTTGTCTTATATGCATTTAGTTCTCAGATTTACAAAATACACAATATGTATATTAATTAACAATACACTATATATATATATATATATATATATATATATATATATATATGCCAATTCATTAACAATACACAATATATATGCCAATTCACTGATTTCATGTCATTATCTTATTTAGCATTGAATTTTGTGATTCTAATCAGTTATAGCATATTAAATTTTACTATTTTTTGAATTTCATTTTACATTTTTTTTCCAAACTCCCAAACAACCTCCTAAACCCACCAAACAATTTGAGCCTTGTATGTATGCTAAACAAAAAGTATAAAATCATTATTTGACACAACGCTATACAAACTATATGAAGTTGAGCACTGCTTAACTGAGTCGAAAAACAATTAAACTGGAAAAATAAATGAGTATCTCTAGCATTAAAAGAGACTATAATTAGAGATGGTCATGAGTCATGTATTCTCTTGAGCCATTTCGAACAAATAGATTGAATTAAATAATAATTTGAATCAAACAAAAAATCAAATAATATTTAGATTAGACAGATTAATATTTATATAAACAATAAACCAAAACTAATTTTAACGTAAATTAACTATACAAATTTAACATTAAATAAATTTTTTTAAAAATTACTTAAGATTAAACATGCAACTGCATCTTAAAAAAATATTTTTTCAGCCCGCATATCTATATCTATCTATCTATATTTAATAAAAAAAAGTTTAAGACGTTTTCCTTTTATTTCCTCGTTGAAAACCATACATTCAAACAAGCGAGCAGTTGTTTTCCATTCCGACTCCTATAACTCAATGAAGGATGAAAAACATGCTGTCTAGATTGCAGAAATCCGTGAATTATTGTTGATGAGGATAAGCATTCGTCTGATTCCCGAACACTTTTCAATCATATTTTCTTAATGGGGCGAGTTGATATTGTTTGCTTTCCGGCATAACTTTAAGTCGACGGTATTTGCAGTTTCAATGCCAGCCAAATAATGTGGACAAAAATTCTTTTGCGAGCATATACACGTGTATAGGAGAATAAATATCGGATAGAAACATAGTCAAAAGGTCGAATCTTATTACTCAATCGTCACGCCAATATGCGAGGCCAAGTTGGATATATTCACTCTGTCTCTTCACACAATGCACGCTTCCAAAACGCCTTTTCTTTGAATATATTCACTTTGTCTATTCACTGCATTTATAAGAAGCTAGTGCAACCGTTCATGTACCATCATCAATCTCCATTAGCCTCCTCTCTCAGTTTGATGGAGAAATTGGTTAATACACTCGGAAGGCGTCCTGCATTACGAAGCAGAACTTGTAAGGCAGCCAAGAATGACTTGCCCATATTATGTTTACGACTGACAAATATTATGGGGAAGTCAGTCTTGGCTGATTATGTGTTATGCTTCTCATGCGAGACGCTGCATGATCAGTGATTCAGAGATTGGGATTTCTTTGTAGTATTATCCTTACTTTTACCCGTATATGAAACGTAAAAGATTTCAGAAAACAATGCATTCAGATGTTAGTAACATTGATGGGAGTTTTTCTGCTTCTGAACAGTCCTGAGTCAAGAGAGTTAATTGTCTATGGCTGTTATATATCATTCTTAGTTTTAATTTCTATTACCAATCTCAGATAGTCGTAAAACATCGTTTGGCAAGTTCAGGATTGTTGTTTTCGAGTCCATGAGCGGTTATTCAGTTATTTTGTTAAGTTTTATTAGTCCAATATCCCAATCCTTTGAGCTCAATTGCCCAGCATCGATGTGCTGCTCCCTAACCATCGTTTGCCTAGCACCGGATTTGAAGCTAAGCGTGCAACTAGGTGTCGATATTTTTCTTTTTGTTTTCAGGCAAGCCACTTCCTAATTTGTTTATGGGTGGCGATATGCCCATGGGTGAGTAAAGAGGAATGTTTATGGGGTCCTTCATCTAATTCATTGGATATTGGGTATACGATTTTCCTCATATTTGGTGTGAAGAAAAATAATATTATTTGGTCGTTGATCTGATTTAGAGGGTGAAAAGTATTTAAATAATGTTTTATGTTTAGAAAATCTAAAAGGAAAATAACATAGTTTTAATAGGTTAATTTAGATTAATTCAGTACATGCAATTAAATAAGTGCAATAGATCTAAGCTTAAAAAATATGGTGTGAATAGAGTTGATCGTAGTAAATTATATAATTTACATTAGAAATTGAATAAGGTAGAGAATGATATTTAATTAGCAATAATCAAAAGAATGAGAACTAAATTGGTGACATTCTAGAATTGGTCTAATTAGATTTGGGGACAACAAATGTATATTACTAAGCTACTCCAAAGTCTATATTAAGGTTTAACTCTATCAAACTATAATTTTATGAATCTATAACAAATTAATTATTGCATATTTGTATTGGAGTTTCAAATTCATCTTGGTGATCATTGGTATTTTTCTATACATATTTTCCTTGTTTATTACATTCTATGTTGTTCATTCTAAATGCTAGGGAGATTGACAATTACAAAATATCTTCAAGGATTGTCCTTACGTGACAAGGAGCTTTTTTCTAGATAAGGCCTATGAAGTTGTATAATATTAATAAACAAGCAAGCACCTAAGTGTTGTTTCTTGCATATATGCCCCATGTTTCATGAGCCAAATGGGTAACCCCTTGATTGATTTGGTGATTAAACTAACCTCAAATGTCTTTGGGCCATATGATTTGCTTAATGAAGTTCATCAATATTTTGATTCTTGTTGAATTCAGTGGGTTTAATTCTTTTAATTTTTTACTAATGTATTTAACTTGGGTCTTGAAATATTCTTTTCAATTAGGAGATCATTTGGTCATTAGAAGAAGGTTAGATGTTGATTTATCAGGGTCCAATTTTTATATGATCATGACATTGAGATGAAGGATTTGGTTTCCTTTGACAACCTATCAATCCCAAAGAAGATGGTTTTGTTAAAATGGAACTAATTGATAAATTAATATGATCTAAATGGATAAAGAGGCCTTATAATTATGCAAATAGTCTCATTCTAGGATATCTAACATCATATGATATTTAATTATACACAACATATTTGATATGCATTCCAAAGGTTTTTATTCTATAATTTCTTTAATCATATTTTAATAAGGTTACGCCGCTATCCCTATAATAGTCATATATCACCAAACAATAAGGGTTAACTAGTAAATGATAGTAATCATCTATTGCCTATTGTTGCCATACCTTTATTTTTCATTTACACTACTAAATGGATAGTCATATGTCATTAAATGATCATAATATTATTTAATCATCATTTATGAATAAAGTATTGTGAATACAATGCAATTCAATCATGGATTACATGAATCATCATGATAAATTTTGGAATACTTCTACAATAGTTTAAATACTATGATACTAATGCCTTATTCAATAAGTCTATAATAATTTAATTCTTGAACTTGATATGATTAGTCATGGGTTATGAGAAGGAAAAATAGTTATTTTGATATTTATCAAAAAAAATTGCATTCTTGTGAATGGTTGTAATGCATGAGGAATACTATCACACCTATTGCAAAAGAACTATTATAAGTGAGTTCAAGATGGTTTTTATGTTAGTTGTTATTATTACCTCATCATTTGTGTAGGATCATGTTGTAAAAGGACCAATGTATCTAATAATAAATTATTAGAAAAATGGGAGACTCAATTATATGTATTACTTCTTGATATAGCGATGAATATAGTTAGCCCTATCATTAAGAAGCGATTCTTAAAAACCACCTACTTTAGTGTTGGACATAGAATGGGATTTTAATATTGCAAAGAGAGACAATAGTTTCCAAATTGGTGAAAAATATTATTATAGTCATCAAAATACTTTTATTGAGATAATTTGATAGTCAATAGGATTTTTGTGAT
This sequence comes from Sequoia sempervirens, assembly GCA_007258455.2. NCBI lineage: Eukaryota > Viridiplantae > Streptophyta > Pinopsida > Cupressales > Cupressaceae > Sequoia > Sequoia sempervirens. The sequence goes on from VDFB02047230.1 coordinate 359,570,260, forward strand.
GTTCATTAAGGAAAGGATACAATTATTACATACATGTGTATGGAGGTTATCACAATGACAAGTGATATGAAATTTTAATAAAAGGAAGATTACCATGAGTATTCCAAAAGATCAAATGATTTCCAAATAAAATTATACTCAAGGTTTGATGGTCTAAAAATTTATTTCATCTAGATCAAAGGTTTCTATACATTATAACCTCATACTAGTCATGTATTTAACATTTCATATAAAGGTATCCTTAGGAATATCACATAAATAAATCCTATAACTAAGAACACTAAAAAGTGATAACATTTCTCATGAAACCTTGAATATTTTTCCACCCATAAAAACTCACAAAATCATATTAAGAGGACAAGGAACTATCAAAACCATACAAGACTACCACCATGATCTCATACTATCAAAAATTATTATAAGTGACATAAAATAAAAACACTCTCTCATAATATGTTATTTTTAGACTACACAAATCGAAATGGGTAGCCGCCCCCTATAAACAATAGTGTGGCTGGTAAAAAAATTTCACATGATTGGTGAAAATAATGTGACACACCCTCCAATACCACGGGGATGGTGGGGAGACTAGACCTCATGACCTCTTGCTTACAACACAATGCTTCATCCAATCGAATCTCTTGTAATATTAGAATATAATGATAAAAATAATTATTATGGATTATGGAGTTATCATACTTCTTGAAAATGAAGGTAATTTTGTAGCTTTGAACTTCAAAAAGTATGTGATTATAGATCTAATTAATTTTTCTTTATTAACAATTCTTTGTGTATGATTAATTTTTTTAGATCAATTTTACCAATTGTAGAAAGAGACAGAAGATTTTAGAAGAATGAGACAAGAAGATAGAAGTGACATAACATATATGTGGAAAAACCCTTTCGGGAAAAAACTCCACTAGAATCAATAGTTCTTGTATTATTTAACCTTAGATCAAGATTACAATAATATTGTGCCAATCCTTGTGATATGCTTCATTTGTCTTCAAATATCCTTCTTCACAACCTGCACAAAACTCTCATACACTTTCTATAGCACAAGATATCCATGCATTCCATGTGACCAAGCATGAATCCACACATCACATGCCATGCTTCAAACCCTCACACATGCAAGAGGTCAAGCTGCAAACCTGGTACCCTGCTTCAAACTCTGATGTAATTGCTAGAATAAATAGATAATTAATGAGCATGTAAACTCATTAGAGTTATCAAATACAAGAGCATAAAGCTCATCTCAAAAATATATGACTAGATTGTCCAAGTACAGTTCCAATGTGTAATTTGAGTTCAAAGCAAAGTCTTCCTCAATTTAGGTGCCCCAAACTGAACAATTAACTGAACATTGGTCAAGAAAATATCTTGCAAGCTTCACCTCAAAGTTGGTGCCCAAGAACGAGCCCACTTAACTAAGCCTTGTAAATATCTTCTCATGCAAAAGGTGTTAACTCAAAGATGGAAACTTGGGAACCCAAGGTAGGTCCAAATCAATCTTAGTTAACTAAAACATATCTCTCCACAAATTCATGCAAATGTTATGCATGATTGATCATCCCCACTTAACTGAAAGTATCCACCTATTATCTATCATGCAACTAAAGTTATTAGTCATGCAACTAAAGTCAACTAGCATTGAACTCAAACTAACTACACGCAACTGAAGATAATTGAACCATAACTGAATGGAACTAAAGTCAACTGATACTGGAATGAAATCAACTAAACTCCACTCATGTAAATATCAATCCCTAACTTGTAGGATCTTTACATGCATTACTAAAGTGTTATCAATCCTCCAAATAATTAACTTAAGCAAGGTGGGTTCCACCTTCCATTTAGGTTCCACATGTGGTCCTATTTTGTACGAGCTCTTCTTGGGTGTCCTCACATGTTCCTATTATTTAGGAATAATTAAAAATGTCAATTTATATGTTCATTTAATTCAAATTTAATCTCTTTCTAATCCTAGTGTTGGGGAACACTTTCCAAGGACTTAGAAGATACATGAAATATATTTATGATTGCAATTAAATGGAATCCTATTCCCAACATTCTACCACTTGACATTATACATTTCAATTATTCTAAACAAGGAATCATTATTATAAATCAAGTATAGGACTCAAGGCCAATGGCCTTCCTGCATGAAGAGATCTGATCTATAGGAATTGGTTTCATAAGATAATCTGCAACATTGATCAAAGTGTCAACTTTCTCAATCAATACCCTCCCACTCTCAACCATTTCTCGTACAAAGTGATACTAAACATCAACATGCTTAGTATGAGCATGATCTACATAGGATTTTTGGCTAAACAAATAACACTCTCACTATCACATTCAAGTTTAATTTTCTTGGAATTAAAACCAATACCTTTCCCAAGTCTTTGTAACCAAAATATCATTGGTAGAACTTCATGCTATCAACATAACGACAAAAATCTACAAACAATTCCATGTATATCCACCATCCTACAAAATAAGACTCCAAGGTAATAACACACATAGACATGATAAAAATCCTCTAAAGTAATTCATTGTAGTAAAGTCTAACCAATCCAAGAGAGGTGCCCCCCTCATATAGAACACATATACCTTCTGGAACTACCACTGCATAGGTAATGTCAAATCTAAAAACAAGATCACAACATTAACAAGTCCTCCTATAACACTTCACATAGAAGACATAGCTAACTCCTCTATCGTATTGTCAAAGAAGCATACAATTGTATAGGAGAGAATTTGCACCCCTTATGAAAATTCCCCTTTTACCCTAATTCACTTTAGAAAACTAAACTCAAAGGCTAACGTCCATCTAAGCCCACTACCTTCATTCCACTTGGTAGTTGTTCTGTGTTTTGACAGAGGAATAATTGTTGGGGACGCCCACATAGTGTACAAACATCCACGCGGCGCGCTTATGTCCTTCACATATTATCATGTTTACAGCCTGTAGAGGCATTACACTTCCCATTGGGAGTTGATTTGTAATGCCCTTTCAGGCCAACCGACTTGAATATGGATTTTTTCTTCATCCTTCCTTGAAATTTCCTCCTACATGCATTTCAACTTCTTCACAACTTCTTTTGCATCCTTCAAGCAATCTTCTCACAGGATTAAGCATTCTAGCCTTCATTTTTAGTCATCAAGAAACACTCTTGTACTCCATAGCAGCAACAACATAACTCCATCAACTTAGTAGAGAAAGTGTGGAACAACACCATTACAGCAGGGTTGAGTTCTCTCATTTTCTCCCCCATTATCCTTGAGTGCTCTTAGTGGATGTGGCAAGCTTTCTATTCTTCTCCTCTATGATTTGGTTGAGTAGAAATTTACTATTGGTAGTGTTTTAGTGTTCTTTACTTCATTACTTAATTTATCATATTATTTCTCTATTGCTGCAAACTTGGTTGTCCATGGTGGTGGAAACACCAAAATGGGGGTTTTACTGAGGAAAACCCGTATACAACTCCAAAAAATTTCCCTCTTTATTGTGTGCAGGTGGAAGTATACTTGGAGCAAGCTGGCGAATGAATTCATTAGTGAGATCATTCTTGGCACCTTAACTCTTGTGTACTTGCTCTATTATATTTGTACATATCTGGCCTACTTCATAGTGTTGTTTTGGCCCTTTGGAAGTAGTTAGCTAGGCTATTAGTCTATTTTCCTACATTTGACCTTGATTCTTTAATCCTTGGGTCGTATAGACGCCAACACACCTGAGAGATTTCAGCATGCCATGCTATCATCCTAGAACTGCATTTTTTTCCTCAAGTAGAGAGCTTCCTGAGGCACAGTGCTCAACCTAAAAAACTGGCTCACCTAGCCCCATTTTAAATCTCGGGACAAAAGAGTGATTGAAGGGCCCCATAGTCCTCATCGTTATCATCCTACATTTCCTAACACCCATTTAAGTTGAGGTAAGTTAGGGAATCCTTCCACTCTTGGCTCTCCATGACCTAGGGCCTTGAATGTGATTGGTTTCCCTCTCTTACATTTTTGGTGAATTCAACGTGAACCAACATTTTTTCATATGCTGGTGTTGAGGCTTTCCTCTTGTACCTTGCGATTGTTGTGCTCCTGAGTGTTTTGAAAGTTCATGAGCATCACAACCCAATCCAAAACCACTAGGTATATTTTTAGGAGAATCATATGACACCTTCCGATGGAAAGGATGAAGGTCACTACTAGTTTCTCTACAGGCCTTCTCTTTGATCCCACCATTGGTCTAGCTGCATAGGAGTAGTTATCAAGGAACAAATTAGGATTCTCTGATGAAACCAAACCCATCCCCACTCCTCCAATGTCTCCTACACATCATCGGTAGATGACTATGAGGTCATTCATATCCCTTTTGAATATGTCTCCGCCCTTGGCAAAGGGTTGGGAACCTTAGAAAACCACTTCCAAAAGAAACTCGAAGATGGCTAGAGCCGCTCGGGTCAATAGTGAGTTGAAGTATATGGTAGGGAAATATTGAACCAGTGGAGAGCTCATGGTTAGTCTCAATAGTCTAACTAATGTGTTTACTCCTCCAAAAAATCCTAGCATTACATTATGAGGAATCACCTTTGAAGACCATGAGAGATAGGTAGGGATGTTGATGCCTCCTACATTGATGTACATGGCTAATGCCATACCCTTGATCAATGTCTCCTCTACCCCCAAAGGACCTAAAACTATCAGAGCAAACAAGATCCCCTGGGTTTTTAGCTTCACCCCTCCTATCACCTCTAGTGGTGGAGGCTTTAGCGAGATGAGCGATGGGGGCTTTGGTAGTGGTGGTGGCTTCAATGGCAGAAGCGGTGCTAAAGGTGGTGGTTTTGGTGGAGGCCATGGTGGTGGCCTCAGTGGAGTCCCTACTAGTGGCAGTGACTCTGGTGGTGTTTCTAGCGGTGGCCACACTGGTGGTTCTGGTGGTGGCTTCGGTGACGGTTCTATAGGAAGTTCCTCTAGCCCTTTATCTTCTAATGACCCTATTCTGAACACTCTCCTTTAGAATATGGGTAAGATGTAGAGCTAGTTAGCTAGTCTTTCCCAAGGCTCTACCCAACCTATCTTCCAAACCTTCTTTCAGCATAGCTCCTTGTCGGTTGCAATCCTGAACACTCCCTTCCCTCAAGGAATGGAGATTCCTAAATTTGAGTAATACGATAGAAAAGGGGACCCACAAACACATGTGTCCACCTTTAATACCTTGGGCACAAACTTCTTCCATCATCATACATTGATGACCAAACTATTCCCTCGATCTCTCAAGGATACAACACTTAAGTGGTACTATTCCTTTCTTGATAATTTCATCTTCTCATTTGATCAACTTGTGAAACAATTTCTACATAATTTCCAAGCTAACATCAGACAAAACATTACCTTTTAAGATCACATCTAGTGTAAACAAGGAGATAATGAAAAGATTATTGATTTCATTGCTTGGTATCAAGTGCTCTTCTCACAAATCTTGTATCTGCTACCTGATTTTAATTTACAAAACATATTCATAGCAAACTTACAAAGGCCTTGGAAAGAGAAGTTTACACTCATGAAATACCCTTCTTTTGCACATTTGTGTGCAGCCCTACGAGAGTATCAACAGACAGTGGTTCAATTTAGGGGACCCTCCTCGCACTCTCATTCTAAAGGAAAGTCCATTACACCTATCTATGAGAAGGGTAAAGCTATTGCTAATGTAGTAGCTGCTACAAATGATAATAACCTTAGACACAACTGGAAGTTCACAAAGTTATCTGAATCCTATGTTTCCATCTAGCAAAATTTGTTGAAGGATAAGATCATAACTTTGCCGAACCCTAAGCCTCTTAAGGAAACTTACCCTAATTGGTATGATGGAAGTCCCTACTATCACTACCACCGAGTTAACAGACATGATACCGAACACTATATGTGTCTAGGTCATGAGATACAAGATCACATCAAGGACAGTACTATTCATCTTGATGATAGCGAGAAAAATACAAACAAATCGGTGGTGAAGGTGAATAGTGAACTATAAATATACATAGACCCGTTTTTGTCACATTCTGCTAACATGATTGTTGATCCCATTGATTCTATCACCTAGCCTAAGGCCTATGTTAACATGGTCATGGTTTCTCTTACCACTCAACTTGCGCCAAATTCCCCAGATGTGACATTCACGTCACAAGACTTGCCCTTAAATAACAATGCATGTCCCCTTTATATTCCTACTCACCTCAGTGGCAACATTATGATAGGGGTCCTCGTAGATCCTGTGAGTCAAGTGAATGTTATCCAAATGAAACTTTGTGTCTTAATTCACTGCATAAAAAAGAATACGAAGAAACCAAATCTACCATTTGCATGTATGATGGTATTTCTTTGAAACCATATGGCTAGATAACTTTGTCCATACTAGTTAGACCTAGGGCTGTTGAAATAGTTTTTGATGTCATTCCAGATTCAAATCTATTGAGGATGAAGCTAGCTTCCATGAATGATATTTCCTTTGTGATTCATAAGTGTTTAAAATTCTCTCATGAAGGTGTTTGTCATGCATGTAGTGCATGACACTGGATACCAGCCTCTAGAGTTTCGTAGGGGATATTTGCTAGACCACTTTTGGGCCACCCCGATTGGTTTGCTTCCTCCAAGAATAGACCTACTTTACAAGAACTACGTAAAGTACAAGACTGGGGGCAAGGGACAACAAAAATTGGCTCTTCCTGTAGCACAAGAATTGGCTACCTCCTCTTCCCATAAACGAAAGGAGAAGATTGCCTCCTCCCAAGCCAACTCATATGTTCCCCTTTCTTGGGAAGAGTACTAGATGAGTAAGCCTGGCTTCTACCCATTGAATTTGATGATCCCTCCTTGACACAGGCCAAATATTAGGATATCGGATCTCTGTAATGAGCCTCCTGGGACTTGGTATTATTTGTATAGTAGAAAGAAAGGTTCCTGAAGGAAATTTGATCTGCGGCCTCCTACTACTCTTGCTCCCAAAGTAGTAAGTGCATAGAGGCCCACTACCAAAGCACTTGAGCTGGCTCCCCTTGTTGTTTCTCAACCTGTTCTTCTTGTTCCCATTCAAGAGTCTATTCCTCCACCAAAAATGGTTGGAGTGGAAACTCCCATGGCTAAGAAGGATCCTTTCATTCCTTCGTAGCCTTTGACCTTTAGTTTTAACAGTCATAGAAACTGCCTTGCATGTAAGCGCAAGTGCCAGCAAAAGACTCTCATGGCCGAGCAAGCCGCCTTGCATAAAAAAGAAGAGGAGATGAATTCCCCTGTATCAGGGCCCCCTACTATGTCCTCCTCTCTCCTTCCCTTTGCTTCTATTCTAACCAACTTTATCTCTCTTCTAGCTTCTACTGTGAGTTTGAATGTTCCTGACCCTAAAAAGGTGTAGGTGTTCATGGATCCTTTAGTGGAGCCACCTTTACTATTGTCCTTCTTGGTTATCCAACCTTTCCCTAAACTCATAGGTATGACAAACACTTTGGTGGTGTCTACTACAGTTCTCTCCACCTCATCTTCCTCTACACCTCTTTCCTCATATGTAGGGAGTTCACCTCCCACAATGGAGTGGAAAGTGGAGAGTGGTTCTTCCAACAATGGAAGATGAAAGAGGATCCCACCTTCTCTAAAAGGTGGTCCCATGTTAACTTGTTATGTCCTAGTGGTAGAACCATTCCCAACTTCTCCCAAGTTCGTCACTACTCCTGAATCACTCGGTGAGCCTAGCAGTGAATCTTAGGTTCAAACTTCCCCATTTGTTGAGGTAAAACATGGCATTCCTATGAAGGGCATGTTCAACTCTCTGGACAAGGTTTTGACCTTATCGACAATCTTCACAAAATCACTAACCTTAGCCCCACAAGAGCTTGGTGGAGAGGACGTTGCGAGGCCCTCTTCCTTAGCCCTTGTTGTGGGAGGGACAGATGCTCATCCTCTTAATAGCCCACCACAACAAGCTCATCCTCCTTCCTTATATGATGATATAGAGTGGGAAGTGGATGACCACTTGGTCGATCAGTGTTAGGTGAAGGCCTCTTCTTTATCTTTAGATTAGAAGTATGTGTGTCTGTGTTGTGATGTGTTCTTCCATGATCATGCTATGTGTGCCTAGATGACCCTTGTCACCCTTGTTGGTACTTGGATATAGCCATGGTTTTTTTGTCAGAAAACTTCCTCTATTTGTATCATCATTCTCCCATGTTTGTGACTTGATTTTTGATAAATTGGGGATGATGCAAAGTGTTGGGGGAATTTAGGCTTCCCTTCCATGCTGACCCAATATTTTTTTTTACTTTGGTTTCTCATGCATTCCTCACATGGCCTGATATAGTAGGGGGTTGATGATAGCTCATTTTATATACTATTATCATACTTATATATATTTATGAGTAGTTTTGACCTCAAAATATCAAGCTACCCTTGTGCCCTTTGTTTGTGATGTCTCTTGTTTCCTTTTTATTTTATCTTTCTCTATTCTTTGATTGAGTTGTCCCTCTTATGTGTGACAACACCACTTCTTCAACTCTTTGATTCTTAGAAAATGCATTCATTGTCAATGAATCCTTTCTTGAGAATCTTCACAAACTTCTTTTCAAGAATCACATTCTTGATTTGAGACCCTAACAAAATGTGTTTCATTCATCATGGGTTCATAAAGAAAGAACTTGAGACCTTCCTCTAAAGTGGGAACAATTTTGATCTTCCCCTCACATGGGGGCATATTCTTTCTTTTGAATTCCTTGACGAAGTGAACATCTTTCAAAAGGATTCCTTGATGATGAATCGATTCGAGAAGGTAACATCTCTTTCATAATTTCAAAAAACGTGTCCCTTGAGTAGACCATTTCTTCATCTTGGCTTCCCAAGGGACCCCTTTGAAAGTTTTCCAACTTGTTGACAATCTGAGTGACTATTTGCCTATTTTCCTATGTGGTTGCTTTTGCTTTGCAGGTGCACCTATGAAGCCACTTTTTGACTCTGCAAAGTTCACTTTCCTAGGTTTCCTCCATGTGAGAGATCTTGGGGGATACCTCCCTATAGGTCTGTGGTTCTATAGGGTGCTTCCTTTAAGCTTCCTCTATGTCAGAGATCTCGGGGCTGGCTCCCCTATAGGTCTGCGAGTTTGTACAACACTTTCTTGGATTCTTCCATGCGAGATATCTTGGGGGATGCTTCCTTGCATGTCTATGGGTTTGTAAGGTGCTTTTTTGGGTTTCCTTCACATGAGATATATTGAAGGAAACCTTCCTTGTAGGCTTGTGGGTCTATAAGGCACTTTCTTGACTTCTTTCATGTGAGAGATCTTAGGGGTTTCCTCCTTGTAGGTCTGCGGGAAAGTAAGGGGCTTTCTTGGCTTCTTCCATGTGAGAGATCTTAGGGGTTGCCTCCTTGCAGGTTTTCCAGCCTATAAGGTACTTTCTTTCTTTAGCTTCATAGTTCTACGGGGCTATGAAGTCCTTTGCTTGTCCTGCACTCTTGAGTTCACTAGATCATGGTCTGCTTCCTCGACGGTTCAGGTATACACTTCTAACTCTACTACTTCTTTGATCTACTTTACTGAAGAACTCATTAGTATTCATGCTCACTAAAGTGGGGACACAATGTATAGGAGCAAATTTGCACCCCTTATGCAAATTCCCCTTTTACCCTTATTGACTTTAGAAAACCAAACTCAAAGGATAAATTTCATCTAAGCTGCCTTCGTTTCAATTAGCAGTTGTTTTGTGTGTCGACAGAGGAATAATTGTCGAAGATGCCTATGCGACATGTAGATGAATATGCATTGTGCTTACATCCCTAACAGATTCCCACATTAGAGCCTATAGAGGCATTACACTTCCCATTGGGAGTTGATTTGTAATGCCATTTCTGGCCAACAAACCTAAATGTGGCCATTTTCTTTATCCTTCCTTCAAATTCCTACCTTCTACAAGCATTTCAACTTCTTCACAACTTCTTTTGTATCCTTGAAGAAATATTCTCATAGGCTTAAGAATTCAAGCCTTCATTTTCAATCATCAAGCAACACTCTTGCACTCCATAGCAGCAACAACATCACTCCATCAACTCAATAGAGTGAGTGTGGAACAACACCATTGTAGCAGAGGCTTGATTCCTCTAATTTTCTCCCCCATTATCCTTGAATTCTCTTGTTGGAGGTGGTAATATTTTTGCTCCTCTCCTCTATTATTTGGTTGAGTAGCACATTATTATTGGTAGTGTTTTAGTGTTCTTTACTTATTTCCTTCCTTTATCATATTATTTCTCCATTGTTGCAAAATTTTCTATCTGTGGAGGTGGAAATAGTGAACGAATTCATTTTTGACATCATTCTTTCCCCTTGACTCCTGTGTACTTGGTCTATTATATTCATATATATCTAGCCTACTTCATAGTGTGATTTTGGCCCTTTGGAAGGAGTTAGCTAGGTTGTTAGTGTGTTTTATTGTGTTTGACCTTACTTATTTGGTCCTCTGGTCATACAGACACAAGTGCACCTAGGAGATTCTAGGGCACCGTACTGTCATCCCAGAACCGCACTTCCATCCTCAGGTAGAGAGATTCCAGAGGCATAGTGTTGAACCTAAAAAATTGGCTCGCCTAGACCCATTTTAAATCTTGAGACAAAAAAGTGATTCAAGGGGCCCATAGTCCTCATCATTCTCATCTTGCATTTCTTAACACCCCTTTAAGCTGAGGTAAGTTAAGGTAACCTTCCACTCTTGGATCTTTGTGACCTCAAGCCTTGAAGGTAGTTGCCCCCCTCTCTTACAACAATTATATGAAAAATACATCTTTCATAACACAAGAACCTTCAAGAAGAAGACAATATTCCCACAAAGAGAGAATCTGCAAATCAAACCATGTTCTTATACCACACTAACATGTTCTAAACCATGTAAAGTAAAATCTCCTTCAAAACTCCCATAACTAAAAGGATATCAACATCTAACCATTCAAATTATAATGAAACATGCCAGAACTTAGATGTAAACCTCTCATAGAAAGTAGATCAAACTTAACGTTGAACATTCCCACAACAAAAGGGAATATGCCCAAAGCCACTAACTATCTCTCGTACCTCTTCTACCCAAATCCTCATAACTAACTCAAGTTCAAGATTGCAAGGAGAACCATGTAAATACATAAAATCTTGCATCTACTTGTCTTGAATCCCTCAAAACTCAATTTCAAGACTAATGCATAAGAGAAGACAAGATACATACAAATAATGCATCTAATAATCAGGTAGGCAATAACTTTTAGATCATTTACCTTTCGAGTAGACCAATTGTGGGATACAAGATTATCCTATGCATACAACACCAAGCAATATAGTCTTTCAATAAAGACAACCTTATCATCATGTCTATGATGGACTCACATCTATTTCCAGGTGTAGGCTCCTCGATCATTATGATTGAAAAACTTTTATTCGAACACATATCTCTTAACATAAGAAATATCCATCCTAACCCAAGTCTCTCTACTATCCATGAGCACCCACCAATCAATCCATGCCAACTTCAAATGCAACCTACATAATCAAGAAGCTCTTAGTAAATGATTAATATTTAAAACCAAAAAGAACTACATCCTCTCCAAAGGAAGAACAATAAGACCTTTTCTAAAGACTCTAAGGGTCCTCCATGAAACAAGATGTTAAAATCTCTTCAAATCACTTGAAGATAACCATATCCTACCAAAGCTCCCACAGAACTGTGATACCAAGCTATACATGGCAACAAGATAAACATCAAACCATCACTGTCAAAAAATCCCACTGAAACATGTAACCAAGCTATCCATGACATCGTGATAACCATCTGCTAAATGAAGATCATCCATGGCCTCAACACAATCAAAGAAACTACTGCTAATGACACAACTCCTAAAAGGTCAAGAAAACCATAATCTCTAAACCAAGAAGATAAAACATACTTCTTTTAAAAATCTATAATAACCCAATAGTAAAAGCTCCAACTATAGCCAAAAAACCTTCAAACTTTTAAGAGAAAGGTGTCCCAAACTCTACCCAACCATTAGCTCTGATACCAAATGTTTAAAATGAAGGTAATTTTGTAACTTTGAACTTGATATGTCTATAGAACTAATTAAGTGTTCTTTGTTAATAGTTATTTTTGTATGATTAATCTATTTAAATCAATTTTACCAATAGTAGAAAGAGATAAAATATTATAGAAGAATGAGACAAGAAGATAGAAGTGACACATCATATATGTGGCAAAACCCTTTTGGGAAAAAACTCCACCAGAATCAATAGTGCTAGTATTATTTATCCTTAGAATAGGATTACAATAATATTGTATCAATCCTTGATTGATTTGCTTCCTTTGTCTTCAACAATCCATCTTCATAACCTGCACAAAACTCTCATACACTTTTTGTAGCACAATATATCCATGCATTCCATGTGACCAAGCATGAATCCACACATCCCATGACATGCTTCAAACCCTCACACATGCACAAGCTCAACCTGCAAACTTGCTACCTTGCTTCAAACTCTGATGCAATTGTTTCAATAAATAGACAATTAATGAGCATGTAAACTCATAAAAGTTATCAAATACAAGAACATAAAACTCTCTAAAAAATCTATTCCTAGATTGTGCAAGTAGAGTTCCAATGTGTAATCTGAGTTCAAAGTGTGTCAAATAATATGGATAAAAATTCTGCTACAAGCATATACACGTGTACTCGAGAATAGATATCGGGTCGAAACAAAGAAGTAAAAGGGTCGAATCTTATTATTCAATCGTCACGCCAATATGCGAGGTCAAGTTAAATATATTCACTCTGTCTATTCACACAATGCACGCTTTCAAAACGCCTTTTCTTTGAATATATTCACTTTGTCTATTCACTGCATTTATAAAAAGCTAGTGCAAGCGTTCATCTACCATCATCAATCTTCATTCGCCTCCTCTCTTAGTTCGATGGAGAAATTGGTTAATCCACTGGTAAGGCGTCCTGCATTACGAAGCAGAGCTTGTAACAAAGCCAAGAATGATTTTCCCATATTATGGGAAAATCAGGCTTGGCTGGTACGTGTTTTGCTTCTCATGCGAGACGCCGCATGATCAGTGATTCGGAGATAGGGATTTCTTTGTAGTATTATCCAGAATGATATATATCATTGTCCTTACTTTTCTCAGTATATGAAATCTAAAAGATTTCAGAAAACAATGCATTCAGATGTTAGTAACAGTTATGTGAGTTTTTTTTGTTTCTGACAGTCCTGAATCAAGAGGGTTAATTGTCTATGGCTCTTAGTTTTACAATTTGTATTTCCAATCTCAGATAGCCGTAAAACGTCGTTCGGCAAGTTCAGGATTATAGTTTTCGAATCCATGAACGATTATTCAGTTATTTTGTTCTTTTAATTTGTACTGTTCTATTCATGCAATATCCGAATCCTTTGAACTCAATTGCCCAGCATCGATGTGGTGCTCCCAAACCCATCGTTTGCCCAGGACCGGATTTGAAGCTAAGCGCTCTACCAGGTGTCCATATTTATTGTTTCTTTTCTTTCAGGCAAGCAGCTTTGTAATTTGTCTATGGCTGACGATATGCCCATGGTTATGTAAAGAGGAATGATTATGGGAGCCATCATTTAAATCATTAGATATTTGGGTAATACGATTTTCGTTATATTTCTTTTTAAATATTTAAATGTCATATTTTGTGGGAAAAGAAAAAATATTATTTGGTCGTTAATGTGATTTAGAGGGTGGGAATGTATTTAAATAACGTTTTATGTTTAGAAAATCCGAAAGGAAAATAATATATTTTAATAGATTAATTTAGATCAATTATGTATGTCCAATTAAATAAGTGCAATAGGTTTAAGCTTAAACAAATCTGGTGTAAATAGAGTTGATTCAAGTAAATTAGATAATTTGTATTGGCAACTGAATAAGGTAGAGAATGATATTTGATTAGCAATAATCAAAGAAAGAGAGCTAAATTGATGACATTCTAGAATTTGTTTCATATTATATTTGGAGATAACACCCGTCTATTACTGAGTTACTCCAAAGTCTTTATTAAGCTTTTACTCTATCAAGCTTTAAATTTATGAATCTATAAAATATTCATGGTTGCATATTTGTATGTGAGCTTCAAATTCATCTTGGTTTTCTCTGGTATTTTTCTATACACATTTTCCTAATTTACAACATTTTACTTTGTTCATTCTAAATGTTATAGAGCTTGACTATTATAAATTATCTTGAAGGATTGTCCTTACATGACAAGGAGATTTTGTCTAGATCACTATATAGTATTAATAAATAAGCAAGCACTTAATATTTTTTTTTTCATACATGCCTTGTGTTGCATGAACCAAATGGTTAACCCCTCACTTAGTTTGTCTAATTGAACAAACCTCAAATTTATTTTTGACATATGATATGCTTAGTGAAGTTCATTAATATTTTGAGACTTGTTGACTTGAGTCCATTCAATTAATTTAAGTTTTGATTACTTTATCTGGCTTGGGTCTTGGAATATTCATTTTAATTAGGAGATCATTTAGTCATTAGAAGGGGGTGAGGTTTTTATTTATCAAGGTGTATTTTTTATAGCAAGGACTATTACCTTGAAAATCTTGAGGTTATTATTTCATTTATAACTCATCAAGAGAGAAGTTCTTGATGACTTTGTATTTGGTTCCCTATCACATTGAAATTTAAGATTTTGTTCCCAATGACAACTCGTCAAACCTAATGAAGATGGTTTTGTTAAAAAATATTAAGTGATAATGAGTATGATCTAAAGGGTTAAATATGCCTTATAACCATGCAAATAGTGGTATTATTTGAAGGTTAACATTATAGGAAATGTCATTATAGATAGTATATTTGGATATTCATTCAAAACATTACTATTCTACAATTGTTTCAGTCATATTTTAGTAAGGTTAAGCCATTATTCCTATAATAATCATATGTCACCAAACTATAAGAGCACACAAGTAAAATAATAATACAATATATTGAGTATCGTTGTCATACCTTGATTTGTCAGTTGCATTATTAAATGGATAGCCATGTATCAACAAATACCATCATAATAGAATAAATCATCATTTATGAAAAAATTATTATGAGTACAATATAGTCCAATTCTGCATCATTAATTATTATGATAAAATTTATAATACTTCTACAATATTGTAAAGGCTATGATACTTGTACATTATTCAATATGTGAATCAAAAATTCTTAAACTTGATATGATAAGTCATGGCTTATGAAAGGAATTCCATAAATGATGAAGGAACAATACTAATTTTCCCTTTATCAAAAAAATTATGACATTCATGTGAATGATTGTAATTCATTATGAATATTATCACACCTATTACACAAGGACTATCATAAACTAGTTGGAGATGCTTTTTATGTTTGTTGTCACAATTACCTCATCATTTGAGTAGGATTGTCTCACATAGAGGACTAATGTATCTAAGAATAGAATGTCATAAGAATAGCAGATTCATCTATATATATTTTTTTGATATATAAATGAATATAGTTAACACTATCCTAAAGAAGAAATTCTTAACAACTACCTAATATAGTGATAAAGATGGAAAAGATTTATACTATTATGAAGAGCATCAATATTTTCCTTACTAGTTAAAAGGGTTAGTATAGTCATAAAAATTATGTTATTTAAATAATGTTATATTCAATAGGATGGTTTTTATGTTAATTAAGTAAAGCATTAAAAAATTTCATACATGTGTAAGGAGGTGTGACCAAGGATAATGGTATGGGTTGATTATGCTTGATCCATGAAGAATAGAAGCATATTCATGCCACTAATACTCAATCTAAACATGATCAATCAAATTGAAGTTAAACTAGACATTCATTAAAACAAAGCATTCTAAATTATGAAAGCCATTATATGTCTACTCTAACCCATCTAAAACTTATCCCATTGTGAGATTGGTTGTGTTGATGTGAAACAATGACCCTTTTCCAATCTCGTGGATCAGTTAGCTTGTTTCAATCGATTCTATTGAAAAGAATTGATGAAAAAGTTGCGAGATGTGAATGAAAACATGATTTATGCTAAAATGAGTATGATGCAAAAGCTAATCTAGCATGATTTTATACTAAATGATTCAGATATACAATTGCTAAGCTAATCTAAATTATATTTAAACTAAAATGATTCAAACCTTAATTATCCAATTAGCTAAATGGATGCATTATTGAATCAATTAATGGAAGCTAAGCTATTATGCAACTAATTTAAACGAAATGCTAAATATGAGTGTGAGTGTGAGTGATTTCAACAACGTAAGTTTGATTTTAAAAGATGGATCCATTTGTCTCTAAATAGTGTTCTATTTATAGGAAAGAAAATGAAAAATAGAGGGTTGAGATTGAAAAGGCTAATCAATGGTCATGGATGGAGGAAATTGGAGGCATGGATCATGGATTCTTATCAACAAGTGAGAATGCAAGATGAGATTTAATCAAGGGTTCTCATTCCTTCCAAACAAGCACACTTTTGACCTATACAAGAGGTCAAAAGTTAACTTGCACAAGAAGTCAGAAGTTAACTTGCATATTAAGCTAAGTGAGAATATTCCCGTTTTCAAATGATTGGAGGAGGGAGAATATTATTTATGGGTGAGAGAAAAGGATATTTTACAAATTAAAAAAAAATTAATTGTGCAAAAGGGGAGGGAATATTCCATGGGAATATTCCCCTTTTGGAGGAATGTGCAAAGGATGCATATTCCCTTGCAAGTGGGGGGGGGGGGGTAATTAGATTAATTAGATAATTGCTAATTAAACAAGTGTTTAATCATGAAATTAATGAAATTAGAAGAATAAAGTGATATTCATTAAATTAAATGATTTAATGAATGGGGGAAAGGTGAAATAACATTTAATTAAATAACTTAGGGTTATTTAATTAAATAAGAAGAGTTAGGGAGAATTAAATTAAATAGTTCACTTTATTTAATTTAATGAGATGAAATGTTAGCATGAAAGGGGGGAATTAACCTGATTAAATTAATTAGGTTAATCGATGCAAATGCTATAATTAGTTAAATAGCTAGGCTAATTTAATTAATTAAGTGAAAAGAGAATGGGTTTTAAGAGGAAATGATGTTAGTATATATGATTCGAGTGTATTATATCATTCAAGAAATTTTTCAGTGTCTGCATTTATCCCCTTTTTGAAGCAAGATATTTGTTGCTTAAGTTCAAAGACTGATGCTCTTCAGATTTAAAACTCTCGCTTAAATAAAAAAATAAAAAAATTAGATTCCCTACTCCTTAAGGATTAAGTTCATTCTCCACCCCCTCGAGAAGTCAGGGGAAAATTTTGAATTTTGGGTTGATTTCTCAACAAAGGTGATTATGCAAATGTTTATGGATGCATTTCTTTTTGTGTGTTTTCTATGCAGATTTATGATGTGATGATGTATGCATGTGGATGTATGGATGGATAATGTAGATGTTCATACTTATGATATGATAATGTGATGCATGTTTTATGATATGTTATGAAATGATTTAAGATGCTTAAAATAACACATCTATATAATTCGTCACAACTTAAATGATAATGATGATGCAAGATGGATGTTGTATAATATGCTATGATTATGCAAGATGCAGGTATGCTAATGATTTGTGGGTGGAAGATGGATGCATTGATGAGGTTTTCATTGACTATCATGATCTAGGTTAGCATGGAGGGAAGATAGAAGAAACAAGAGGATTGACCATTGATTTTGATGATTTCTTCAAAAGATCCAACAATTTTATGATCCACCAAGTCTTTATTAGAGATGATGATGATGATTCACTCACATCTTGGGATTGAAATTTTCCTTGATTCCTTACTATTTGATAAAACACATAAACGCAATGCATCAAGGTATTGATAACCGAGAAGGCATTGTATCTACTCTAATGGACTTTAACTATGTAATCAGATAGGATAGTTCTTGTTCACACCTTCACATACGGAAACCTCATCAAAATGTAAGTTAAAAGTTTAGAATATATTGGACCAAAGCATACGCAATAGTCAACAATGTACTCCAAACAACCTTCCTACACACAACTAAGTAAGTATGCATCAAGATTATTTTACAAGAATACCCAAAAGCACAAAAAATGAAAGATATTGATCGATGCCCCATTTCTTTCTCTCTAAATAATTTTGATAGAAATCATTGAGAGGTCCTCATAATGGGTCATTAAGATAATTCATAAGAAAAGATCAAATACAAATAGTCAGTGTTATTTTATCTCTTGCCAGTTTAAATTAGCTAAGGTGATGTTTGATACTGATGTCCATCGTAGGAAGGATACATCCTAGGACATTTTGATTAGAGGGTTGTTTGATGCAGGATGGTGATGAGCTTTGTGATTAGTCATTGATATAAACTTCACTGATGCATTTACCAATGATCTAGACTATATACATTTATTTATTAAGTTTATTATGTGCTTGTGTTTAAGGAGAAACACTAACATGACAAGTGATGTACACATCTATTACTAACTCTTAATTCAAGTGTTGAAACTTAACTCTACCCTTGATTTAGTTTATTTCCCTTTATCACCCATGTGCTCAGAGATAATAATTTGTATTGTAATAATCATGCTATACTAGGCATTGTAGCTAAATATAAGCACACCCAAGAGCTTAATATATGATCATTGTCTTTTGTAGAGTATGTTATAGGGTTATATGTATTTATAACTATACAATGTGTTTTTGAGCACCCTAGACAGATGTTAGTTCTAACAACCATATTACATCACTCTTGTAAAAGAAAAGGTGTTGATCCATAAAGGATTATTAACATCATCCATGTTCCAAACCTTACAATATCAACACACTATAATGGGGGAAGCGTATTTAAATTAGTAAGAATAGATGTCAGCAAAGTTCATGGAATTAAAGAGGTAACTTAATATATATATCCTCAAAGCTGACCTTAACATTTGTGCTATGGTAGTTCCAAGGGGTTCTATTGAATCCTAGAATATAGTAAGGTAGAACACAAAATTTGATATCTAATATTTGATCAAATTAGAGGACTAAACAGAGAAATATATCAACAGTAAAGCTTCACATTAATTTAGGAATTGTCTATACATGAGAAGAAAATAATATTAATTCCAAAATTTCACCTATTGACTTCATATTCTACATAAAGTTTTAAATTTACAATACATATATATCTTTTTAAAGAAAATGATATTAATTCCAAAATTTCACCTATTGACTTAATATTTAACATCAAGTTTTAAATTTACAATACATATATATACCCTTTTAGAATTATACAAGACCACAATTTATTTTATTTAACTTGTACTTAAATTTAAATGAAAAGAATTATAATGTAATTCTAAATAAATATCATTACCATTACTCCTAGTTTAATTATCACTTTTATGTAAATTTATTATTCCAAATCAACTTCATTATTTACACTTTCATATTATATTGTTTAATACTTGAAATTAAATGTTATATCCATATAACTTCTTTTTATATTAATTAATACTTATGCTTGAAATTAAATATTATATTGAACCCTTAAAATTTACTTCTTTTGTATTGCTTAATAATTATAAAATTGTATTCCCTTTAGTCATGTGTTAGAATCTCCTTATACGAAGAGAAGGTATATAAAAAGAACTAATCAAATCTTTTAAAAAAATTAATAGATATCTTACTTTCCTCATTTCTTTTAAAACCCCCATTTGTTTAAGGACACTTTAAAGAAATACAAATGAATAATGTCAAGGCTCTCAAAATTTATCCTTTACTTATTCGTTCTAAAAAGCATCAATTTTTTTTCAACTAAATTTCATTGTTTGATCACACCACAATAAATTCATTCAAGCATTAACTTAAAATTTAATGAAATGAGTTAGTCTACGCAACATAAATTATAATCTTGTTAATGGATGGTGAGAGGGAGACTTAGTGACTTGGTAATGTGCAAAGTTACCTAGAAGCAACAAATTTAACCCATCTTGCACATTTCCAACAACCATGATTTCATTATGAGTGTTAAATATGCAACTGATCTAAAGAAATCTATTATCTTATTCCAACAACATGCCTACTAATTGTTTTATTTAACTGAATAACTCATTGCAATTTAATAAAATAATTTCCAAACATCTATTTCTCAAGATATAAGGGTGCCATCTAGTTTAGTTTCATTCCTTTCCTAATATCCTACACCCATATTCCTTGATAACTCAGCCCTAGAACTCTCTCAATTTTTGCTATATTCAGTTGGAGAGAGAGAGAGGGAATTATGGAAACAATGTTCTTCAATAGCATGGCCTATAAAAAGTGCAACCAAGAATGGCGAGGGATGAGGAAGAGGCATGCCTTAGCTTATTGTATAAGGTGAATATTTTTTTTTGTTTTTGGATTTATTTCAAGTTTTGATTTGCATCCTTATTTTCCCTTCCCACACTTCCAAACATTATTGTTGGGGAGAAAAAAAGTGCTACTCACAATAGATTATAGGCTTGCAATGACTGCCTATTGAGGCTACTTCCACAACAAGTCTCAACCATTTGACTAGGCCTTTTTCTGCAACAACCCTATGTTAAGTATGCATGAATGGAATCCTTTTAGGACTAGATTAAATCTACATTTTTTTAATTTTTTTTTAAAGCATCAAGGCTGATTTTTGTTGCAGGTTAGATTTTGCACTGTAAGTTTGAAATCCACCCAAATTAATTTAGTTTGAGATTGTGTAAGATTACATCCCTCCCAAATAAAAGATAAATAAAAATAGTGTCATACATTTAATTACTTATTATCCTCTATAAATACATTAGTTTTAATCTTCTTCTTTTTCTTCATTTTTCAACAACCCATTTTCACAAAAATGCTTAGATTTATTTATGTATTAATTTGGATTCTTTATAATCTAATGAGTACATATTTAGAGTTTTCTTACATGGCAAAAAGGAGAAAGATAGAGCAAGCTTATAGATTGGTTCACGGGATAGGGAAGGTGTCATTCATAGCACAAACCAAAAGTAATTCCAATAGCTTTTTACTTGGTTCATTTAAAATTCTTAATTCTAAGGAAGATCTCTTGATCATTACAACTCTATCTGATTTAAGGTGCTGAAATATGATTTAAACAAAATGAATTTCTATTTTTAAGTTTTTCCCTCAACGCATATTGGAGAAAATGGGAAACATACAAGTGAGCACAATTGTCTCTACTATGTTAAGGGAGATACAAAGTGCATAAACTAAATCTCACCCACCATCTATGACCCATTACTTTTCCAATACAGTCTCATTATTTTATATATATTCTTATTTGTAAATAGTAAATAAATACTTAAATTAAATTTCTTAGAATCCCATGAAATAAGATATATACATTTTCATGCACTGTACATATTTCTACTCACATATGAAATACAATTTTCTTGTAGTTCTCTAGCAATGGATATAGGGTATTGCCCCCTTAGAATCAAGAAGTTGAGCACATAGAGAGGGAATATCAGTAGTAGTCAGAAAACCTAAAACTAAAACTCAACTAGTCAAAGGGAAATAGGCTCTCCACCTAACCGCAAATGGGTCATCAAGCCAGGATGACCCTCACCATTTCCTCCAAGCCAAGAGGACCACCAAAACCCACAACTAGATGAACAAAACCCACAACCAGACCAATGAAACCCTTACAAACAACCTTCTTCCCAAACACAGTGTTGAACAACATCATGGTTATTTCCAATTTTAGAAGGGTGGAGTAACACAAAAAGTTCAAATTTCTTTTGAATTTAAGATTACAATATTTTACAAAAAACAATAATGTTGACTTTCTTCCACACCCCACAAGTTTAAGAGCCTAAATGTGAAGAGGTGAAAGACTTACCTCCCAACATAGATCAACCAACCATGACAAATTAGCTTTATTCTTCCCATTTTTTTCCTCTCCTTTTCATGAACTACCCTCCTCCCATTCCATTTGATACATTACCAAACATTCTCCTTGATTTTCCCTTCAATCCCCCTTTTCTTCCTCCCCATAGGAGATGACTCCTCATTAATTTCTACTCACCCATCCCAAAAATAGCCCCCTATCCCTTTTTTTCCACTACTTCCCAAGTGGACAGGATTTAGGTGATCTCCTTGTCCTCCCCATTACCCTCCTTTTTACCATTCTACATACTTGTCAATTCACCTCTTTTTCAATCTGCATAATTCACCTTTTTAGCAATTTTGCACACTTGTCATTATTAGTACCTTATGATATAATCTACACTATTTTCATTATTAGCAACTTATGATATGCATAATTGAAGTAACAATAAAAACATGACTATACAAAAAAAAAAAAGTATACATACCTCCCACATGCTTTGGTGTGCACCTAATGACTAGCCCTTTGCCTTGCATGTTGGTGTGCCATAGAAAAATGGACCCTTTGCTTGACATGGGATTAATTCATGATAAAATGAACTTAATGAGGTCTTAATCTAGTGTTGTGAGGAATTTTATGTGTCCACACTAAGTCTTGTACCCTTGCAAATCAAACAACATGCTTTTAACAATGCCTTGTAAAGGACCTTCACACATTTCTAGACCTAATTAACCTATTTATCCCTAATTCAACAATATAAAATATGTTTAATAATGTTATTACATTAATAGAGAAGGTTATTAAATTAAATTTAATGATAAACTAGTGTTATAATGTGTCTTGCACATTCACATTGGTTCTTGTGCCTTTCTTGCCTATGCAGACCTCATTTTAGTGTTGTAAAGTGTATTTAATTACAATTTCACATTGAATTTTGTGTCCCAGGCTCTATTTTACACATACATCATCGCTAATAGGCCCCTATTAATGCATATTGTGCATATTGATGCATAATTTGATCAAATAACTAACATAGTCATCATATAAGCCTAATTTTCTTACTTCTTGACATTCCAGCTAGCAAAAATGGCCTCTATGGGATCCATTCATCATTAGTGGAAAATTAGTCCCATATATGCAGGACCCATTCACCATTACTGGTGAATGAGTCCCATTTGATCCCTTTTTGGGGTTTTGAGAAAGAAAAATTAGGTTTTAAGATTAATTTTTCTCCATGTTAGCCTTAGGGATCCAATTAATGAGAAAATAAGATGAATTTCCTACAAATACAAGTATTTTAACTCATTTACACATCTCTTATCATTATTTATCCACCAATCTTCTCTCTCAAGTCAAGTAACTTAGGGTTTTATCATTTCAAGGCATTAAGACATCAATTTTCAGACATTCAAGGGTTGAATCTTCATGTTTTGGTGCAAAATTTCAAGATAAACATCATGGAAAGGAAATCTATTCCATTATTGCATGTGTTATTCCATTCTTTCTCAATTTTGGTTTAATTACCTAAAAGGGGTTTGACCAAGGCAAACCCCCATGCCCTAACATTCAACATCTCATTCTCTTATCTTGTTTGTTTACAGATTTAGGACTCTTGGAAGCTTGAAAATCATTGGAGATCAAGTTGTAAAGTCATTCAAGTCATCTCTTCATCATTAAATTCAAATATCAACAAAAATCAATTTTTAGACCCATAAATTAGAGTTTTAGAAGCAGACACCTGAAGGGCATTAAAGTACAAATCAGAACCTTCAGAATCCACTTTTGAAAATTGATAAATTAAAAAGTAGACTCATTCACCATGGTCAGAAAATGAATTCCATCCCAAGGTCAATTTTTTCTTTTTTACATTTTTGAGTACCCTTTTGTTAGAAATAGGCTCTAGTACATTTTGGTAGAAATGGGACTAATTCGCCTAGAATGGCGAATAAGTCCCACTAGGCCTAAATTTTAGCATCAATAGCATTCCAAAAGTCATTTCCAATCCTCATCCATGTCTCAGGTGCACACTTTCAACTTCATTCATTTCTATTAAGTGTTGCATTCATTTCTAGTTCATTGTTGCATTACACATCTTGTTTTCAAAAATGTTGTTTTCCTTTAGTTTCTATTCATTAGTCAATCAATCTCATTCATTTCTTGCATTAAAGCATTGTATCTAGGCATATTTCATCCCTATTCTATCCATATTGCATTGATTTTGAATGTAACATAAGAATTTTTGGTCCATCTTTCTCCTTCTAGGTGAAAAACCCTAAGAGAGCTAGAAAGAAAATGGGTGCCAAAAATCTATGTTTTATTTTGGTGAACCAACCTTTCAAAAACTTTATTATCTAATTTTAGATTCTTTCATCATAGATCTAGCTTGCATTAGGGTTTGCATGATTCATTTTCATGCTAGGTGTTAAATTTTTCCTTCATAAAAGTGTATAGTAGGTTGCAATGTTGCATCTTTAATCATTGAAAAGTTCTAAAATTCTGCATCCTTAACTTAGGTCCGCATCTTGACATTCTTAAAACATTAAAATCAAACAATTTTTTTTGACAATTCTAAAAAAGGTCCATACTGGGACTCATTTTCCACCTTGGGTGAATCAATCCCTTTTGACCCCTAAAACAACATTGTACAGAACTTAGAAAAAAAAATTATGCTTTTGTTTGGTGTCTTAACTTGTATATATAAGTTTGTTACATTTTTGTAGCATACATTTCACTAGATTTCACCTAAATTGGGTCATTTCATGCATTGTTTAATTTCACTTTTGCATTCACAACATTTCATTTTCAGATTGTTGCATTGTGTAAATAGAAAATTAGCTTACTTAAAAACTGAAAATTACATTTCCTTTTAAATTATTGCATTGTAGTTTCTTTTCTTTTCATCATAGCTTTTTTTCCTTCAAAATATGTGGCTTTTATTTTGTTAATAGTGGATTGTATAAGTACAACATTCCCTCTTATGAGTTCACTTTCGATTACCACAATGAGGAATTTAAGAAACCTGATCAAACCATTGGTACAATCCTTAATCTTACATTTCCCATTGGTGAGAATGGTAATGTAGACAATCATAACAATTATACTTGTTCTTCTCCCGATACCTCACCTATTACTGACGAAGGTATCTTGGTGAAGGAAGTTACAAGCATTGTGATTCTTGATTTTCCATTTTCTTATTCCCCTTTGGATGATGTTAGCAAACATGACAATGAAAACATAGAAACATTCTTGAATACCACTTCACATAATCCCCATAACCATGACAATCAAACTTTTCCATCTCCTAATATCCATCCTAGATGTCAAGAGGGTAGGTTGGTATTAGAAGACTTCCCTATTAAGAGTCATGAAAATCTTGACACACCCTTCCCTAATGCTTCTCCCCTTTGGGATGATCTTTTGAAAACCATCATGATCCTTCTCTTGATGCCTCCCTCACTTGTGATGAAGCTACTTTACACACTTCTAACTTTGATGAACATATTACAAGCTCTCCTAGTCAGGTAGATAGCATAGCACATGAGACTGAGACCTTAATAACATTATACACTCAACCAACACTCTCTCATAACCATCCCCCTCTTCATAATCCCATCATTTATCATTACATTATTAGTGATGAATTCATTTTGGACGAACATAGCCTTACTTTTCAAAAACATGTGGCTTGTTGTTCTTGTAAATGCTCTCCTTCTAGGGATAATATCATGGTGCTAGAAAATGACAACAATAATCATGTCTCTTCCTTAGATAAAATGGTGATTCTCGATTGTCCTTCCTTAGAGATGCATCAAACCAAGACCGCTAAGGTTATGAATGCACAAGTTTCCATTTGATCCCCCTCCATCAATGAACCAAATAAATACCCTATGGGAAATCCAAAAAATCCCTTAATTCTTTACCCACCATCACACAAGCAACAAACTCAAAAAAACTGTAACACATCCTCTACCCACCTAATCATAATGCATCATAGCAATTGAGTTATAATATTGTTTCTCATAGATATAAAACTCACAATAATCTACAATCGCCACAACCAACCCCAATCCCTTTACCTGTACCCAATGCACCTAGTGCTTCTCATGACATCCCACATGCAAAGGAGTAAGATCTTGTTGAACAATTAAAGAATACTCTATGGAAATCTCCCATTGGGATTTACTTCAAAAATCACCAAGTTACAACACTATTCTTCAAACATCCTTACAATAAATTGCAGTTCCTCCTAATAAAACTCCAAATGACATGGTAGCTTTAACCCATAACACACATCTCAATATTACTTTCCATCAACATGAGCTCCCCTCTTTGGATTTGAAAAAATAAAATGAAGCTTTCATGATCATCACTCAGTACAAAACAACAGGTATAAAGAGAAATCTTATAGACAATGGTTTTGCTCTTAATGTGCATAGTGCAAGTCTTTTGGATAGGCCTGGAATTCATAGATCTATCATTTTACTTGACTCTCTATCTATTAAGGGATTTGGAAATGTTGCAAAAACATCACTCAGGGTAATCATTATGCCTCTTACAGTTGGAGTGTTCACCTTAAATTCACCAATCTATGTCATGCCTTATGAAGTTTCATCTAATCTTATCTTAGGTAGATAGTGGATTCATACCATGCATTGTGTGCCCTCCACTCTTCATCACAAAAGGAAATACATTTACAATAACAAAGTATGCACCATTGGCACTGACCCTAAGCCTTTAAATGTTTTATAACTTTCAAAAATTGAAGAGAGCCCCTTGAACACATTAACACCAACCATATAAGTGGAACCTACATAACAGAATGAGAACAACATTGAACATCACACGACATTATTCAAAGATGATTGGGGTTCCTTGGATTTTGAGCATAACTTCATGGGTGAATACAAAATCATCCACAAAGATTCAAAACTAGAAAATGACACAACAACCATATCAACACCAACTTCGAAAGACCTTTCAAAAGCATCCACCTCAACCACTTTAGACAAAGAAGCAAACTACACAACAATCTTTGATGGACACCCACCCAATCCAAAATCCATGAAAAATCTTTATAGAAAAGGTTTTGAGATTATGAAATGGCTTGGATATAATGGAAAAGGATGTGGTGCTAACAATCAAGGTATCTGCAACCCTATAGATCCCCTCACACAACACACAACTCATGGTCTCAACTGTTGTCCCATAATCGAGATCACTAAATCTTCACCCTCCATCAAAAATATCACAAAACACCTCACTAAACCATCCTTAACATCTAGTGGTCTTGGCCATCATGCTTCCTCCAGTATGAAACACATAACTACACCTTCACTTAATGTGAATGTCATCTCACAAAATGTTCATGATTTGAATTTGTTAGATTTGATATCTTCCTCTAATGGAAAGAATAAAATCTCACAATCTAGTGACACTTGTGAAGGTATGACATATACTACTAAGCAAGATGTATCTTTGAAACACACCACAAGATCCCCTTCTACCATTGATCAAGAGTGTATCTTGTCAAGAATCCTCTAAGATCACTTGATCAGCCTCCATCCTAGAACTTGAAAGAAATTTTATAATCGTACTTCCTTTTGTGCATTTCATAGATTTCATGGTCACTTCACTAATGAATGTCATGCTTTGAGTCATAAAATCAAACATTTTTTTAGGATTTTTGTATGCTCCTCGATGTGGGGGCATCTAATTCATGTAATTGCTATTGATTTTCACTCTAGCATACATTTCATCAATTCTCTTAGCTCACCTTTGTTCTACACTAAGTGGGGGAAAAGGGTTCGATGACCTTGTCCTTGTATGCCACTTGTGGTTGCCTCCTTTGGCTAGTCATTAACCTTTCATGAATACATAAGAGCAAGCTTGGGATGTTGACGACATGCCTTAAGTTGGCTCACGTATGACATACTTTTCTCTTTTATGACGTAGCTTTTCAAAAACATATGACTTGGAATAGGGCTTTCCATGTAAGCTCTCATGTCCTCCTCTTTCTTTGAACTACTTTAAAGAAATTTCTCATAGAATTGATGCTCACAACTACTTTAAAGTGGGGGCATACATCACCACCCATATTTCATTGTGCAATTTATTTCTTTTTGTGATGCAATCTTTTCTTGGTGGAGTTATTGAGCTTGATTCCCTCCAAGAATGTGATACTTATTTTGACACATCCTCTCATGGAGATGTTAAGAACAATGTTCCCCTAGATGAGACCCTGCACAAATAAAGAAAAATCCCTTTGAACAATCCTTACATTTTTCTACATTAACAATGTCTATGAGTGTCTTGCATACAAAGTTTTTCTTACCTCATGGAGCTTGAAAATAATTTTCTTTTGTGGCACCTTATTAAGTTATCAATGGGTATAACTTTGGTATGGCTGAGCGGGAAGCCCACCTAGCGGCATGACTTTTCCCCATAGCCACTTTTGTGTTTGTGAGTGCATACCAACTAGCTTATGTATCTTACCTTTTGGGATTTCTCACCCCGTGGACAACTAGTTATGTGGCCCTAGAGTGAGTATACCTTTGGCCTTTCTCACCCGACATACAACCAAGAAGTTCCCTCGATTCAAAGTGAGTACATCTTTTTCGCCTTGTCTTTCTATTCTTTAATTCTTTTAATTGCATGATTTTGTATCTTGATGGTTGACTTAGGATCATGGATCCTAGGGGCTTGATAACCTCTTGGATCTTTGTCATTTGCATCTGTGCATGAGGATCTCTCTTGAATTTATACTTTAGTGTTCAAGTTTGGAAAAAGTTCATCCTCTCACTCAAGAGGGGGCTAAATGTGCCCTAGAAAAATGGACCCTTTGCTTGACATGGGATTAATTCATGATAAAATGGACTTAATGAGTTCTTAATCTAGTGTTTTGAGGAATTTTATGTGTCCACACTAGCTCTTGGACCCTTGCAAATCAAACAACATGCTTTTAACAATGTCTTGTAAAGGTGTTGTAAAGTCTTGTATAGGACTTTCACACTTTTCTAGACTTAATTAATCTATTTATCCCTAATTCAACATTATAAAATATGTTTAATAACATTATTACATCAATCTAGAAGGTTCTTGAATTAAATTTAATGATAAACTAGTGTTGTAATGTGTCTTGCACATTCAAATTGGTTCTTGTGCCTTTCTAGGAAATGTGAACCTCATTTTAGTGTTGTAAATTGTATTTAATTACACTCTCACATTGAATTTTGTGTCCCAATCCCTATTTTATATTTACATCATCACTAATAGGCCACTATTACCCATATTGTGCATCCTAAGGCATAATTTGATCAAATAACTGACATAGTCATCATATAAGCCTAATTTTCTTACTTATCGCCATCCTAGCAAGCAAAAATAGCCCATGTGGGACCCATTCACCATTAGTGGAAAATTATTCCCATATAGGTGGGACCCATTCACCATTAGTGGCAAATGAATCCCATTTGAACCATTTTTGGGGTTTTGAATAGGAAAAATTAGGTTTTAAGTTTAATTTTTCTCCATGTCATCCTTAGGGATCCAATTAATGAGAAAATAAGATTATTTTACTATAAATACAATTCTTTTAACTAATTTTCACATCTCTTATCATTATTCATCCACCAATATTCTCTCTCAAGTCAAGTAGCTTAGGGTTTTATCATTTTAAGGCATTAAGATATCAATTTTTAGACATTCAATGGTTGAATCTTCATGTTTTTCTGCAGACATTCAAGATCAACATCATGGAAAGGTAATATATTCCATTATTGCATGTTTTATTCCATTCTTTCTCTATTTTGGTTTAATTACCCAAAAGGGGTTTGACCAAGGCAAACTGTCATGCCCTAACATTCAACATCTCATTCTCTTGTTTGTTTGTAAATTTAGGACTCTTGGATGCCTAAGAAACATTGGATAGAAAGTTGTAAATTTATTCAAGTCATCTCTTCATCATTCAAGTCAAACTATCAACAAAAATCCATTTTCAGACCTATAAATTAGAGTTTCAGAAGTAGACACCTGTAGTGTATCAAAGTGCGGATTGGAAGCTTTAGAATCCACTTTTAAAAATATAGAAATTAAAAAGTGGACTCATTCACCATGGGTTCTGAATGAGTCCCACCAAAAGCTCAATTTTTGGACTTTTACATTTTTTAGTACCCTTTTGTCAGAAACAAGCTCTAGTATAGTTTGGCAGAATTGGGATTAATTTGCCCAAAATGGTGAATGAGTCCCACCGGGCTTAAATTTCAGCTTCAACAACATTCCATAAATCATTTCTAGTCCTAATATATGTATCATGTGCACACTTTCAACTTCATTCATCTCTATTAAGTTTTGTATTCATTTCTAGTTCATTGTTCCATTACACAATGTGTTTTCAAACAAGTTGTTTTCCTTTAGTTTCTATTCATTATTCAATCAATATCATTCATTTCTTGCATTCAAGCATTGTATCTAGGAATATTTCATCCTTATTCTATCCATATTGCAATTATTTTGAATGTAACATAAGCATTTTTAGCTCATCTTTCTCCGTCTAGGTGAAAAACCTTAGGAGAGCTAGAAAGCAAGTGGGTGCCAAAAATATATGTTTGAGTTGGCTATAAAATTCTTGCCACATAGCATAAACATATTTAAATTATATTTCTCTAAATTCTAAACATAATCATTTAAATTCACATTTCTACGTAGCCTAACATTTCACATTCAAGAGTTATTCAAGTATCCAAATTAGATCTCTCCTTGTCAATTACCCATTTATATAGAATCAGATTACAATATCTTATAAATCAACTATGTAGATACTTATCATCCTATATCACATAAAGGATTTCATTCAAAATGAAAAATTTGATAAGTTTCAAGAACACCTTGTATGACAATAATTCAAATATGGAAAGAAGTTCAACCTTTCATAATACCTCGTAATGACTTGTTCAACCACTTAAAAATTACAAGTGCAATGATTTATTTTCTTTACAACTAATTTGTAAGAGCACAA
The DNA here is from genome assembly GCA_007258455.2 of Sequoia sempervirens. Lineage (NCBI taxonomy): Eukaryota > Viridiplantae > Streptophyta > Pinopsida > Cupressales > Cupressaceae > Sequoia > Sequoia sempervirens. The sequence goes on from VDFB02047230.1 coordinate 359,601,225, forward strand.
AATTAAAAATGGGAATGATAGATGTCCTACGTAAATATTTCTTCTAACCACATACCAAGATCAAATATTGCTACCAATTTATTCATTTATTTAAAAGTATGGTAACCTCTCTTGCCTCCTCATCCTTGAAATGAAATTACACATCTTACTAATGACCAAAGAGTTTTAGTTTCATCAAGAGTGAAATAACCATATAATAACATCTGCTAGATGTTAAAATTCCTTTGAGAAACTACTTCTGCAATTAGGTCCATATGTCAAATAATTGCTTGACTTTATTTACATGACTCATGTTTTATCCTTGTGGCCCATAATATACCTCATGTGTAATGCAATGTAATCATGCATTAAAATATACCTCACATGTAATATAATGTATTCATGCTTCAAAACATTCAATTTAGGACAAGATTACAAAATCCATCAATTTAACTCAACTAATTGGAAATATTAAAACCCACTAAAATGACATGGAGAATTACAACTATTGTAAGAAAGGTGTGGGGTCTTACATTCCCCACCCCTTGGATGATACTTCCTCTTGATAGTCTCTAATGTTTGGGTAATATTACTTCGAAACGATCATACACATAGGCTATTGAAAATGCCAAGTCTCTTTTGTGGTAATCTTAGAATAAGAAAAATATGAGACTAAAGTGATATTTTAAATAGTTTCACCCACAATGTTAGCAACCATGTATTAGAAAGTGAATTCCATACTACACTACATTTCCCTTACAGATCACAACATAATGTCTACATCTTCTCACAATTTCTTAGATTTACACAATGATAATATAAAGCAAGGTCACCCACATGCATTTAAGGTATGTATCAATATCATACAAGTCATTAGTCTAATGATCAATGGTTACCTCATAAATATTAATTTGATTTTAACATCTTTAGATTGTATTGTACTTCAAACTCATTCTTTAGGGAACAATTAACATCATCTTGTTTGCACATAACTTTATCATTCTAAGCACAATTTCCCCACATTACATCAATTATCAAGGCACATAGTACACAATTAACCACATAAGACTCACATCACCAGATTAACACAATGGGTTGTATGAGGATGAGCTATGTTGAGTGCCCATGAATAGTCTACATTACCCCAATACTGCAAATTTTGTAACTGAAATTGCTAAATAGAAATAATAGTAGACGTGCCATCACTTTGTGCTATATCATCGTGCAATCCTATATTTGATGAAGCTATATGCCATAATTCCATGAACATATAAAAATGGGGAGGAATTGATTATGAACATCCCATACCAGTCCCATTTGCACTCCACTCCTCACAAATAGATTCCCCAAGCCATCTACTCCTCTATACAACCCACCAGGGATCCCTCCTGGGTATGGTAGTTTACATAGATCACATCACAACACATGAGCCAAAATTTGTAAAAAACAAGAAAACCCTCAAAACAAGAATATCAAATCAATAATGTAAGATCATAAACCAAAATTATGATAAAAATCTAGTGTAAGAAAATGTAAAATTCAACAATTCAAATGAAAATTTGTGTAACATTACAACTATGAAGAAATAAAAAAGTCCTTGAGGCAAAATGGACTAATGAATATCAAATGGCTAAGCAACCCAATATAAAAATTCAACACCGTTGGCTTAAATAATGAAGACAAGTCATCAATAACTAAAATAGCAATAAATCACATTTTACAAAACTGCACATCACATGCACTATGTGACTTTGCTAAAGCCACCAAAGGGGAGGAGGGGAATAGTGGTCTCAAACCACATATAGAAACATAATAATCACTTTCTAAATAACAAGGATAGTTCCACACAACCCAGGACTTGCCAAATAACCAATCTATAAATCTCGTGCATAGAGTATCCCATGTGTAATCAACTAGTAATCATTTTAGGTCCCAAGTTTATCCACTACTATTTTTCCATTACACTGTCACTATTATTCCATGTTCCATTATCTCATACCATATTATTACTTTCATGTGCCTCAATTTTTTTTTTGTGTAACTGTTTGTTAATTTAGGCATGTCTAGGTATAATTATGAGCTCTTTATCCCACAATTAACTTGATGAAATTGTTTCATAGTTTTTCCTTGATGAACTATAGCTATTACAAGGTTACCATATGCTTACTAACTAGCCTTGAATGTTGTCAATCATCCCCAAAGTCTAAATTGATTTAATAGTCATATTCTTTGAGTATCAAATAATGACCAAATCGATAGTAGAAGTAAATCCAACCCAAGGAACTTCATAGATCATCCTCAACCCTTTTGGTTTACAATAATAGATGGTAGGGAAGGAAAACAAAAGAAAAAGAAATAGATAATGGTAGCATATATGAATCACTAACAGATCCATAAAGAGGGGGAGATGGGGGGAGAAACTCTCCAAATGACAATGAGGGTCATATTGTAGCTCTCCTTTCCCCCAAATAGATAAGGGCCACGTAGTAGCTCACCTTACCTTGGGAAGTGAGGGCCACACCATTGCTCACCTCATTCCAAATAAGCTAGGTCATAATGAAGGTCTTCTCCTACCCACTCGACCCCTAATTACACTAGTAGACTCTTCTCCCATAGGAGTGGTCGACACTAGGGGATACACCAACATGAACTACACACAAACAATTTCCCCTACCCAAAACATATAACCAATATAATTTAACATTTTGGGATTTACACATTAATGTCACAAAAAGTATGCATAGTGGATCAAACTTGACATCCACAAGTATCAAATTGAGAACTCTCTCTAAAACCAAAGATCCATGAAATAAATTGATATGTTTGTGTAAAAAATAAAATTGCTAATATATATTTAAACGTTGGAAATAACATGTAAGTAATATTAAAGATTGAATCTATTATATTTTCTTCTCGCATCATTAATATTCTATCTTTAAATTTTATCCAAAGATTCCTAACTTATTCTTGGTTTTAATAAAAACAAATAAATCATCAAATATTTTTTCCTTTAAAATAGCATTGATGTTAACCTCATTCAAACTTATATGTTTAATATCTTACAACATAATTAAATTTCCCTATTTTCTAAATTAAATATTCACTATACAAACAAAAGATTGACTAACTAGATTTATGTTCCCACTTACACTTAAACATTGAATAAATTACATCTTTCAAATTTTACTCAGAGTTGAATACTTTAATTTATTATTAAGTGAAATATGAATTTTCAATCACAAGAATTAACCCAATAAAACTTTATATAACATATATATTGTTAATTATTTTATTTACACAACCTCCACTTTTATTTTAAACTATTCTAAAACTATTTTATTTATTTTACAATAGCTATTTATCATTCATTTTAAAATAAAATAACTAAAACTGTCTACATGTAAATTCTAATCAACTAGATCTTTCAATCCTTAATTATTTAACCTACCAAAGATATTCTTAAAAGCTAAGGAAAATTTATATCTTGTTAATTGTTTTAAAATACCTAAAGATATCTTTAAAACCCACACATCTTATCTTTTCTTGTTAAAGAAAAATATGGAGCCATTTCAATCTTTTACTATTACATGAGACTAAAGTAAAGCTTGTAATAGATAATAAAAAAAAAACCTAACCCATTTTAATTTGTTTTTTTTGAGGGAAATAGAGATTGGGCGAAATCTATGGAGGGAGGAGTAAGGATCTCTTAAGGATTTTTATTTTTATTTTTTTATTTTTTTTCTCTACCCATCCACATAGGTGACTAAACTCAACCTGCCACATTTACACATTTCACTTATGATGCAAAGAATAAATATAGTATGTGGCCGTCAACTAGCTTAGGTAATTATCAAAATCGTCCTTCTAAATTTACTTTATTATTATAAGTGAGGATTTTAAGGATTGGGCTAAGGGTGTAGCTAACCCTAAAGTCATTTTTCTTCCCTTTCCTTTTCCTAACGATGTAGATGATGGAAACTATGCAGTGACATCTCCCTTTTCAAACTGCAAACAATGATTTAATAGTGCATACAAATTGTGGTAATAATTCCCTTGGAATAAGTAGGTATCTAAAACTAAAATATATATGAATATTTAAAAAATAAATAAAAAATAAAATAAACAATATGAGTGGTTGTATAACTACAATTGGGTTTTTGTATGTGGGTTTTGTATCATTGTAGAGTTCTTCTGCAATTAATTGCATATCATTGTATAGTTATTTTTAGAATCAATTATGTGTCATTATTAGAGTTCTTTCTAGAATCAAGTGCAAAACATTGATGAGGCATAACTCTTTATGCAAGGACATGGTTAGAAGTATAAAATTAACAAGTTTCATAAAAAAAATTACATAATTGATAGAAGGAAAAGTGAATTATGGGCCTATTCATTTGTGTTAAAATCAATCCAGTGCTAACAAATTCTCTCTTGAATGTTTTAAATTTCTAATCAATTTCATTTCAACTTATTATGCATGAATGAGATTGACATTCCTAGTAGTTTCTTATGCCAAAATGTGAGCTTTCAAAATTATATAGTAATTATGCTGATATACAATTAACTATGTGGGATGAAGGATGTCATAGTGTTAGAACCTAAATGTGCTCATTATTAGGATCTAGACAGTAATTTTATTTTAATGAACATACTCTAAAACCCTTAAAGAAAGCTTATTTACAAGCTGTTAATACCTAAATGTGCACATTATTAGGATTTTCGTAGTAATTTTCATTTTAATAAACATACTCTAAACCCATCATTAAAATCTTTTTTCCAGGCTGCAACTAGGTAAATCAGAGAGGTGAAAGGTAAGCCTACGCAACACAGAAAATGAACATGAATTGTTTGACATAAAGCCTCTAATAAATGCTATCTCATGGAATGAAATGTTGGAAGAATATGCACAAAAAGTCTCTACTCAAAGGATAGATGAATGCAACAAGACTCTTCAACCTTTACCAAACTACTAGTGCCATTGGTAATTTTGGAAATAGAATAAAATACAACAAAAAATGATTTAGCTATGCATCATTTCCTATTCATTCTCTACAACTAAAATTAGGGCACACAAGTTACCTCATGGTTATACTCATACTATATTATGTTAATACTTTGAAGCAACTGCAATATCATACCATCCATTTACCTCTAGAAATTTTGCTCATCCTTTTTGTAGAGACCCCATCACGGTTGTTTTCTTTTCTTTTGTGTAATTTCATATTAAGGGGATCCCTTCTCCATCCCTTGTTGGAAATATTATTATTGTTATGTTTTTTAACATGAATCATTGTCTCTTTCTTTATTGTCTCTTGGCTACAGGAAACTCGATTTAACTACCATCCTTCTCCTATAGATAAGATTTCCTAAGTGATATTCATTTATTTTTGGGTTAGCAAGTGTAATGTCAGGGTTATGATTTGATAAACCTACATTATTATCCATTAGCATTGCTTGATATACTTATACCAATTAGACTATCTATGAATTAATATTTTTTCATTGCAATTGTTAATGTTCGAATGATATTTGATCGACTATCATTGTACATAGCTTTTAGACTCAACTTTCTTAATTTCATATATTATGATAGTTCAATTTATTATCTACATGTGTTATAAATATGTTGATTTGACATGTTTAAGGGAATATTAGTGAATAGGGGCTAATAAATAGTATGTTGGTTTTTTTTTAAGAACCAAACTGATCTTTAGAAATACCTATGGACTTTTCCATTTCCAATACTTAGTAATCCAAAGGGATTGGCCGATGAACGATTAAAAGTTATAAGACTTCTACTCCTACACTTTAGGATCTGTTAAACTCAGGAGGGTGATCCCACAATGTATACTCCAACATTTGTATGATCACTACTCAAATACATGGTCAATAACAGATAATTATTAGAAAATTACTCAACTACATAGCATATAAAATAAGTTTGTAGCTCATTTACTGATATCCTATAGTTAGAGAATGAAAAGATGAAACTCAATACAAAATAACTACAATGGTATCCATTTGAAAGTTTATAAAATAAAGGTGATTAGCTGACGAATCAACCCAAAAATTGAATTATAAATATTGTGCATGAACCAGTGCCTTATCACAAGAACAATGCTAATATCAACCTATATGACCATATAACAACTAAACAATAGCACATACTTTCTTAAGAAACACTACATTACAACATTTCCTTATAACATTCATGATTATTACTGATTACACCTATCATAGCACCCAATTTTTATAAGTTAATAATCTCACCTGAGAATTTATATTAATTCATTGAACTAATAAGCATGAATGAAATTAAACATACATTGAGAGACAATAGAGACAAGCAAAAGAATCCTTGATTTCCTTCGTTCATAACTCATAAAACAAACACAAGGAGAGATTGTTGGAAATAAGAAACACCAAGAGGGGCATTGAATTAGTGTTCAACAAAAAATAACTTTATTATTCTAATCTTTAATCCACATAGAACATTCAACCAAAAGTAATATGCAGAAACATAAAGAAAACAACCACAACACCATAACACAAGAATTTTTACATGCAAACATTGTTAGGGAAAAAACCACGATGGATGGTCAATCCACAATAAGTTTTGAGTATACCTGAAAGAAAGATTACAAAATGGGAATGCACTTGCATTTAGGCACACTACCTAGAGCTCACTACCTTACAAATATTTGGATTAGATACAAGAGAATGAATTGAAAGATTAACATCTAAAAATTCTCGATTATATGTAGTTCGGTTGAATACGATGAAGTGATCTTTTTTTTTCCTTTTAACTGATATTGAACTTTTGTTTTTGCTCTGCTCTGCTTCACACCACAAAATCCTTATGCATAAGTGAAACTACACAAGAAATTCTCTAACACTCTTCAGATATTCACAACACACATCGAAACACCTTCTTCATCTCATAAAGTGAGATAATTCATCATCTATATATAACTGTGACTAAGGATTTAATTACTACAAGTTGACTTAATAAGACTTAGAAATATTTGCAACTTGTCAGCTCAAATCATAAGTAAAATTCAATGCACATCCACAATGGTCAACTATAGCTTAGCTTGGACCCAAAACATAATGAATAAACATAAAGATATTTGAATAAACATTCCTTCAATATCCAATATATTTTAACAACTGAGTAGCCCCCAAAATACAAATAAATAGAAAATTACCAACCAAATCTCAAAACTTACAATGGCTTGGTACAAGGTACTGAAATTTCTAGATAAAATAAGAAATGTATTGATGAACTTCTTGTGAGATCCACAACTCGAAGTAACACCTAGAAATTTGTATGTGAATCATTGAATACCAATTTGTCGAATACCTTATTCTTCCTAACTGACTTCAATCTGATGATCAATGGGAGTAAATGATGTCATGTGGATCTGATTACTCACTATGGTTTCCATTAATGACAACACTAAAGCTAACTAACAATGTCTCTTTCCAACAATCTCCCCCTTTGGCATTGATGGCAACACTTAGTGAAAAATGACTAAGTGTTGAATCAAAACCAACATGAGTAACACTGCCATTACAGAACTTCAAGAAGAAAATTCAACCTTAAAAAGAACTCCCCCTATGATGACTATACATTTTTCACTGTACACTTCTCCCCCTTTGACATCAATGGAAAAAACTAGGAGACCAAGACAAAATTTGAAAATTGTACAGGCACAACCTTGTAACTTACAATTTTTTGAAAATATCTAGAAAATCCTACTTCAACACTCTTAAATTGTCATCACAAACCTTTTTGAGACTTTCCAAAACTGTTATGTGACCGCACATTAAATAGGATTGAGCCTTTGTAGTTTCAAGATTCTTTGGGTCACTAATTGGTATAGCAACTTTCACTTCCTTCAAAGCACTTACATTTATCTCAATCTTCACAAAAGTTTGTTCCCTGAGCTCACATCCTCTCCCAATAATTCTATCATTTTCATTCTTTAAACATCTCATTTTGTCAAGTAGGGTTGTTACTTGACCTTCTTGTTGAACCACATCACCAGTTAAAGGATCAAAAGTAGTAAAAATGATAGCTAATTGATTTTCCAGATCCTTCAACTTTTCTCATTACCTTTAGTAAACTTAGATAGAACTAAAAAAGACTTGTAGGCTTTTCCAACTTCAGATGTAGAACCTTGAATGTTCTTCATGTAGGTAGCTAATAGAATCTTATCTTTTGCAATCATTGTCTTCAATCGAATAAGTTTTTTTCTTATTAAACTATCTTCGAATTGTGTACTTACAATATTTATGAGCTTCTTTAGCTCACCAAAAGAGGAATTTGAAGGATCCATGACATGGACAGGCATTAATTTCTGTAGAACTCTAGATGCAAGATTCAATAATTCACAATCCTCTATGTGAGACTTCAGAATCTTCTCACTAGCCTTAGCTTGATCAATTGGTGCAAACTTCATAATCTAAATTGGAGATAGAGTAGATAGATTGATTGAAGTTTCATCCAACTCAAGATAAAAAAACTTCTTGTTGCGTCCACTCTGATTTCCTAAACTTTTTCTTCTTCAACCTTAGGTTTTTCTAAGACTATTACTGTATTTCTTTCAGACACTTCAACCTCTTCATTTTGCACCACCTTCTCCTCAACTAATACCACCTTAGGAACTTTAGTTTCCATAGGTGTATCTATATTTTCCATACTAGGAGGAATCATAATATCATCAACGTCTAGAGGATCAGATACATTCATATTCTCCTTATTCACATTCATATTTCCTATAACATTTTCAGTATACATTTCCTCAATGTTAATCTTATTCTTTGATAGAAATTCTTCCAGAATTTCCTTAGTTTCACCAGCCACAACATCAATTTCACCAATCATGAGTTTATTCACCCTTGTCTTGCTCTTAAAGTCCTGTTTAGCTCTTTCAAGGAGTGAATCCATCTCTTCAATTCACATTTTTGGACACAGATTTGCAAGAACTCTCTTCCTCAGATTCTCTTCTATTCTAGCACTCAATCTTCTTGATTCCAGAATATCATATAGATTCTTGGGTAGGACAGAAATAATCTCAACAAGAACTTTATTAAAGATGTTCATATTTTTTTATTGTAGCCTCTTCTAGAATTCTCTTGCTAGATTCATCAAAAGTTTCATACAATTCATAGAGGGGCTTGAGATTACCATCATTCACAACTGCATTCACAACTTCATCAAGACATATTAGGTTTATCAACTTTAGCCTTCTTTTCCTTTTCTTCTTTTTTGGAGGATTTTCTTTTGTTCAACTCACTAGCCCGAGTTCTGGTAGCTCTTACTTCTTTTAAAAATTCTTCTGATTCTATTTCCTCATCTTCTAAAATAGGCTAATATGTTATTGTACTTTTGTTCTTCTTCCTTTTACTAGAAGGCTTGTCTTGAGTTGGCTATGCTACAGGGGAACTCCTGGTAGATCTAGTGCAGGTAGAGGATGCACTAGGAGTAGTAGAATTTTCTTTTTATTTTTCTTTTTCCTCATCTCTCCTCATTTCTCTCTAGGATTCTATAGGTATGCCCATCCTTTCGACAAAAAATTCTATTTTTTTTCTTACTCTCCTGATTAACACTGGTTTTCTCAATTCCTCATGAACTTGCATACTTTTCTCTGCATATGTTTTGAACCTCTCTTCTCCCAGATCTAGAGGTGAATTCAGCAAGTGTTCTACATACTTCTTCATAATGCTTTCCTCTACTTTGTATCCCATTGGCATGATCCAAATTGTTCTAGGATCAACAACTTCCTATGGCATTGGTCAATATCCACCATGAAGAAAATAATATCTTTGCATTGTTCCACAATTGAAGTCAGAAATATTTCCCTTGCATCCATCATATCCTGGAAATTTTTTAAGTAACCCCATAGGGTAGTGTTCCTAACCTAATGGTCACCCATTCCAAACAACTTGTTCCTTATCTGAATAGCTACAGGCTCATCATTTTTCCAATGAAATTTTCTAATGCCTAGAACTTCATTCATGAAATAGAAAAATAAGCACATTAGCATATTACCATACTTGAAAGTATTCTTCTTTTTTTTCTTGATTTTACTTAGATTTTCCAACAACTGAATGTTGAGTAGCTCACACAAGTCATACTTTTCATTTTGCTTTAGCATCTTATAAGTTGCATAGATGGCCATACAAGATACAAAATTGTCCTAGCTAGAATGGTATATCCTGTAACCAATGACCATTGATACAAATTTCATATCTACAACAATCTTCTATTTTCATTGTCCTTCTATCCTACTATGCACTTGTTGCCTCAATAACCTTGTCATTCTTTACAAATTTCAAAACTGGAAGTCTACTAAGGAATTCAGATGTGTTATTGTACATATAGCTTCTTTTGTGATTTTGCATGGTATATTCAGTCACATGAGCTCATCATGAACATGGCTCAAGATGTATCTCACCCATTCATTTTCCTCAAATATGGGAAATATCACAAACTATGAAAAATTATTCTCTTCTAGGGTTTGAAATTATGGTTTTACAATAAAATATTCTCCAACTATATGATGTGAGTAAAAATTCATTATTTGAGAGATTCGTAACTCTTAAATGTTCACATTAATATATTCCCTAATATCCTATGTGTTCAAAACTCTAAACAAAACTGATGAAAATGCTCCTATAGACCTTCGATTTCAATAGATTTGTAAGAGTTCCATTTAAACATAGGACGGGGTTTGTCCTTCACCTTTACAACCAACAGAGTGGCCATGGTTGCAAATTCAAAAATTCACAGGCTTTTCAAAAAAAAAAAAAAAAAACCTTTTCACCAGATTGAGGTTTGATCATAGATTCTTCTTCACACTTTTAATCTTCCCACAATTCCACAAAGTTCACTCCAAGGATTCTTCAAACTTATTTCCTTCAAAATGAAAAGTGAAAAATGAAGGAGAGGATTGGATTTTTATCATTTGCACAACTAACCCTTTTTTCTACAATAAATATCTTAACCCTAGTACATCTAGTTACTCGGTTTCATGCATAGAGACAGATAAACCTTTTGCGGATCTTTTATACTACATAATACATTCTCAAATCAATTAAAAAACATTTGAAAAGCATTTATCCACCTACTGGATGAGTCCACATTCCAACACTAATTTCCTACACGTGGTTAAAGGATTTTTCTGACAACTCCCCCTAGGCCAAAGGCCTAAAACTAATTCCTAGAGGAATTACCAGAAGTAGATTCTAGTGTAGGGAAATTTTCTTCAATAGAGGGCTCCTTCTTCACCCATTTCTTCTACATCTACCTCTTGATCACATTTGTAGTGACCTTCCATTTTCCTTTAACATCCTGCTGTGTATTCTATCTTACCAGGCCTCTTCTATTCTAATAGATCTTGGTAGTATTCCCAACTTTGTTGCAGTTGTAACACACAAAATTTCTCTGTTTAGACCAAATTTTCCACTAATTTTTCCTTGATCTACATTGGTTAGGAATATGCCCAATTCTATTGCATGCATAGCATCTAATATCTCCATGAAAATTATTCATCATAGCTCTGCATTCATTTGATTTATGGGAAAAATTGTTACAATTAAAGCACTAGCCTGAGAATGATGGTCCACTTTGATTCATCTTGATTCTATACTAAGAGGCCATATATCCAAACCTATTACAGGTAAAATAGTAACCATTGAATCTATAAGCATTTAGTTGTCTCATTGGATTCCTTCTAGCTCCATTCATCTAATTTCCTTGCCAAAATATTCCTTGTCTAGAATTCCTCTATCCAAAGTTCCTTTGTCAAGATCCAAAAATTCCACCTTCCTCATAGCCAAGACCTCACTTGTCACCATCAATCCTCTAACCTTTAATCAATTTATCAAGCTTGGCTGAACTAGATTTGATTTTTTCCTTGTACTCATTTGCAGTAGTAAGTTCATCTTTGACATCATCAAGCTATTTTTCAAGCACTTCCTCATTGTTCTTAGATTGTTCCAATTCATTGTCCAATTAGTTGCATTGTTCAGATTTGTTTTTTAAGGATTGAGCAAGCTTTTCTTCATTCTTCTATCTATCTTCTTTCTCCTTGGTCATCCTCATCATGATAGATTCCATCTCATGCTTCAAGGTAGCCTTTTCTCTAGAAATTTTTTAACACTCTTCTATTTTCTCCTTTAAGGCATGACTGAGTTGTTCATCTTCTATGCTTCTGTTCTTCTACTTGAGCTAATCACATAATTCCTTTCTTTTCTCCCTTGATTCATTGATCTTGTCTTTCAATGACTAGATGAATTTTTTTGCATTCTCAAGATTTTCCTCTAGTTCCTAGTTCTTATATTTTGAATAGTCAAGATCATCCAGGGCCACCATAATTTTCTATTGAAGACTACCTGTATCAATTGAAAATACTCTCCAAGATCTCCACAAGCTCTTATAATTCTTCTGCAGAACTTTCTTTGATACCAATTGTTGGAAACAAGCAACACTGAGAGGGGGGGTGAATCAGTGTTCTTCAAAAATTAACTTTATTATTGTTATCTTTAATCCACTTAGAACATTCAACCAGAAGTAATATGCATAAACATAAAGAAAACAACCACAACACCATAACACAAGAATTTTAATGTAGAAAACGTGTTAGGGGAAAAACCACAGTAGATGGCCAATGCACAATAAGTTCTGAGTATACCCAAAAGAAAGATTACAAAATGGGAATGCACTTGCATTTAGGCACACTACCTAGAGCTCACTGCTCAAAATAGGAAGGCTTAATTCCTTACAAATATTTGGATTAGATCCAAGAGAATGAACTAAAAGATTAGCATCTACAAATTCTTGATTATAGTTCTAGTTAGGCTCTGATGGTGATCTTCTGTCCTTTTGACTGATACTAAACTTCTGCTCTACTCTACTCTAATTCACACCACAAACTCATTATGCACAAGTGAAATTATTTAAGAAATCACTCGAACACTCTTTAGATATTCATAACACACATCAACACACCTTATTCATCACATAAAGTGAGATAATCTACCATCTATATATATCGTCAACTAAAGATTTAATTGCTACAAGATGGCTTAGTAAGACTTAGAAATATTTCCAACTTGTCAGCTCAAATCATAAGTAAAATTTAATGTGCATCCACAATGGTCAATTATAGCTTAGCTTGGACCCAAAAAATAATGAATAAACATAAAGATATTCAAATAAACATTCCTTGAATATCTGCAATGTATTTTAACAATTAAGTCAGACCCAAAATATAGATAAGTAGAAAATTACCTACTGGATCTCCAAACTTACACAAGGCTTGTTATAAGGTACTAAATTTTTTGGATAACATAAGAAATGTACTAATGAAATTCTTTTGAAATGCACAACTCAAAGTAACACCTAGAAATATGTACGTGAACCATTGAATACGAATTTGATGGATACCATGTTCTTCCTAACTAAATTCAATCTGACTGCTGGTGGGAGCAAATGATGTCATGCAAATCTGATTACCTACTAGGGTTGCCATCAATTACAACACTAAAGCATAACTTATAGTGTCTCTTGCCAACATAAATAATAGCCATGAAATTGGTATCAATCTATATTGTATTTGCTATACTATTATCAAATTTACATACATGACAATAGGCTCTGAACTTAAGACAAAACACAAAAACATGCTCTGTATTCCTATTACAATTCACTATGTTAATTCAATTTTCAACGAACTACTAATTTTGGCCCTGAATTCATTCTTATAGAGACAAAATAGAAAAAAAAGCCTCATACTAGGAAGCACACATGTCAAAACCTCATTGGACCGTTGTAACAAATATTCCCTTTTCAATTACACTTGAGCCTTCAGGTGGTGAAAATAAACATGAGGTAAAATTAACCCTCACTCATTGTAGAAAGTCAATCCCACTTTAGAAAGGTATTATTCATTTGTTACAACATCTTCAAAATATTTCCCACGTGCCCAAAAGTGTTCCCCACTAGAAAACTAGTCAAAAAATTTACAAAACATGGAAAGCAGATAAAAAGACAAAATTGATTTATCCACATCAACACTTTATGCCACCCATTCCAAGTTGAGGAGGAAAAATTATCTTGAAATGTTTTATTATCAAAAGCCTAATCTGCAGTATATTCATGATATATATTTTTCTTCCTATCTATTATTTATCCCCACCTAGATTCATTCAGTGTACTTTTCTAACCAGGAGTTATACTCTTCTTTAGTTGGCCACTACACATTTAATAAACTTTGCACTTTAGTACTATGCTGAGAGTATCTAGCATCAATTAAGGCCTTGGCTTCTTTAACAAAAATGTTTGTCTTTGTTTCAATCTCCACCATTGTATCAATATTTGAATTCAGTAGGATGTAGTTGGTGATAGTCAATTCCATCAAAGTTACTACAAGCATTCCCCCCAGATCCTTCTTCCAGGTGTCAAATGGTTGCAACTCACTTTTAGGACTCAATACCTGAGGCATACCATGTTCCTCCATCTCTTTAAATAACTTCAGCTTACTTTGGAGCTACACACCTAGCTTTCCATGAATGGTGGTTATCTCATTAACTGAATCAATATTTTGCAAGATTTCAGGGATGCTAGTAGGTGCCTCAGGATCCTCCTTTTTGGGCATCATTCTCTTAAAGTACCCACCCTAGTACTCTAGTTACACCATTCATTCTTGAAGCCTTCTTTTATCTATAGATACTTTTTATTTTCTTCATGAATACTCCTATAGCTATCCCGAACGTCATCAACCTTGTTGACCAACTTGTTCACCCTATGCTTTAATACATCCTCAAATATCTCATTTCTACCTTAATAGTTTCTAGTTCAACCTTCCTAACATTTTCCTTTTCAGTACTTAGTTGATCATTGAAATCTTTAATTCTCAAGGCCATGGTTTCCCTATTCTATGTAGACAAGTATGAGGAAGAAGAGGATGGTAGGGAAAGTGTCCCTACTGACTGAATAGTCTGAATAGTGGCCCTCATCTTGTTTATCTCATCCAAGGACTTATTGTATTCCTGGACTAGAAAATCATATTTTTTCTAAGAAATCTATGTAGTTTCCACACTAAGCATTGCAACGTAAGAAGTTAACTTTGTTGCTTGGACATGATTTATATTTGTGGCTCTTTTGTTCACCAAGGAACCTATAATCTCTTCAATAGGACTAGCAACCTCATGCTTTCTAGTATTGGGTGCCATAGACCAAATTGGAAGAGTGTGCAACTTTAGACTATATCCAGATCCAAACACTTTATGCTCAAATTGCTCCTTAGTTATTAAAGCCTGAGGGTCTCTTCTTACTACATCATATGCTCTAGCTGAGGTGATAGTGCATCCTGATAACAACATGATTCCACTATCTATGAACATTTTCCTAACCTCAACAGGAATAATAGTTGCAATTTCAGCTTTGATATTTTCTTCCTCTGCTTTCTCAGCTTCTTCCTATTAAGAATGTTCAATACTAGCCCAAGCTAGTTCAAGCCTTTCCTTTATATCTTTACTCCTCTGTTGAACCATAAATTTCTAAAATTGCTTGGATTGCACAAACTTATCATCTGCAAGGAATTCCTCACATTCCTTGATCTTGGGATCATCATCACTTTCCTTATGATATTGCCACTTGGAATTTCTATTTTGGGAACCTATGAACTAAAGGTTTCTTCAATATTATTGGGAGGGAATTTCTTCTCCACCTCCTTATCTCCTAGAAAATGCTCTGCCATTTTTTTCTCCCTAACTTGTTGAACATATAAAGGTTTCTTTGGGATATCCATAGATTTTGGTTGTTGTTCTAGGAGAGCCTATCCTTTATTGGCATCCTCTTTCACATTCACCATAAAACACCATTTTGATAATCACTTATCTTTGTGAAAGCTCTTTCAAAAGGGTCTATAATTACATCATATGGACTTACATAAAAGGCATTCCCTTCCATGTAGCTCTCTTCTATGTCCATTATGGATGCCCATTCTTTCTTTCTAGATATGACAGCCTCATTGCTTGTGAAGTTTGTCAATACATCATCCTTGTACAAGAATTGATGATGTATTACCGATAAGTTTTTATCTCTTCTCTTTCCATACAAAAACTTTTCTAGGTAAAAAATCCTAACCTCATCAATAGACAATCTAATATTATTCACCATGATCCCAAACTTTTCATACCCCTCAAGGGAAGTAACTTTGAAGTAATAAAAAGTGCATTAGGGATTCACCATAGTACCCTTCATAGGCTTCATGAACATTTCATAGTCCATAACATCAATTTCCCACATGAGTTCTATAAAGGCCAATCTGTTAGAGACTTATAGGGGAAAGCAATGTGGTGCAACCTTGTCCCCATATGCTCTAATTAGAGTATATTCTAAATGGAGAAACCAATCTACCCAATTATGTGTTGCATTTGATCCTGGTATGTCTTTTGGGTGCATTATACTTCTGATTGTTGGAGAAATCCTATGGATAGGTGCTACACCCAACACTTCTAGGATACCAAACCTTATAATATTAGAAAACATGAGATAATTGGGATTGGGACAATCCTAATCCCAAATGTGTTTCCACATTTGTACTAAAAAATCATTATTTTGATCATCTCTTAATCTCAATTTCAACTTCCTTTTCCATCCATAATCACCATGAAATAAGAGAATATGCTTTACCAGAGAATAATGAGGGAAATACAAGGGTAAAACCTCCTTCAAATTGAAAAAATCTTGATGCATTTTTTCAACATCATAGTTGGCATAATCAAAACCAGCGTTTTGATTATGACCCTGTATATCTGCCACCATTACCAATAAGTTAGGGGCTATCCTCAACTCAAAATTTTGTGCCAAAACTTTATTTAGGCAATATTAAGTGTTCTTGAAATAATCTACAAACTCCTCACATTCAAAAGACTCACTCTCGTTAGGGAGAAATCTCTCCTTACTCTTTCTATGTTGAACAAGTAGTCTATTTCTATATGGAAATCTATTATTCTCATATTCAACATATAGCTCTACATGCTTAAATTTCATAGTGTAATTGGGATTTAATTGAAATATCTCCATAATCTTGTCTTTTGTCACTTCAATGATCACATCACCATTTTCACCCTTGATTTTCTGTCAATGGGATGATAGTCCCTAGCTAGTTGTATCATCAAGTCCACCTCTACAAACACATTCGACACCATGAGCTTTACAAGATTTAGACCCCACAAGTAACACATAGGCTTACTAGAATACTTCTTATTAAAAGCATACCAAAATAGTTGCCACATCCTATGAGGTTGGGCCAACTCACCAATTTCACCATCATCATGAATTAACCTGGTGGTCATGACAACTTGACCTATAGGTCTCTTGCCAATTCATGACCCTCCATCCTTTATATCTCTAGTGGCCTCCTGCATAAACCTTTCCTTTTCCTTCTTTACACTTTTGGACTTAGTAGATGTTGTAGGAGTACTTGGTGTAGGGTTAGATACTACTGATAGTTTTGGCTTAACCTTAGATGAAACATCCTGAGTTTTAAGCCTTTTAAACCATTTTTCCTTTTGTTTACTTTCAGGTCTAATATTTGATTCACTAGGCTCTGGTTCACTCATGTTTGCAATGCAGGAGAACTATGGTTTATAATATCTTGCAATTGAAAAGACCCTCTTAAGTATAAAATCTCAAAGGACCACTTATAGAACAAAATATTTCCCAATTTGACCTAGTATTTATCACCGAATTGAGGATATTAAAAATAGACAAGCACACTATCTCCCCATTTCCCTATCACCTTTATAGAATAGTGCAATTTAGTATTTCATCTAGGAGGAGATGTACAATTTTCTTACCCAGGTGAATGATCGGCACATTTGTTGATGTAATAATTCACCGAAGCTTCTCGCACAATTTCTTCAAATTTTTGTATTCCTCTTTGCTTCCAAGAAACTCCAAATGCATGAACAACTGTGTATCTACCTTCTTTGTGTTCAAGAGGTGGGCATGCTACCATTAATGTTTGATAGTAAGTTCATGCAAACGAACTAACATTTAGCAGTTCATGTTTAAACCCTAGTCATTGATCACTCTGTTTTAAAACCATATCAATGGTTCTAAATTTTCCTCACTACTTTCTTTTTTTCTTTCTACGATGTCATCAAGAAACTTCCATGTTTCCTTTTCAAACAATAGTTATTACCTATCGCTGATAATAACTAGTTCTATAAGTGATGCAAGAATTTTTGCAATGAAATCTCAGCCCTTCAATTCATGACCCATCCTTGATTACGTTCACCTTCCCATCATTCATCATTGATCCATACTTCAAACCCTAGATTGCATCAATGAAAAGAGATAAGGTGAAGAGGCATATTAAGACACATGCACTTGCACTAAAATCATTGATACAAAAGACATCACATATAAGATCTATTCCAATTAGCCAAAGAAACATGAATAGATAACCCCATCACTCATCATTATTTTGAAACTTAAGCTTAGGAATAAATCCATGAGGAGCAATAAAATAGAATCTAAAATCCTTAGGGCCATTGCTCATCCTTAATTTTTTTCATACATTTTGCAAGCAATTAGTGATGAGAGATCCAAAAAATTTACATCTCATATTGCTTATACAAAACTTGACATTCAAAACTAATTTGTGATGCACAAAACACATGAGATACAACATATTGCTCATTGCTATATGAAAAATTACTATTACATCACCATTCACAATGAGAAATGAAGGAAAAATAATAGGCTAAGAGGTCATCCCTAATCTCTAATAGAATATTCAAGGCTCAAAAGCCATTAGCGATAAGCAAAAAATCAATCACTATAAGGAGATTCAAGAGTATCACCCATCACTATTTCATATTCAGAGCTCTCAAAGTTATCTGCAATGAGCGAAGCTAAAACAATACCACTCACTTCTTATCACTAATTCAAAACATACACTCTACAAGCAATTTGTGATGAGCAGGACTTAAGTGAAAAATTTTAAGCAGTTTCCCACAAGTTGTTCTAATGAAGGGGATGCTCTTGGATGATGTGAGAAAAGGAGCTCAAAAGTTTCTATGTCATAAAATGCAAATGATGTAAAGAAAAAAAAGGTCCTTAATTCAACCTTATATATAAAAATGATATGCAACTTTGACATAGGAATGAAGGACCGATTACCTCACTACTGTTAATGACATAAGATATTTTAAAGTGACCAACAATGGGCAACAAAAGGTCAATGGTAAATTAGAAACTTGGCATAAACAAAAAACTTGAGAGCACTTTAAGGAAGGGTTTAAGATATTACAATACCCTACAATAATAATGAGAAGCAAAGCCCTAAGCCTTCAAATACCAACCCAATATTCAAAAGTATGATAATATTTTTAGATGGAACATAAAAATTTTGTAGGTTCCATCAGTGGCACTGGATGGGGATGCATGCCTCTCATAGGCATGGCAAGATCCTAAAATCTCAAGTTGACATAGAACAACAACACACAGTAAACAAAAAATTAGGGGACTACCTAGACTACGGAGCATGATCAAAATAGACATAACCAAAGCAAGCACACCTATATACACAATGTATAAAAAACACAATGTACATGGAATTCTAACATAATTAGGTGAAGTATAGCTTTAAGAACTACCCATGTACTGATAGTTCAAAAATCTCACATGTCAAGCTTTTGGGGAAATAAGAATCCTCTGAATGTGTGCTTGCTATTAAATAAGGTCCTACCCATAATGCTTCAAACTTCCCATGTTTACCCTTGTGTTGGGCCCTTGCATTCCAAGCTAACACCATACTATTTACCTCAAAAAATTTGGGAGAAGCTCTCTTATCATGTAGATGCTTAACTTGCAACTGCATCTTCATATTCTTAGCATGAGCTTCTCTTCTAGTCTCATCCAATTGCACTATATTATTATTTTTGTGTTGCATATCATCATATATCTCCTCATCATACTCTTGCATGAACTTATACATCTTCAATAGGTTATTTTGCGACAATATAGCATCTAAACCATATACGATGCATTCCAAATGGTGAATAACTAGTAACCTTTTTCATATTCACTCTATTTGCCTAGAGATCCAACTTCAAGTTTGAGTCCCAAGCTTTCTTGTCCTTTTCCATCACCCTTTTGATGATTTTCATTAAGCTCTTATTGCTAGATTCAACCTAACCATTTCCTTGAGGATGGTAAGGTGAAGAATAGGAAACTTGGATACCATGTTTATCACAGAAGTCTTTAAATTCCTCAAATGTAGAACACATAGCATTATTTGAGATGATCTTTCCTAGGACTTCGAACCTGATGATGATATTATTCAATAGAAAATCCACCACCACTTTGCTTGTTTCCTTTCATATGGGTATTTCCTCTACCCGTTTTGTGAAATATTCAATAGCAACAAGGATGTATGAGTGTCCTCCACTTGAATTTTCTGGTATCTCTCTAATGAAATCAATTCCCCATTGTTGGAAAGGGGCTTGAACAATTATAGGCATAAGTGGTAGACTTCTTGAGAACTTCAATTTTCCTGCAAACCTTTGGAAAGTATCACAAGTCTTAGCAAACTTGTGAGAATCCTTAGAAATACTAGGCCACTAGAATCCTTCTCTTAAAATCTTGTGCGCAGTGGTCTTTTCCATGTAATGACCACCACATACTCCATTATGCATCTCCTACAAAAGTTCTAGTGCCTACTTTCCATCTACACATTTAAGAAGTATACCACCTAGGTTTCTCCATCATAGCTAATTGTTCATAATCACATACTTGATGGCATGCAATTTCAATGTCCTATTATTATCAGCCATGCCTATAGGACACTATAAAGTCTATAAATACTGAACAATTCTTCGATACCAACCACATGTTTCCATATCATAGATAGGTGCAACATCAATCACTTCTACCTCATTAATCTGGTTAGCCTCCAAATTAGCTTCTACCATCAATTTAGATAGGCCCTACCCTCTCCCTAATTTGGTGATCTCAACATCAATGTTAAATTATTGGATCATGTTGATCCATCTACACCTTCTTCCTGTAGTCTCCTACTAAGTGAAAATATCTTTCACATCAGCACTTGGTACAAAATTTATGACAATAGTTCCCTGTAGGTAAGTCCTAAAATTTGTTACAACCTTAACTAAAGCATATGCTTACTTTTCAATCATGTCATATTTCAGCTCTATAGCTTGCAAAGACTTGATAAAGAATGCAATGGGTTTTTCAAAGCCCTCCTCAATTTTTTGTAACAAAACAAAAAGAATGGTATGAAAAGAAGCAAAAGAGAAAATGTGCATTGGCTTAAAGAAGTCAGGAGACTTCAAAACTAGAGTTTCCCTAATAGCTTGTTTGATTTTCTTGGATACTTGGCTAGGCTCCTAACTCCAAATCATCTTTTCTCCCTTATTCAATATCTTGGAGATAGGTCTTGTGATTTTTGCAAAGTTAGGACCACAAACCTCCTTCATAAATTTATTTTTCCAAAAAATGAATGAATTCCTTTGACATTTTTTGGTTGGGGGATTTTACCTATGGCTACTACCCTTTTAGGGTCTTTCCTTACTCCTTTAGAGATAATGTGCTGAAACAACTTTCCCTCAATGACCCCAAAATCACATTTCTTTTGATTCATAGATATCCCATACACTAGAGACCTGACAAATACCTTTTCTAAGTGCATACAATGATCTTCTTCCTTCCTAGAAGAGGTTTTTAGGTCATCTTGGTATATGGCCATAAATACATCAATAAAATCATGAAAAGCTATGTCCATATCCCTTTGGAAAGTGGTTCCCACATTTGTTAAACCAAATGACATCCTTACATAGAAATAGGTGCCCCATGGAGTAGTGAATGTAGTCTTGTACTACTCTAACTCCTTCACCTTTACTACATGGTTATAACCTAAAAAACCATCCATCATTGAAAGTAGATCACAGCCAGTCACCTTTTGTGAAATGGCTTCCATGTTTGGCAATGGTTAATTGTCCTTTAATGAGGATATATTCAAGTTTCTAAAATCAACACACAACCTTATATCACCATTCTTTTTCCTCACTGGCACTAGATTGGATACCCATGAAGAATGTCTAATGGGTTTTATAATGACAAAATATCTTAACTTTACCAACTCCTCTTGCATCTTGGGAGCTATTTTAGGATTGATGGGTCTTTACTTCTTCCTAAAAGGTTTAGTATTTTCCTTCAAAGGAATCTCATGTTGATACAATTCCTCTATGTAAGCTTTCAGGTCATCGTATGACCAAGCAAAGACATGTTTGTATTTTCTAAGTAGGGAAATCAACATTTCCTTCACCTTTGGCTTTATTCTCTTTCCTACATACACTTTCTTAAGGATATTGCCAATCTCGAAATTTACTTCCTCTAGATCCTTCGGGTGAGCAACAATTTTCTTAATCTTGCTTTTATCTTGGTTGTCAAAGACCCTTTCAAGTGCTACAAGGCCTTTGGGAATTTTATTTGTCTTCATCTAGATAGCCTCATTTCCAAATACTATCTCCTTTCCATCAATATTTTCAACAAATTCACCAAAGTCAATCTCTTGACCTTCTTATTCATCAACATAGTTTCAAATTTTCAAAATTTCCTCATCATCATTGAAAATATACTAGTTGTGCACTTCATCAGGAATGGAAGGTCTTGTATGCACCTAAAATTTAGAGAATTTACCTATAAAATTATATCATTAGGTCTCAATACAATGTTTGCAGGTAAGTCAACTACTATACTATGTCCTCTTTCCATCTAGTCAATTCCAAAGGCATCAAACTACTCAATAGAATCCCAAACAACATTTTAGTATTGCTTTAGTCTATTATTTTTGTATTAATATTTATATCTTACTTGGGATATCAAAATCTTAGAATAACTAATTACCATTAAATTTTTTATTCTGTATTTCTCATCCAATCTCCATCCTAGTAATAATGCTTCATATTCTACCACATTATTCATGCAAACAAAAGACAATGTGAAAGATAATTTATAGGTACTACCACTATTTGATACCAATCATATCCCTACACCAGACCCTTCTTTGGAACTTGAACCATCAAAGTACATTTTCCAAAGTCCATTCTTGTCAAACAATCTTAAAAATTCATTTTCTAGTAGTGTAGGAAATCTATCAATTTCTCTTGATACTTCTTCCATCTTTAAATCACTGAGGTCAGTTTCTACAAAAAGTATTGCATCATCCTCAAGAATGTGTTCCAACATATGTGGTACCCTTGGTTGTCTCATCACTTGAACATCCTTACAATCAATGGGAAATGTTGCATAAGACATGTCACATTGCATACTACCT
Organism: Sequoia sempervirens; assembly: GCA_007258455.2. Taxonomy (NCBI): domain Eukaryota; kingdom Viridiplantae; phylum Streptophyta; class Pinopsida; order Cupressales; family Cupressaceae; genus Sequoia; species Sequoia sempervirens. Next base: position 359,624,588 of record VDFB02047230.1, read on the forward strand.
CCCATAGATGCACTCTATTTCTAAGATAACAACATTCCATAATTAGGTGGGATATCCACTACCACCACACTCATCTTAAACTCTTTGTCTAGGTGGGCTACTAATCTATATGGAAGTTCATTTACCAAACCAACAACAAGGGATTCTCTTGAATCCATATCATATGACCTACCATGAGTGCTATCAACTTTCAGTCCTAGTGCCTCCATAATTTTAGCTAGCATGATGTTATTTAATGCTACAGAGTCAATAATACAATTCTTTATAAATTTTTCCCGAACAATCAAAGTGAGAAAAACCGGTTCTATCATCTTAGGACAAGTAGTTACTAAATTTCCTAAGAAGATATGGGGAATCTCAGTGATAACTCCATAAATTGTCTTTCTTATATTTTTCACTTAGTTTAGGTGGAGTGGGCACCACCAAATCATTACAGGCTATAGTAGCACCATTGATAAGGGGCACTACATTTTTCTTATGTTCCACATATACTTTTACTTGGCTAAGTAATTGAAGCATATCAATGGGAGTATACTTGGGTAATTCAATTGGGAGTATACCTTGTTTATTGCTGCTCTTCTCCTTCTATTGATTTTTTGTTTCCTCAACCCTATGCTTGGCATATTTCTTTGTAACTTTAGGATTTTGCTTCTATGTCTTTATCTTCATAGTAGGAGATTTAAATTCTTGAGTAGCTTTTGGATTTCCTATTCTCTTAGCCCAAATTTTGCATCCCATACTTTCTTTAGCTTTGAATTCTTCCATTTTTTCTTTAGTATTTCACTCTTTTCCTTTGGCATTCTGCTCCTTTATAAAAAGACTAGGACTACCTTGTTCACCACTGATTGTTCTATTCCTCATATGATAGGAACTTCTAGCTTGGGTGGCTAGGACTACAATATATTTCACAATCTCCTCATCTGAGGGCCTTCTTAGTGACACACATCTCCAATCACTTATAAATTATACACCTTAGTATCACTATCAACATCCTCATCAAAGAGGACTTGCTGATGATATGTACTAGCGATTTTCCCTTGATTATCTATATCCACTTCATAGGAGTCCATATCAAAAGAGCATTCACTATCACCAACATTAGAATCACCCATAACCATAAGTACATCAACATACTCCTCATTTTATTGACCATATTCTTCTAGCATATATTAATCCACTTCAACCATTTGTGCAAATACACATTGTTGAGGATAATGTAGCATTTGGAAAACCATGCACCAAGGGGCATCCTCAACAAAATTTATTGAATTCTTCTGCAAAGGATCCAGAGGGACATTATTATGGGTATTTCTTTGATTGTTAGGAACAAGCTTCCCATTATACCAATTGGTATTTTATGGGTGATATTGCAACCAAGGTCTTTCATTCCTTTGATAATTTTTTTGTTGAACCATTTCTTGTTTCACAATTTTGTCATTTATAGTTTTCATAAAATTATCAAACTTATCCTCAAGTGTTCCCCCTTTAGCACCTGAAGTTTTATCTTCCTTTTTTGAATTTCTAAAAAGCTTTGCATCATCTCTTATACCAACTTTACCAATTTCTTTGCTAATATTCTCAATATGCTTCACCATCTTGAAGGCTTGCCTCAATGTCTGAGGATTCTTATCTAGCAGGAAGTAACTCATTTTTGCATCAAAAGCATTACAATAATTTACCAACCATACATGGTCATTCAATTGTAAATGGGAAGGTAACCTTTTCCTAGCCTTTTGAAATCTTGTATTGAACTCAACAAAAGATTCATTAGAACCCTTAGCAATATTATTAAATTGATTTAGTAAAAAAACTTGAATTAGTCTTGTCACCATATTGCTCTCTAAATACCATCTAGAATTCCTTCCAAGAACCAATACTTTTGGTAGGAAAAATCCTATACCATTCTTGAGCATCTTCAATGAGAGACTGCATAAACAACTTTATCATGAAATCTTCTTCCTCTAGCTCAAAATTATCCATAACATTAGCAAATGATTTGAGGTGGTCCTCACCACTCAAGGAATTATTACCAAAGAATCTGATTAGATTAGGTCTAAAATATTCAAGAAATGGGTTAGGGTAACTAGGTATTCTAGTGAAACACAACTCCTAGTATCTATCTACTTAGAGTGGTATCCTATTATGTTGATCCCTATGAACATCTCTTTATTCATCATCTCTTTTTTTCTCTAATTTACTACTATCCTTACCCTTTCCACTTTCACCATCACCACCTGCCTTCTTGTTTCTTTCATCATCTTCAAAATAAGAATTCATATTCTTATTTTTTCCTCCACCTCCACCATCTTGATCCCCACCACCACCTCCATTAGGAGTATGTCCTTTTGGCTTCCTTTTGTGCGTCTCACTACTAGTATGTCTAGAGCTTGAAGAATCTAGAGTGGATGAGGACATCTTAAGAAAATAAATCTTCCCAACCATCTCTGCATTAGAAGCTTCTATCTTGGCTTTCTTCAAATATTCTTGCAGTTTTTCATTCTCCAACTATAATCTCAATATCTAAGGATTTGGAAATGGAGTAGACGGATTTGGATTAATTTTGTGTGTGGGGGTTTCAATAGATGAGTTATGAGTAGTAGTACTGATATTGAAGAAAGCTTTCTTATCTGGATCAATAGGTCTCTTCCCATTATCTACAAATGATGTATTTTTAGACATAACAAGAGGGTCTAAGGATTTTGTGGTTGAGAAAAATGTTGTGTAGGTATTAATAGCAGAGTTTTCCATCAAGACTGTTACTTCAGGAATATCATTGGTCATTTTAGCAACAAATTCAAGAACATTTTCCTCAAAGGTCCTATGCCTAGAAACATCTTCTCTAATTTTCTCCAATTTTTGTTTTCTAGAATCTCTCTCAATTTTACTAGCTCTAATCCTATCTTCTCTCTCCTTTAGTGTCCCCATTTTATTCTCTTATTCTTCTTTTGGCCTTAGTTCTTCCTCATTTTTATCTTGCATATCTTTATCTATGTCTTGAACTTCATTTTTTAGATTATCTCTAGGCTCACTAGGGGCAAGAGTGTAGTAAGGCTGGACAATAGGATCTTCCTCAAGAGAAAGGTTCACTTGTACATCAGCTAATTCACCTCTTGGATTAAAATTATTTCCTTTGAAAATAGAGCAAAAACTCCAAGGGTTGAAGGTTTCAAAAACTTCTTATTATTTCCCCAAAACTCCCATCTATCCTCCCCTCCTGAAATATCAAGCTCATTATCGTACACTTTCTTAACAAGAAAACTTCCTTGGTATATGTTAGAACCTTCAACTTCATGTGCCTTTTCATGGATACTAGCACCAATTATATCAATATTAAAAGTAGGAGATGCATTAGTAGGGGAATCAATAGACTTACTTGATTAAGAGGATTTCTTGACCTAGGCAGGTTGCTTCTCTTTTGCAGGTTCAAATTTTTCCTTATGATCATGATGCTTGTTTGCATAGCTTCTGATCTTCTTCATGATGTAAAATATGTTAGAATCCTTCTTCTTTCACACCTATTGAGAAATTTTCTTTACACTAGTATTAAATATTTTAGAGTCGCCACCCTGAATGTTGGGAAATAGAAAGTGATTGCAGTTTGATTTTGTACTTATATCTTCAGAAAATATGTTATACATAACTTGACACAAGGTGACCAAATGAACCAATACCTGGTGCATAAGAATGGGTATTACATGACTAATGAAATATAATTTAAACCAATTATTCTTCAAACAATAAAGAATATGATAACAAAATATTTGACTTTGACTACACCAAATTTGAACTAGAGACTTTGTACTTAGCTAGTCCCCAGCAAAGTCACCAATCTATTGGTTATTATTTTAAGAATGAAACTGATCTTTAGAAATACCTATGGAATTTTCGATTTCCAAAAGTTAAGTACTCCAAAATGATTGGCCAATGAATGAGTAAAAGTTATAAGAGTTATACTCCTACACTATGGTCTCTATTAAACCTGAGAGAGTGATACCACAATACATACTTAAGAATTTTTATGATTTCTACTTAGATACATGGTCAATAATAGATAATTCTCATAAAATTACTCAACTACGTAGCATATCAAACAAGTTGGTAGCTCATTTAATGATATCCTACAGTTAGAGCATGAAAAGATGAAACTCAACACAAAATAACTATAGTGGTATCCATTTGAAATTTTATAAAATAAAGGTGATTAGCTGATGAATCAACCTAGAAACTAAATTATGAATACTGCGCAAGTACCAGTACCTTATCATAAGCATGAAGTCAATATCAAACTATATGACTAGATATCAACTAAACAATAGGGGTATGTGCAGGATCATGATGGGCCAAAAAGTGGCGATATGATGGGTATGTGTAGGGTATGTGGCTGATGACTATTTTTTTACCCAAAATTGATGAAACAAAAAGGGTTTTTAAAGGAGATTCTCATCTTTCCACCAATATAAATTATGCTTTACTTTGAATTGAATTAATAATTATTATTCATTTTCTATTTGAATTACAACTAAAGTCCTGATTGATAGGATGATTGAAAAACATCTATGGGTATGTGTAGGATCATCATGGAAAAAACAGGCCCTTAAGTGGCAAAAAAATAGAAAAATTAGAGTTAGGAAACTTGTCGTAAAAAATTGAATAAGTTATCTATATTATTTCATAAATATGTAAGAATAGAATCTATAGAAAATTGAATGTAGTTTCTAAAATACTAGGTTTGTTTAAAAAAAAATCCATTTGGTGAAATTTTGAAATTTCAATGCTGTAGTACTTAAATTTCAGGGAAAAAATAAGAAGTAGCTGTCTATTTGACCACCCTAACCACAATAAAATGATAATATTTTTTTATAATATTTTAGATATAAGTAGAGGACTCATGTCCCAATTGATGCATATTTTTTTGTAACTTTTTCCAAGTTAATTAATTATGATTTTTTTATTACAACTTTTAAAAAATATAAAAAATCTTATGTCTAACCACCTTAACTTGGTCAAAACTTCAAGAAATTCATTTTTCTTTTTTAATCCTATAGTATGCGAAGCATAGAATGTGACACATGTTTTGGATTCAAAAAATGTATACCGCTTGAATGCTATAGATGTTTTTCAATTAGTCTATCAATTAGGACTTTAGTCATAATTTTAATAGAAAAATGAATATAATTAGTTATTAAATTCAAAGTAAAGCATAATTTATATTGGTGGAAAGCTGAGAATCTCCTTTAAAACACTTTTGTTTCATCAATTTTAGGTAAAAAAAAGTCGCCAGCCACATACCCATCATATTGCCACTTTTGGACCATCATGATCCCGCAAGACATACCGCTATAGCTTTCAAACGGTATCACATTTTTTGAATTTAAAACATGTGTCACATTCTATGCTTCACATACTATAGGATTAAAAAAAATGAATTTCATGAAGTTTTTACCAAGTTAAGGTGGTAAGAACTATGATTTTTTGTATTTTTCAAAAGTTGTAATAAAAAATTCATAATTAATTAGTTACATGGAAAAAATTACAAAAAAATATGCATCACATCGAGACATGAGTCGTCTACCAATATCTAAAATCTTATAAAAAATATTATTATTTTATTATGGTTAGGGTGGTCAGACATACACCTATTTCTTATTTTTTCCCTTAAATTTAAGTGCTACTACATTGAAATTTCAAATTTTCATCAAATAGATTATCATTTTTAAATAAAAATAGTAGTTTAGAAACTCCATTAAATTTTCTATAAACTATTCTTACATATTTTTGAAATAATATAGATAACTTATTCAAATTTTTACTTGAAGTTGCCTAACTTTGACTATTTTGAATTTTATTGCCACTTAAGGGCCTATTTTTTCCATGATGATCCTACACATACCCATAGCACATAAAGTCTTAAGAAACACTAAATTACAACATTTCCTTATAACATTCATGATTACTAGTGCTTACAACTATCCTAGCAGCCAAGTTTTATAAGTTAATAATCTCACCCGAGCATTAATATTAATTCATTGGACTAATAAGAAGGAATGAAATTAAACATCAATTGAGAGACAGTAGAGATAAACAAAAGAATTATTGATTTTTTTCATTCATAACTCATAAAACAAGCACAAGGAGAGATAATAGCCATGAAATTGGTATCACTTTGTATTGTGTTTGCTATACTGTTATCAAAATTGCACACATGACAATAGAATCTAAGCTTAAGATAAAACACAAAATACATGTTTTGTATTCCCATTAGAATTCACTATGTTAATTCAATTTTCAATGAACCACTACTTTTGGCCCTAGATTCTTTCTTATAGAGATGAAAGAGCAAAAAAAGCCTCAGCCTTGGAAGCACACATGTCAAAACCTCATTGGACCATTGTAACAAATATTCCCTTTTCAGTTACACTTGAGCCTTCAGGTGATGAAAATAAACATGAGGAAAAATTAACCCTCACTTGTAGAAATCCAGTCCAACTTCATAAAGGAATCATTCGTTTGTTACAATAGCTTCAAAATATTTCCCGCATGCTCTAAAAGTGTTCCCTAGGGGAAAACTAGTAAGAAAAATTATAAAACATGGAAAGCAAATAAAAAGAAAAAAATGATTTATCTACATCAACACTTTATGTCGCATATTCTATGTTGACAAGGAAAAAAATATCTTGAAATGTTTTATCAAAAGCCTAATCTGCACTATATTAAGGCTATGTATATTGTTTTTTTCATATCCATTATTTATCCCCACACAGATTCATTCGATGTACTTTTATAACTAGGATTTATACTCTTCTTTAGTTGGCCACTTCACATTTACTAAACTTTGCACCTTAGTAGTATGCTAAGAGTATATAGCATCAATTAAGGCCTTGACATCTTTAACAAAAATGTCCATCTTTGTTTCAATCTCCACCACTGAATCAATATTTAAATTCAACAGGATGTAGTTAGAGATAGTCAATGCCATCATAGCTGTTGCAAGCATTCCCCCTACATCATTCTTCTAGGTGTCAAATGGCTGCAACTCACCTTTAGGACTTAATACCTGAGTCATACCACATTCCTCCATCTCTATAAATAACTTCATCTTACTTTGGAGCTGCACACCTTGCTTTCAATGAAAGGTGGTTATCTCACTAATCAAATTGATATTTTCCAAGATTTCAGGGATGCTAGTAGGTGCCTCAGGATTCTCCTTAATTTTGGGTATCATTTCTCTTAAAGCACCCACCCCAGTACTCTAGTTACTTCATTCATTCTTGAAGGATTCTTGTACCTGCGTATACTTTTTATTTTCTTCATGAATACTCTTATAGGTAGAAAAAATTTCATCAGCCTTGTTGACTAACTTGGTCACTCTATGCTTCAATACATCCTCAAAGATCTCATTTTCCGCCTTAACAGTTTCAAGTTTAGCCTTCTTGACATTTTCCTTTTCAGTACTCAGTTGATAATTATAATCTTTAATTCTCACGGCTAAGGTTTCCCTATCATGTGTAGACAAATCTAAGGAAGAAGAGGATGGTGGGGAAAGTGTCCTTACTGACTGACTAGCCTAAACAATGGCCCTCATCTTGTTTATCTCATCTGAGGCCTTATTGTATTCCTTCACTAGAGAATAATATTTTTTATGAGAAATCTATGCAATGTCCACACTGAGCATTGTAGCATGAGTGGTTAACTTAGCTTGATGGATATGAGTTATATCTGTGGCTCTTTTGACCACCAAGGAACCTATAATCTCTTCAATAGGCCTAGCAACATCACGCTTTCTAGTATTAGGTGCCATAGACCAAATTACAAGAGTGCAACTTTGGACTATATCCAGATCCAAACACCTTATCCTCAAACTACTCCTCAAATATTGAAGCCTGAGGGTGTCTTCTTACTACATCATATGCTATAGCTGAGGTGATAGTGCATCCTAGTAACAACATATTTCCACTATCTATCACAATTTTCCTAGCCTTAGTGGGAGTAATAGTTGCAATTTTAGCTTTGATCTTTTCTTCCTCTTCTTTCTCAGCTTCTTCCTATTGAGCTAGTTCAAGACTTTCCTTTATCTCTTTACTCCTCTATTGAACCATAAATTCCTAAAATTTCTTGGATTTCACAAACTTATCACCTACAAGGAATTCATCAAATTCCTTGATTCTAGGATTATCATCACTTTTCTTATCATATTACCACTTGAAAATTCTATCAGGGGGAAATTCTAAACTAAAGGTTTCTTCAATATTAGGGGGGGATTTCTTCTCCACCTCCTCGTCACCTAGCACATGCTTTGCTATTTTTTCCTCCATATATTCTTGAACATTCATAGGCTACTCTAGGATATCCATAGCTTGTGGTTGTTGTTCTAGGAGAGCCTATGCTTTATAAACAACCTCCTTCACCTTCACCTTAAAATCACAAATTTTATATTCCCTTAGCTTTGTGAAAGTTCTTTCAAAAGGGTCTGCATTTACATGATTTTGACTTACATAAAAGGTATTCCTTTTCATGATACTCTCTTCAATGTCCATTTTGGATGTACATTCCTTATTTATAGATATGGCAGCCTCATCACTTGTAAATGTTTTCAATACATAATCCTTGTACAAGAATTGACGATGTATTACTGATAATGTTTTATCTCTTCTCTTTCCATACACAAAATTTTCTTTGTAAAAAATACTAACCTCATCAATAGGAAATCTAAGATTATTCACCATGATCCAAAAAATTTCATACCCCTCAGGGGTAGTAACCTTGAAGTAAGAAAACATACATTGGGGATTCACTACAATACCCTTCTTGGTCTTTGTGAACATTTCATAGTCCATAACATCAATCTAGCACATGAGTTCCATAAAGGCCAATTTGTCGGAGACTTATAGGGGAAAAAAATGTGGTGCAACCTTATCCCCATAGGCTCTTATTAGAGTATATTATGAATGGAGAAACCAATCTTCCTAGTTATGTGTTGCATTTGATCCTAGTGTATCTTTTGGGTGCATGATACTTTTGATTGCTAGAGAAATCCTATGAATAGGTGCTACACCTAATGCTTCTAGGATACCAAACCTTATAATAATAACAAACATGAGTTAATTGGAATTGGGACAATCCTGATCTAGAATGTGTCCACATTTGTATTGGAAAGACATTATTTTCATCATCTCTTAATCTCAATTTCAATATCATTTTCCATCCATAATCACCCTAAAAAAAAATCATATTCATTAGAAGAGAATAATGAGGGAAATGCAAAGGGGGAACCTCCTTATTTAAATTGAGAAAATCTTGATGCATTTGTTCAACAAGATAGTTGGCATAATCGAAACAAGTGTTTTGATTATGACCTTGTATATCTGCCACCATTACCAATAAGTTATGGTCTATCCTCACATTAAAATTATGTTACAACACTTGATATAGGTAGTAGAAAGTGTTCTTGAAATAATCCACAAACTCCTTACATTCAAAAGGATCAACATCCTTAGGGAGAAATCTCTCCTTGCTCTTTCTATGCTGAACAAGCGGTCTATTTTTGTATGCAAATTTGTTATTCTCATATTCAACATATAGCTTTGCATGCTTAAATTTCATAGTGCAATTGGAATTTAACCAAAATATCTCCATAATCTTGTCCTTTGTCACTTCAAGGATCACATCACCATTTTTACTCGTGATTTTTTTGTCAATGGGATGATAGTGTCAGACTAGTTCCATCATCAAGTCCAACTCTACAAACAAATTCAACACCACTAGCTTTCAAAAGTTTAGCCCCCATAAGTAACATGCCGGCTTACTAGAATATTTCCTATTAAAAGCATACCGAAATAGTTGCCACCCACTCCGAGGCTGGGAAAACTCACCAATTTCACTAACACCATAAATTAACCTGGTGGTCACGACAACTTGACCCATAGGTCTCCTCCCAATTCGTGACCCTCTATCCTTTATATCTCTAGTTGCCTCCTGCATAAATCTTTCCTTTTCCTTCTTTGCACTTCTGGACCTACTAGATCTTGCAAGAGTACCTCGTGTAGAGTTAGATACTATAGGTGGTTCTAACATAACCTCATATGAAACATCTTGAGTTTTAAGCCTTTTAACCCTTTTTTATTTTGGTTTCTTCTCAGGTCTAATATTAGATTTACTGGGCTTTGGTTCACTCATGTTTGTAATGCAGGAGAACTATAGTTTACAATTTCTTGCATTTTAAAAGACCCTATCAGGTACAAAAGCTCAAAGGACCACTTATACAAATAAACAAGCACACTAAATTGAGGATATTGCAAATAAACAAGCACACTATCTCCCCAATTCCCTATCACCTTTCTAGAATAGTGCAATTTAGTATTTAAGTTACGAGGAGAAATACAATTTTCTTACCTGGGTGAACGATCAACACATTTGCTACTATAATAGTTCACCAAAGCTTCCCACTAAACTTCTTCAACTTTTGGTATTCCTCTTTGTTTCCAAGCAACTCCAAATGTGTGACCAACTAGGTACCTACCTTCTTTATGGCCGAGAGATGGGCATGATACCATTAATGTTTGATAGTAAGATGGCATGAGTGAATTGGAATTTAGTCTTTCATGTTCAAATCCTAGCCGTTGATCACTCTATTTTAAAACCATATCAATGGTTCTCAATTCACCTCACTACTTTCTTCTTTGATTTCTATGATGTCCTCAGGATACTGTCATGTTTCCTTTTCAATCAATAGTCATTACCTATCGCTAATACATCTCATCCTTCTCCAGTTCTATCAGTGATGCAAGCATCTATGTGATTAAATCTCAACCCTTAAATTTATGACCCATCCTTGAATATGTTCACCCTCCCATCGTGCATTGTTGATTCATACTTCAAACTATGGATAACATTAGTGATAGGAGATAAGGAAAATAGGCTAGATTAAGAGATATGCACTTGCATGAGAATTGATGATACAAAAGACATCACATATAAGATCTATTCAAATTAGCAAAACAAACTTGAACAGATAACCCCATTGCTCATCGCTATTTCAAAACTTAAGGTTGGGAATAAATCCATGATGAGTGATAAAAGAGAATAGAAAAGCATTAGGGCCATTGCTCATTGTTAATTCTCCTCATGCATTTTGCAAGTAATTAGTGATGAGAGATCCCAATGATTTGCATTGCATATCACTTATACAAAACTTGACGTTGAAAACCAATCTATGATGCACAAAACACGTGAGATACCACATATTGCTCATATTTATTTGAAAACTTACCATTACATCACCAACCACAATGAGTGATGAAGGAAAAACAATAGGAAACAATGTCATCACTAATCGCTAATACAATATTCAAGGCTCAAAAGCCATTAGTGATAAGTGAAAAATAAATCACCATAAGAAGAGGCAAGTGTATCACCCATCACTATTTCATATTAAGAGCTCTCAAAGCTATCTACGATGAGCGAAGCTAAAATAATATTCCTCATCACTTATTGTTGATTCAAAACATAAACTCCAGAAGAAATCTATGATGAGCGATAAAGAGATGTGGTTGATGAGACTTAAGAGAAAACTTTTAAGCAAATGCCCACAAGTTGTTATAATGAAGGGGACCCTCTAGAACGATGCAAGAAAAGGGGCTTAAAATTATCTAAATCATAAAATTCAAAGGATGTAAAGGTCAGAAAGGCCCTCAATTCAACCTTATATATAAAAATAAAATACAACCCTAACTTAGGCATGAGGGTTGGGTTACCCCATGACCATTAATGACATAAGATGTTTTAATGTGACTAACAATGAGCAACAAAAGGTCAATGGAAAATTAGAGCCTTGGAATAAAAAAAAACTTGAGGGAACTTTAGTGAAGGGTTCAAGATATTATAAAACCCTATAATAGTGATGAGAAGAAAAGCCCTAAGCCTTTAGATACCAACCCATTATTCAAAAATGTGAAAAGATTTTGAGATGGAACATAAAAAATTTGTAGGTTCCATCACTATATGGGATATATTAGTTCAATTCATCAACTAAATGATATGTTGGTAATAGTAAGGAAAAATAGATTATTTTCTTGATCATAATTACAAATGTTTCAAACATATAATTAAAATGTTGAAATTATCATTTTGATTCTCATTTTAAATAACCCTTGAAATATTTTCATATATTAATAATCAAATTTGAAAATTATAATTTCATACCATTGGATGGTTAAGTTTTAATTATTAGTTTATTGATTAGTATTAGACCAGTGACAAGAATTTGATATCTATTAGTAGTTTACTTGTATTAATTATTTGTATATGTTAACCAAGGAATGACTTGAAACCATTATTTTCTCTCATGGTTGATAGCTATATTAAATATAAGTATATGTTTTATTGTGAGCTATCTATCTACAAGGGGATATTGATATGCCTTGTGACCTTACTTGTGCAAGTATGAATATATATTTAAGTAGGCTATATTTTTGCAAGCATATCCTTACCTAGGTCATTAGTCCCCAGCTTCACCTAAGTGGGTGGCAACCGCCTGTGAGATTGTTTGGGGTAATGGACCCTAGAAATGGTTGCATATTGACTCCTCTAGTTTGTGTTTGTATGTGTCATGTGATGTGTTTGAATAAAGAATTGAATTTAGCATACTTTAGTGTTATTGTGTTATTGTTGGTAAATAAATGAGTTGGGAGGACTGAAGTTGTTGAACTATGGTGCCTCTATGAATTATATATGTGGGAAAGGCCATCAAGTGATGAGCCCCCAAGGCATTAGGTTGGGCTGCGAGGACTATTATTTTGAGTCTTGTATGTAACTTCTCAATTTATCCCAATACTGTAAATAATCATTGATTTATATATCTCATCTTAGTAATCATGTGCTAACTACCCTTGATCCTATGTGTGTGCCAAGTCTTGTAAACCTTGTAGGTATGGGTACTAGGAGTGAGGAATTTCTAACATGATGGAATGGAAGAGGTACATTAAGCCAACCCAATGTAAGGGGACTCTATTGCTAAAAATAGTATATTATTTTTATCCTTGCTTCTAACTAGTGTGATCATTAACTATAGTTGTAAGTAGTGAATTGTGTTGTTTTTCTAAGTAAATGGAAAAAAAATTATTCTCAAAATTAGTAAAGTGATTGTGGATTGTTAGGTTGTTTAGAGTATAAAATATGGGAATTACATAGGTATCAGATACAAGTTCTCATTTATTATGGGTGAAAGCAAGATGGGATGGGTGGTTTTGGATTTTTTGGAATACTTCAATGTTTTTGGTATTTTAAAAATGTTTTGAGGTTGTTTTTGGTCGTTTTCAAAGTTTATGTGAGTGTTTTGGTTTTTGGTTATTTGAGGCTATTTAGGGTCTTTCAAGGATGTTTGATGTTGTTTAGGTATTTTTAATGTTTTCTAAGTGTTTTTGTATTTTAGTAGTTTCCAAATGTTTTTGGCATTTTTTGCTATCTAAATGTTTTGTGATTTTCTAATAGTTAAATATTTAGGGATTTTTTGAGTATTTGGATGTTTAGGGTTTTTTTGAGTTTCAACCAAGAACCTAACCTAAAAGACTTATCCTAAGGGCCTGTGGGCTTATCAAAGATATGCCTTGCCTATGTTATACACATAGAGACAACATAGTTTGATCTACTTGACTTATTAACAATGAGATATGAATAGTTGATGGAATGCCAGTTTATTATGACATACTCCCAAAGGACTGACCTAGGGTGTCTCGGGGGCACATCAATGATGGTGTTACCTATGTTCAAGCTTAGAGACTCGTAGTTCAACAACATGATACTATTTTTGGATTTTTGATGTTTGACCTTTTTAGGGTTTTTGATGTGTTTTAGATGTTTTTGATTTTAGCATTACGATTTTTTGAATGTTTTTATATTTTTTTTAGCAAAAGGAATAATTCCTATATCTATATTTATATTAATAATAATATGAAGTTTACAATAGAAGATATATTTCCTTCCCAAAACTATATCCCTTTGGATCTGACTATTTCTTAGCTCTTTTTATGACAAAAAAACAACTTTCAATATCACCCTAGGATCATGATAAAATGTTATCATATGGATTACTTTTCATCAACAGTACAAATAATAGATTAAAACATATATCCTTTAGATCATGGAAAACTAATATCACACACATTATTATGTCTTCTGAGTATTACACTTAAATGAAGTACTGTGTAGGTACTATCAACAAGCAAAAGACATATTCCACTTGACCTTGTTGTCCCTCCATCTACATAGGTTGAATTTAATTTTCATTTTGTTCTTCAATTAAATTGGTTGCAATAGATGAGTAGAAGGCACAACATTGAGGTTAATATCCCAATCACTCTATGCACCTAATGGTTGATGAAGACTAGACTATTCTCATCTACTATCTATTGTGGCATTGGTGGATCATGTACATGAGTGGGTAAAGCCAAGATGGATTGCACTTTCTCTTTTAGTTTGGTAGGTAGGACATAATCTATCTCTCCTACATATCTTCTAAGAGAATTTAACATATAATTGGAGTTTTTCTATACCAGAGACTTGTTTATAGTGACAAAGAAAGTAGAAAAAGTTATTCTACATAACATAAAATCCCTAGGGAATAAGCCACTCACATACCTATGAATTTTCCACAAATCATATAGCTGGAAAGCTTTATTGAGAATACCATTTTGTAGATATTCTTTATTTGCCACTCTATTTGTTATAGACTCCACCAAGTTGACACATTGTAACAAATCCAACAAGTTGTAAATGAAGATTGAAAATAGTTGAGAAGGGTAGATCAAGATCTTTTCCTTTTGCTCCATGATCTCAACACTAATTAGCCTTTTGATGTACTTACTAAAAGTTGCACAATGATCCTTGATAAACAAATGAAGCTCTACATCACCAATTTCATTGGATATAGGAAATATCATGTCATTGAAAAGGATAAACACTCTATAGTTTCATGGATAGAACTCCATCTACCTCCACCTACGCACTGTAAAGAAATGAAATACATTTTTGGATTTTAGCTATCCAAGATTTTGCAAATATTTTTTGATTTTTTGATGAATTTTTTATGAATGTTTTTGGTATTTTAGTTGTACAATATTTTGCAAATGTTTTCGGATTTTCTAATGACCTTAAGATATACAAGAACTCAAACCAATCCATAAAGAATTTCCCCCAATGTCTATGTTATAGACTACCTCGATGCAAGCAGGACAAATTGACCTTTAGAATATTCCAAGTAGTACTAAAGGGGATACGATACCTCACAACATCAAGCTATGATAAGGACATAGATGGGTGATGGAATAAATAGGATGAATAATGTGATGGATGGAGGGAATGATAAGATAAAGATCCTTAGATAGATGGAGGTACTTTCTTTATGCAAGGTTCATATTTTCCATTTTTTCACCAAGGTACTTTCCCAAAGTGCCACCAAAGTTGTTTTCACTAGAGGATGATTGTTTTTCTTTACTATTTTTCAATTTGTTTTCTCATTTTTTTGCATTTTGATTATTTTTTTACTTTTTGGTATTTTTAGATTTACATCCTTCAAGACTAGGCATAAAAAAATTTAAGTTTCAATTTGTTATTTGTCTCCTGCAAGGTTTCACCTTTTGGTGTTGACAATTGGTACGCTCCTGATCCATAGCTTTTTATGATGAAAAATGGACCCAACCAATTAGGCTCAAACTTTCCTTTACTCTCCTAATTTGAAATATTTTTTTGATTCTATTTGGGAACAAGATCCCCTACCTAGAAAGACCAAAATTTTATCTTCTTTTTATAGCTTTGTTTCAGTCAATTTTGATATAATTGCAAGTGATCAAGTGCATCAAGACAATTCTCATCGAATAATTATAGTTAATTCAATTGAGCTACTCTATACTCATCATCGGTGATGAGGTTCTATAGTGATAGTAGTGACGAGAGCTCAACCTCAATAGGAAAAATGGCTTCTGATCCATAGACTAGGGAGAAAGTGGTTGCACTTGTTGGTGTGAGGATGCTTGTTTGATAGGCCCAAAGAGTAGGATTTGGGATATAGGTTGGTTTTGAGGAAGGCTTGACATGGAAGATCAATTTCACTTTTCAATGTTGTTATGAGGATGATCAATGGATATTTTGTAGGTATTAATGATATAAACTATGTTTATTTTTTCTTCATATTGAGAGTATATGGATGGATAACTAAATATTATGGGTTCTTTCAAATATGATAGCTGTGTTTGGAAAAGTGGTTGTTGGTAAGAAATATGGAGTTTTAGCAATTTCATATATTATTTGTTTTATTGAAATGCTATATATTTGGCATAAATAGATGGTGACTATATATTTTAGAATATTGGTATACTAAAATAAATGGATGGATGGCTTACCAGAACTTATGGGTTGTTGGTATTGTTAATAGATAGACAAATGATTATGTATTAGATATTTATGGTCTTAAGAATAGATGGATGGATGAATAATAATTGTGGGTCCTTGGAATTGATGCTACATATATCGAGGACACTTTATTATAAAAATATACTATAAGGTTTGATCACCATAGCATTCATACTCTTTTTATATGAAAGAATCATTATGTTCATAAGGGTCATACTTTGGTAGTTCCACAAGACTCTTATTAAAATTTTATAGGTATCATAGAATATATGATCCACAAGAAAAAGATCATCACCAATAGGAAATGGGATTTTAGTCTAGGAGGGGAGATTATCAATGTAACATAAAGACATTGTTATGAATTTTTATTAGGATGAAGATTAGGATGATCTAGATGAATAAGTTTGTTCATTTTTCATTTATATATAAGGAGGGTTTTTTATTTGGTAGGAAATGATTGATTCATAATCCAATGAAAGAGGTAAAAATAATTACCTTTTTTTTGTTTCTAGGTTTTTTTAGTTTTTTTTCCATTTTTCGGATTTTAGAACTTAAGCTAAGAAAAGATGGAAATATTTGAAATAAAACTGAAAGGATAAGACCCATATTTAAATTGAATGTGGAAGTTTATAATATAATGTGACAAGAAAGGAACAAACAACAACAATATTATTATTATTCAAGTGCGATTGACTCCTTATTTTGGAACACAATGGAAATTAATCTATTAGTACACTCTACTTGTGGACAAGGATTTTGGAACCACAAGACTCTCTAACACTTTTACTTCTAAAAGGAGTGAAATAGGAAAAACTTTGCAATGTCCTAACTGAAGAATAATGCAAATATGGTTGAAATGTATCTAAATGGAATTTCCTAAATGTAGAAAACTAATAAAAGATATTTATTAATAATTCCAAACTAAGGAAATGGAGAATGTTTGAAAACATAGTGTTGTATGAAAAAACACCTAGAAAGATGAATACAAATACAAATAGAAAAACCAAGAAAAAAAAAACCAGACAGCATGCACCTAGAATTTTTTTGAAGATTAGAAATTTTTTTGATCCTAAAAATTTAACCTACTAGGACACTGACGCCATTCTAGGTAACCTAGTCCCAGATCTAGAAAACTACACCAGAGCTCATCTTAGCCAAATGGGTATCCAAATCTACATAAAATTGTTAAAAAAGGTACAGTGAGAGTAAGTTTCCATTGATGGAAACATACTCCATTTTCACTTTTCTAAAAATGCAAAAGTGGGAACAAAAGCTCTCGGTCTGCACTTTCTACTCCTCGAGGTATCCGGACTTGAAATTTGCAAATTCGGGCCTATAAGTGACTTTTTGTAGATGTTTTATCTTTGCAAGGAGGAAGATGAATCTAATAAGTCTTCACTCTATTCTTTGATTATTTCCATGTCCTCAATGTACCTAAATTTGCAAACACAGAAGGAGAGAAGGAGAAAATATTGATTGCTAGGGTATGGGGGTTTTCCTTGGTCAATCCCCTTTTTAGTTAATTAAACCAAAATGAAGAAATAATTTAATGTAGCATGAAATAATGGAATTAAAGACTTTACATGATGATATATCTTTAATTTCTGCCACAATAGATGAAGAACCTACCCTTTAATGTCTGAAAAAATGGTATCCTGATGACTTAAAATGCAAAAACCCTAGCTTGCTTGACTTGAGATGGAGAATGATAGATGAATGAATAATGAATTTTGTTATGAATTAGGGTTTAAAAGCTGGTTTATATAGGTAATCTACCTAAAATTCCTATTAATTTGATCCCCAAGAATGAAATGAAGGAAAAGTAAACTTAAAATCTAATTTTTCCTAATCAAACCTCAAAATAGGCCAGATGGGACTAAGTATCCAAGCTAGGTGACTTAGTCCCAGCTCGATGGGAATAATTCACTCAGATGGGTGACTTTCTCCCAAAGGGACTCTTTTCCCAACTATATTGTCAAGGAGTGAAGAAATCAAGTTTATATGATGATATAGTCAAGTTTTTGATCAAAATAATCCTTGGGATGCATAGTATGGGGCCATAGGGGCCTATTAATGATGATGTAAAGGGTAATTATGGATAGGGACACAATGTTCAATGTGAAGGTTTGACTAAATACACTCTACATTGAATTAAAATGAGGTCTACATAGCCTAAAAAAGGCACAACATCCAATGTGAATGTGTAAAACACTTATCAACACTAGATTAGAATTAGGTTTAATTTGCAAGCCTTTTATATTAATGTGATAATTCATTTTATATCATTGAATTAAGGGAAAGATAGGCCCATTACACTTAGATTCTTAATAGAAGTATAGAAAAGTGTTAGTCATTTACAACACTTAACAACACCTTTACAAGACATTCATTTTGTTCATTTTGCTAGGTCCCAAGACCTAATGTGGATACATAAAATACCTCACATAATTAAACCAATGAAAAATAAAGCCAAAATCAGAAGGAGGGTCTACACAGGAAGAAAAAGTAGAAGGGTTACTTTTTCTATGTCCAAATATACTCCCCACTTTAGTGAGAGGATGAACTTGCTTCAAACTCACACTAATGTAGACATTCAAGGGAAGTCCAATCATACCAATTTGGAAGACAAAGAATGAAAAATATTAAGGAATCGGTCAAGCCCCTAGGGTCTAAGATCCTAATTCAAACCGACATAAGCACAAAAGGACACACACTCTAAGGGTGAATGATTTGCAGCAGAACAAGATATGTGATCATGCAATGGAAAGAACTAGAAGGAAGAGAAAAGTGAAAATAAAAAGATGGATCTTGCTTCAACCATTTTTCCAACATGTTGTGGATCATATCTAAGTTGTTTTTCCAAAAAATCATACTAACTCTAGGGTGATAAAACTATTGGTTGTCCACCAGTTAAGAAGTCCTAGAAGGTGAGAAATATAAACCCACGGATGGTGTGCACTCACACACACACAGATGGCTATGGGGAAAGTCATGCCTCATATTGGGCTTCCTACTCAACCATACAAAATTTATACCTCCTAATTACTTTAATAATGCACCACAATGAAAATGATCTTTGAGATCTTTGAGGCAAAGAAAACAACATATGCTTGGAACTCATAAATGTTGTAAATGTAAAATGGTGTAAGGAATGTTCAAAGGGATTTTCCTTAGTTCATGTGAGGTCTCATCTTAGCGAACATTGTGCCTAATGTTTCCAAGAGAGGAAAAGTACAAATGGTCTCATCTTGTTTCCAAGAGAGAACAAGTGCAAGATCTCATCTTGGGCAACATTGTACCTAAAGTTTCCAAGAGAGGAAATTGAAAGAAAAAGAAAATCGCAAAATGAAATATGAGTGTCGATGTATTCCCCCACTTTAAAGTAGCTACTAACACAATTACCATGAGAAAATTCTTTAACATAGAAGAAGATATGAGAGCTTATTCAGAAATCCTTATGCCAAGTCATATGTTACTGATAAGCTACGTCATGAAAATAGTAGTATGTCACATACTGGCCCACTTAATGCATGTCATTGACATCCCATGCTTGCTCTTATATGTTCATGAAATGTTAATGACTAGCCAAAAGAGGCAACAAAAAAGTGACATATGAGGACAGGGATACCTAACCCTGTGCCCCCACTTAGTGTTGGACAAGGGTGAGTTGAAATGATGTATAAGATGCATGCTAGAGTTAAAATATGTATCAATTAGAGGAATGAGGTGCCCCCACATAAGAAAGAGCACAAAACTCATTAAGATGTTGGATTTTACTACTCAAAGCATTACATTCATTAGTAGCATGACCATGAAATCTATGATATGCACATAATGAAGTTTTGTAATAAAATTTATTTTGAGTTTTTGGAGGAAGGTATATCAAGTGATCTTTGAGGAGTGTTGACAAGATACCCTCTTGATCAATGGGAAAAGGTGTTCTTGAAGATTGTGACAAAGATATCTCTTGCTTTGTACAAGATGTCATACTTACGCAAGATTCTTTAGATTATGATATTTTGTTCTCTCCTTTACAAGAGGGTGTAAAATCTAACAAACTCAAATCATTAGTGTTTTACAAGAGGACATTGAAATTAAGCAAGGAGCTCTTTGTTTCACATTTTGCGAAGGATAAATGCCACTACTGTCTATGAGTTTAGGATGCACTACTATTAAAGTTGGCTTATAGGAATGTTGTGTGATAGTGTTGATGTTAAGTGAAGCCTTGGTTATTTCTGTCAAAGGACAATAACCATCACCATGAGTTATTTGTCTCCTACAAGGGTTCACCTTTAGGCGTTGACAATTGGTATGCTCTTGATCCATAGCTTGTTATGATGTCAAAGGGACCCAAATAGTTAGGATCAAACTTTCCTTTTCTATTTAGATCTGAAAGCTTATTTTGATTATATTTGAGAACAAGATCCCCTACCGTGAAAGACCAATTTTTTTTCTTTTTATAACTCTTTTTTTAGTTAGTTTTCATATAATTGCAAGTGATTAAGAGAATCAAGACAATGCTCATCCAAGAATTCTAGCTCATTAATTTGAGATAATCTATACTCTTCATTGGTGATCAGGTTCTATAAAGATAATTACACTGATTAGAGCTCAACCTCAATAGGAAAAATGGATTTTGATCCATAGACTAGCTAGAAAGGAGTTGCACCTATTGGTGTGTGAATGTTGGCTTGATAGGCCCAAAGAGTAGGATTTTGGATGTAGGTTGGTTTTGAGGAAGGCTTCAAATGGAAGATTAATTTCACTTGTCAATGTTGTTATGAGGATGATCAATGGATATTTGGTAGGTATTAATGATATTAACTATATTTATTTATTCTCCATACTCAAAGTATATGGATGGATAACTAAATATTATTGGTTGTTTGAAATGTGATAGTTGTGTTTTGAAAAGTGGTTGTTGGTAAGAAATATGGAATGTTAGGGGTTACATATATTATTATTTTTATTGAAATTGTATCTATTTGGCATAAATAGATGGTGACTATATATTTTATGGGTATGTGTAGGATCATGATAGGCCAAAAAGTGGCAATATGATGGGTATTTTGTAGGGTATGTGGCTGATGACTTTTTCTTTACCCAAAATTGATGAAATGAAAAGGGTTTTCAAAGGAGATTCTCAGCTTTCCACCAATATAAATTATTTTTTACTTTGAATTTAATAAATAATTATTATTCACTTTCTATTTGAATTACGACTAAAGTGTTGATTGATAGGCTGATTGATAGGTTGATTTAGAAACATCTATAGCTTTCAAATAGTATCACATTTTTTAAATCCAAAACATGAATCACATTCTATGCTTCGCATACTATAGGATTAAAAAATAAAAATTGAAATTCATGAAGTTTTGACCAAGTTAAGGTGGTCAGACATACAATTTTTTATATTTTTTAAAAGTTGTAATAAAAAATTCATAATTAATTATTTACTGGGAAAAAATTTAAAAAAAATATGGATCACATCCAGAAATGAGTCCTCTACTTATGTATAAAATATTATAAAAAATATTATTCTTTTATTGTGGTTAGGGTGGTCAGACAGACACCTACTTCTTATTTTTTCCTTGAAATTTAAGTACTACTACATTGAAATTTCAAATTTTCACCAAATAGTTTTTTATTTTTTAAAAATAAACCTAGTAGTTTAGAAACTATATTCAATTTCCTATAGATTATAATATTACATATTTTTGAAATAATATAGATAACTTATTCAAATTTTTACGTGAAGTTGCCTAACTCTGATTTTTCTGAATTTTTTGCCACTTAAGGGCCTATTTTTTCCATGATGATCCTGTACATACCCTTATAGTATTGGTATAAAGAATGAATGCATGAATGAGTTGGTATTAAAGATAGATGGATGGCTTACTAGAACTTCTAGGTTGTCGATATTGTTAATAGATAGACAAATGACTACGAATTGGATATTTATTGTATTAAGAATAGATGGATGGATGAATAATGATTGTGGGTTCTTAGAATTGATGTTACATGTATGGATGGCACTTTATTATAAAAATATACTATAAAGTTTGATCACCATAGCATTCATACTCTTTTTATATGAAAGAATCACTATGGTCATAAAGGTCATACTTTGGCAGTTCCACAAGACTCTTATTAGAATTTCATAGGTGTCATAGAATATATGATCTGCAAGAAAAAACTCATCATCATTAGGGAATCAGATTTTAGTTTAATAAGGGAGATTATCAATGTAACATAAAGAAATTTTTATGAAGTTTTATGATGATGGAGACTAGGATGATCCAAATGAATAAATTTGTTGATTTTTCATTTATATATAAAGGAGGGTTTTTTATTTGGTAGGTAATGATTGATTTATAATCTGATTAGAGAAGTAAACATAATCACTTTTTTTTTCTATTTTTTTAAGTTTTTCTTTCAATTTTTAGGATTTTAAGAACTTAAGCTAAGAAAAGATGGAAATAATTTAATAAATGCTGAAAGGATAGGACCCATTTTTCAATTATATATGGATGTTTATAATATAGTGTGGAAAGAAAGGAACAAAAAATAACAATATTATAATTATTCAAGTGTGATTGAATCCTTATTTTGGAACACAACATAAATTAATCCATTAATACACTCTACTTGTGGACAAATATTTTGGAACCACAAGACTCTCTAACACTTTTACTTCTAAAAGGAGAGAAGTAGGCAAAATTTTGCAATGTCCTCACCAAAGACTAATGAAAACATTGTTGAAATGTATCTAAATAGAATTTCCTAAATGCACAAAAATGATAAAATATATTGATTAATAATGCCAAACTAAGGAAATGTAGAATGTTTGAAAACGTAGTGTTGTATGTAAAAACACCTAGAAAGATGAACAAAAATTCAAATAGAACAAAACAGGAAAGTAAACTAGAAAGAATGCACCTAGAAATTTTTTGAAGACTAGAATGAAGATTATAAATGTTGTTGATCCTAAAAATTTGACCTACTGGGACACTTACGCCATTTTGGGTGACCTATTCCCATATTTGGAAAACTGTACCGGAGCTCATTTTAGCCAAATGGGTATCGAAATCTACATAAACTTATGAGAAAAAGGTATGGTGGGAATAAGTTTCCATTTATGGAAACTTACTCCATTTACTCTTTTCTAAAAATGTAAAAGTGGAAATGAAAGCTCTTGGTCTGCACTTTCTACTCCTCCAAGTATCCAGACTTGAAACTGCCAAATTCAAGCCCGTATGTGACTTTTTGTAGATGTTTTATCCTTGCAAAGAGGAAGATGAATCGAATAATTCTTCAACCTATTCTTTGATTATTTCCATTTCCTCAATGTACCTAGATCTACAAACATATAATGAGAGAAGGAGAAAATATTGATTGTTAGGGTATGGGGTTTTTCCTTGGTCAATCCCCTTTTTAGGTAATTGAACCAAAATGAAGAAAAAATGTAATGAAGCATGAAATAATGCAATTAAAGACTTTCCATGATGATAGATCTTTAATTTCTGCAACAATAGATGAAGAACCTACCCTTGAATGTCTGAAAAATGCTATCTTCATGACTTAAAATGCAAAAACCCTAGCTTGCTTGATTTGAGATGGAGAATGATAGATGAATGAATAATGAATTGAGTTATGAATTAGGGTTTAAAAGATACTTTATATAGGTATTCTACCTAAAATTCTTGTTAATTTGATCCCCAAGAATCAAATGAATGAAAAATAAACTTAAATCCAATTTGTCCTAATCAAACCTCAAAAATAGCCCAGATGGGCCTAAGTATCCAAGTTGGGTGAATTTGTCCCACCTGGATGTGAATAATTCAACCAAATGGGTGACTTGCTCCCATAGGGACTCTTTTCCTAGTTGTATTATCAGGGAGTGAAGAAATCAAGCTTATATGATGATATAGTTGGGTTTTTTTATCAAAATAAGCCTTAAGATGCACAGTATGGGGCCATAAGGGCCTATTAATGATGATGTAAAGTATAATTAGGGCTAGGGACACAATGTTTAATGCAAAATTTTGACTAAATACACTCTACATTGAATTAAAATGTGGCCCACATAGCCAAGAAAGACACAACATCCAATGTTAATGTGTAAAACACTTAACAACACTTGATTACAATTAGGTTTAATTTACAAGCCTTGTGGATTAATGTGAGAATTCCTTCTATATCATTGAATTAGGGAAATGATAAGTCCATTAGACTTAGATTCTTAATAAAAGTATAGAAAAGTGTTAAAGTCATTTACAACACTTTACAACACCTTTACAAGACATTCATTTTGTTCATTTTGCTAGGGCCCAAGACCTAATGTGGATGTGTAAAACACCTCACACCATTAAATCAAAGAAAAATAAAGCCAAAATCACAATAAGGGTCTAAACAAGAAGAAAAAGTAGAAGGGTTACTTTTTCTGTGTCCAGATTTAGCCCCCAATAGAGAGAGAGGATGAAATTTCTTCAAACTCACACTAAAGTAGACATTCAAGAGAAGTCCAATCATACCAATGTGGATGAGAAAGATTGAAAAATATGAAGGAATCAGTCAAGCCCCCATGGTTCAAGATCCTAATTTAAACTGACATAATCACAAAAGGACACACACTATAAGGGTGAATGATTTGTAGTAGAACAAGATATGTGATCATGCAATGGTAAGAACTAGAAGGAAGATAAAAGTGAAAATAAAATGATGGATCATGCTCTGACATTTTGTCCAATATGTTGTGGATCAGATGTAAGTTTTTTTTCCAAAAAATGCATACTCACTCTAAGGCAACAAAACTCTTGGTTGTCCACCAGGTAAGAAGTCATAGAATGTGAGAAACATACACCCATGGACGGTATGCATTCACACACATGCAGGTGGCTATGGGGAAAGTCATGCCTCATATTGGGCTTCTGAATCAACCATACCAAATTTATACCTCCTAATTACATTAATAAGGTACCACAATGAAAATGATCTTCGAGCTCTATAAGGCAAAGAAAACATCATATGCTTGGAACTCATAGACATTGTAAATGAAAAATGGTGTAAGGAATGTTCAAAGGTATTTTCCTTAGTTCATGCGAGGTCTCATCTTAGGGAAAATTGTGCCTAATGTTTCCAAGAGAGGAAAAGTGAAAATGGTCTCATCTTGTTTCCAAGAGAGGACAAGTGCAAGGTATCATCTTGGGAAACATTGTACCTAATGTTTCCAAGAGAGGAAATCGAAAGAAAAAGAAAACTGCACAATGAAATATGAGTGTCGATGTATTCCCCCACTTTAAAGTAGTTGCTAACATAATTACTATAAAAAATTGCTTTAACATAGAAGAAGATACAAGAGCTTATTCAAAAATCCCTATGCCAAGTCATATGTTTCTGACAAGCTACGTTATGAAAATAGTAGTATGTCACATATGGGCCCACTTAAGGCACATCATTGACATCCCATTCTTTCTCTTATATGTTCATGAAATGTTAACAACTAGCCAAAAGAGGCAACACCAAGTGACATATGAGGATAGGGCTACCTAACCCTATGTCCCCACTTAGTGTAGGACAAGGTTGAGCTGAAATGATGCATAAGATGCATGCTAGAGAGAAAATAAGTATCAATTAGAGGAATGAGGTTCCCCCACATAAGAAAGAGCATCAAAATCCTTAAGATGTTGGATTTTACTACTCAATGCATTACATTCATTATTAGCATGACCATGAAATCTATGATATGCATAGAATGAAGTTTTGTAATAAAATTTATTTTGAGTTTTTGGAGGAAGGTATATCAAGTGATCTTGGAGTATTTTTAACAAGATGCCCTATTGATCAAAGGGAGAAGGTGTTCTTGAAGGTTGTCAAAAAGATATTTCTTGCTTATTAAAAGATTTCATACTTACGCAAGATTCTTTACATTATGATATTTTGTTCTCTCCTTTACAAGAGAGTGTAAAATCTAACGAACTCAAATCATTAGTGTTTTACAAGAGGACATTGAAATTAAGCAAGGAGGTGTTAGTTTGTTTCAAATTTTGTGAAGGATAAAGGCCACTATTGTGTATGAGTTCAAGATGCACTACTATTCAAGTTGGCTTACAGGATTTTTGTCTGATAGTGTTGATGTTAAGTGAAGCCTTGGTGATTTCTATCAAAGGAGAATAACCATGACCATGAGTTATTTTTCTCCTACAAGGGTTCACCTTTAGGTGTTGAAAATTGGTATGCTCCTAATCCATAGCTTGTTATGATGACAAAGGGACCCAAATAGTTAGGCTCAAAATTTCCTTTACTTTCCTGATCTGAAAGATTATTTTGATTCTATTTGTGAACAAGATCCCCTACCTTGAAAGAACAAAATTTTATCTTCGTATTATAGCTCTGATTTAGTTAGTTTTGATATAATTGCGAGTGATTGAGGGAATCAAGACGATGCTCATCCAAGAATTCTAGGCCATTGAGTTGAGATACTCTATACTCTTCATCGTTGATCAGGTTCTATAGTGACAGTTGCAGTGATTAGAGCTCAACCTCAATAGGAAAAATGGATTTCGATCCATAGACCAAGTAGAAAAGTGTTGCACCTGTTGGTGTGCGGATGTTGGTTCGAGAGGCCCAAAGAGTGGGATTTGGGATGTAGGTTGGTTTTGAGGAAGGCTTCAGATGGAAGATCAATTTCACTTCTCAATGTCATTATGAGGATGATCAATGGACGTTTTATAGGTAGTAATGATATAAAATATATTTATTTTTTCTCCATACTCAGAGTATATGGATGGATAACTAAATATTATTGGTTGTTTGAAACGTGACAGTTGTTTTTGGAAAAGTGGTTGTTGGTAAGAAAGATGGAATGTTAGGGATTACATATATTATTTGTTTTATTGAAATGCTATCTATTTGGCACAAAAAGATGGTGACTATATATTTTAGATTATTGGTATAAAGAATTAATGCATGAATGAGTATGTACTGGAGATAGATGGATGGCTTACTAGAACTTCTGGGTTGTTGGTATTCTTAATAGGTAGACAAATGACTACATATTGAACATTTATGGTATTAAGAATAGATGGATGGATGAATAATGATTGTGGGTTCTTGGAATTGATGCTACATGTATGGATGTCACTTTATTATAAAAATATACTATTAGGTTTGATCACCATAGCATTCATACTCTTTTTATACGAAATAATCATTATGGTCATAAGGGTCATACTTTAGTAGTTCCACAAGACTCTTATTAGAATTTTTTAGGTGTCATAGAATATATGATACATAAGAAAAACCACATCATCATTAGGGAATGGGATTTTATTTTAGTAAGGGAGATTATCATTGTAACATAAATAAATTGTTATGAATTTTTATGAGGATGGAGATTAGGATGATCCAAATGAATAATTTTTTTGATTTTTCATTTATATATAAAGGAGAATTTTTTATTTGGTAGGTAATGATTGATTTATAATCTGATCAGAGAGGTAAACATAATCACCTTTTTTTTTCTTTCTATGTATTTTTAGTTTTTTTTCTTTCATTTTTTAGGATTTTAAGTTCACTTAAGCTAAGAAAAGATGGAAATATTTGAAAAAAGGTTGAATGGATAAGACCTATTTTTCAAATAAATTTGGAGGTTTATAATAGAATGTGAAAAGAAAGGACCAAAAACAAAAAATTATTATTATTCAAGTGTGATTGACTCCTTATTTTGGAACACAATGGAAATTAATCCATTAATACACTCTACTTGTGGACAAAGATTTTGGAACCACAAGATGCTCTAACACTTTTACTTCTAAAAGGAGAGAAGTAGGCAAAAATTTGCAATGTCCCCACTGAATACTAATGAAAATATGGTTGAAATTTATCTAAATGGAATTTCCTAAATGCAGAAAATTGATAAAATATATTTATTAATAATGCCAAACCAAGGAAATGTAGAATGTTTGAAAACATAGTGTTGTATGCAAAAACACCTAGAAAGATGAATAAAAATGCAAATAGAACAAAACAAGAAAGTAAACTAGAAAGAATGCGCCTATAAATTTTTGAAGACTAGAATAAGGATTAGAAATGATATTGATCCTAAACATTTGACCTACTAGGACACTTACTACATTTTGGGTGACCTAGTCCTAAAACTCGAAAACTGCATCGAATCCCATTTCAGCCAAATGGGTATCTAGATCTACATAGACTTCTAAAAAAAAGGGTACTATGGGACTAAGTTTCCATTGATAGAAGCTAAGTCCACTTTCAATTTTTGAAAAATTTGAAAGTTGGAAATGAAGCTATCGTTTTGCACTTTTTGCTGCTCTAGGTATCTGGACCTGAAACTAACAAATTCCAGCCTATAAGTGACTTTTTGTGGATGTTTCAACCTTGCAAGGAGGAAGATGACTCCAATAATTTTTCAACCTATTCTTCAATTATTTCAATGTCATCAATGTATGTTAATCTACAAACACACAATGAGAGGAGAAAATATGGATTGTTAGGGTATGGGGGTTGTCCTTGATCAATCCCCTTTTTAGGTAATTAAACCAAAATGAAGAAAAAATGTAATGAAGCATGAAATAATGTAATTAAATAATTTCCATGGTGATAGATCTTTAATTTCTATGACAATAGATGAAGAACCTACCCATGAATGTTTCAAAAATGGTATCTTGATGAATTAAGATACAAAAATCCTAGCTTGCCTGACTTGAGATGGAGAATGATAGATGAATGAATAATGAATTGAGTTATGAATTAGGGTTTAAAAGCTAGTTTATATATAGAATCCACGTAAAACTATTTTTAATTTGATCCCAAAGGCCAAACTAAAGGAAAAATAAACTGAAAATCCTTCTTTTTTTGCTCAAACCTCAAAAATAGCCCAGATGGGACTAAGTACCCAAGCTAGGTGACTTAGTCCCACCTGGATGGGTGACTTTCTTCCATAGGGACTCTTTTCCTAGTTGGATTATCGGGGAGTGAAGAAATCAAGTTTATATGATGATATAGTTAGGTTTTTTTTATCAAAATAAGCCTTTGGATGCACAATATGGGGCATAGGGGCCTATTAATGATGATGTAAGGGGTAATTAGGGCTAGGGACACAAATTTCAATGTGAAAGTGTGATTAAATACACTCTACATTGAATTAAAATGTGGTCCACATAGCCTAGAAAGGAACAACATCCAATGTTAATGTGCAAAACACTTTACAACACTAGATTAGAATTAGGTTTAATTTGCAATCCTTGTAGATTAATTTGATATATCATCCTATATATTTGAATTAGGGGAAAGATAGGTCCATTAGACTTAGATTCTTAATAAAAGTATAGAGAAGTGTTAACGTCATTTACAACACTTTACAACACCTTTACAGGACATTCATTTTGTTCATTTTGTGAGGGCCCAAGAGCTAATGTGGATGTGTAAAACATCTCACATTATTAAATAAATTAAAAATCAAGCCAAAATCACGAGGGTCCAAACAAGGAGAAAAAGTAGAAGGGTTACTTTTTCTATGTCCACATTTAGCCCCCACCTTAGTGAGAGGATGAACTTGCTTCAATCTCACACTAATGTAGACATTCAAGACAAGTCCAATCATGCCAATGTGGATGAAAATAATTAAAAATATCAAGGAATCGGGTCAAGCCCTTGGGATCTGAGATCCTAAGTCAAAGCAACATAAGCACAAAATCACACGCACTATAAGGGTGAATAATTTGCAGCATAACAAGATATGGGATTATGATATGGCAAGAACTAGAAGGAAGATAAAAGTGAAAATAAAAGGATGGATCAAGCTTTGAATGTTTTTCCAACATGTTGTGGATCAGATCTAAGTTGTTTTTCCAAAAAATTCATACTCACTCTGAAGCGACAAAACTCTTGGTTGTTCACTATGTAAGAATTCCTAGAAGGTGAGAAACATACACTCATGGATGGTATGCACTCACGCACACATAGATGGGTATGGAGAAATTCATGCCTCGTATTGCACTTCCCACTCAACCATACCAAATTTATACCTCTTGATTACTTTACTAAGGCAGAACAATGAAAATTATTTTTAAGCTCTACGAGGAAAACAAAACTTCATATGCTTCAAACTCATAGATGTTGTAAATGCAAAATCGTGTAAGGGATGTTCAAAGGGATTTTACTTAGTTCGTGTGAGGTCTCCTCTTAGGGAAAATTGTGCCTAATGTTTCTGAGAGAGGAAAAGTACAAATGGTCTCATCTTGTTTTGAAGAGAGGACAAGTGCAAGGTCTCATCTTGGGGAACATTGTACCTAATATTTCCAAGAGAAGAAATCGAAAGAAAAAGAAAATCGCACAATCAAATATGAGTGTCAATGTATCGCCCCACTTTAAAGTGGTTGCTAACATAATTACTGTGAGCAATTTCTTTAAAGTAGAAGAAGATACGAGAGCTTATTTAGAAAGCCTTATGCTAAGTCATACGATTCTAATAAGCTACATCATGAAATTAGTAGTATATCACATATGAGCCCACTTAAGGAATGTAATCCACATCCCATGCTTTCTCTTATATGTTCATGAAATGTTAATGGCTAGCCAAAAGAGGCAACGACAAGTGACATATGAGGATAAGGCTACTATCCTCATTCCCCCACTTAGTGTAGGACACGGGTGAGCCAAAAATGATGTATAAGATGCATGCTAGAGTGAAAATAAGTATCAATTAGAGGAATGAGGTGCCCCCACATAAAGAAGAGCACCAAACTCCTTAAGATGTATTTTACTACTCAAATCATTACATTCATTAGAAGCATGACCATGAACTCTATGATATGCATAGAATGAAGTCTTGTAAAAAAATTTATTTTGAGTTTTTTGAGGAAGGGATATTGAGTGATCTTGGAGGAGTTTTGAAAAGAAACCATCTTGATCAATGGGAGAAGGTGTTCTTGAAGGTTGTGACAAAGATATCCCTTGCTTAGTAGAAGATGTCATACTTATGCAAGATTCTTTAGATTACAAGATTTTGTTCTCTCCTATGTAGGAGGGTGTAAAATCTAATGAACTAAAATCATTACTGTTTTATGAGATGGCATTGAAATTAAGAAAGGAGGTCTTGGTTTGTTTCACATTTTTCAAAGCATAAAGGCCACCAGTGTATATGAGTTTAGGACACACTAATATTAAAGTTGGCTTAGAGGAATCTTGTGTGATAGTGTTGATGTTAAGTGAAGGCTTGGTGATTTCTCTCAAAGGACAATAACCATAACCATGAGTTATTTCTTGTGTTTTAGGCTCGATGAGGACACAAATACCTTGTTCTCTAGCATCACATCCTTTTCCATTATATGTAAGTTGTTTCATAAGCTCATAACCTTTCCCATAAAGTTGTTTCATTGCTTTTGTATTTTGTTGTTGTTCATGGTTAAATTTGTAAAAATTTAAATTGTATAATTTTTTTCTTCTTCTAAAGTCATTGAGGTGGATTCTCTCAAAGGGTCTTCTAAGATTTGTGTTGAAATTACTACTTTTTCGTTTCTCTTGTCAAAGGTGTTGTTTATGATCTTGTATTCTCCGATGAATGTTGGTGTGAAATCTAAGGAACCTAAATCATTGTCTAATAGATTTTTGACTTGTTCAATTTGTTTTCCATGGTCTTTTTATTGTAGAGGTTCCACTTGTGTGGTTGATGTGTTTAAGGGATTCGCTTTGTTTTTCTCGAGTTGTAAGACACTATAAGGCTCAAGATCAGCTCCAAGTGTGTACACATTATTGTTGTAGATGTATTTCATTTTAGGATGGAGAGTAGAAGGAACCCCATTCATTGCATGAATCCAAAATATTCCTAAAAGAAGATTACATGAAATTTCATGAGGCATAACATGGGTTTGCGTATTCAATGTGGCCTTTCCAACTATAAGCCTGGGTAAAATGATCACCCCAAGTAGTTTCTTTCTAACCTTGTAAAATCCCTTAAGAGATAAAGAATCAGGTTGAATGTCTGATTTATCAATTCCAAGCCTATCCAAAAGGCTCACACTACACACATTAAGGGTAAAGTCTATATCAACAAGAGCTATCTTTATCCCTTTTCATTTGTATTGAGCTATGATCATGAAAGAATCATTTTGTTTTTGCAATTCCAAAGAGGGGAGTTCACTTTGGTGGAAAAAAATGCCAATGTTTATTCCTTGAATCATGACTACTATGGCATTTGATTGAACATTGGAAGGGATAGGAACTTGATGTAAGGTCATTTGAAGCATACTGTGATAGATGAATTCTAAATTAAATCCCATAAGGATATCTCTGTAGGATTATTCTTAAGTTGTTCAAAAAGACAATACTCCTTAGGAGTTAATAGAGGAACACTAGGAAAGATGTTATTAGGAAAAGGTAATTGTGTCAGGGTTGGTTGTGGTGGTCAAGGATTGTTTCTAGTGGGATATGTATAACGATATTATGACTTAGTTGTTGCAAAACAGTGTTCTTAGGTGGGTAAAGGACAAGTTCAAGTTTGTTTTGAGTTGTTGGTGTGTTTGAAGGGGAGTAAAGGATGAGTTGAGGTTGAATAATATTAATGTCCCTTGGTGAATGAGAGTTTAACATGGGCTCTTCATCTTCTTCTAAGGACACTATATACATATTTTCATTGTTATCCTTTTCTTGAACCATGGTATCCTTCCTAGGAGGAGAGTTGTTAGGAGAACAAGGAAACTATGCTTGACATGCAAGGCTTGGTTCTTCCAAAATAACTTCATCACAAGGGAGTTATGAATGGTGGAATTATCTTGTTTAGCAAGAGTGGGGATGTTAGGAGAAGGATTTATTTGATTGTCCTAATTTTCAAAGGTCTCATTTGCTTGTTCCATATTATCTACCCTTTGAGGAGAGCATGTAATATGATACCACTAGCTTCATCAAAAGTAGGGGAGGCATCAAGAGAAGGACCACTATGATTTTCAAATAGATTTTCCCAAATGGTAGGAGCATTAGGGAAGGGAGGATCAAGGTTATCATGAATTTTAATAGGTATATCTTCTAACACCAACCTATCCTCTTTGCATCAAAGAGGGATATTAGAAGAAGGGAAATTTTCATTTTTATGGTTAGGGAGACTAGGTAAGGTGATGTTTAGAAATGTTTCTATAATCTCATGTTCATGTTGTCTAATATCTTCCAAAGGGGAAGAGGAAAGGGAGAATCAATACTCTCAATGCTTGTAGCTTCTTTCACCAAGACACCTTCATCACTAGTAGGAGGTATTGGGAGAAGAACAAGTGTGATTGTTATGATTGTCTTCACTTGCATCCTCTTGTGTTATGATATTCTTACAAATTTGATAGGTACTAGGAGGGTATAAAACATGCTTATCAATTTTTTTACTTTGCTATCCTAGATTATGTCCATGAAAAATAGAATCCTTCAAGATAACACGTGGGTATGTGTAGGATCATGATGGACCAAAAAGTGGTGTTACCTTTTTTTTATCCAAAATTGATGAAACGAAAAATGGTTTTTAAAGGATATTCTTAGCTTTCCACCAATATAAATTATTCTTTACTTTAAATAAATTTAATAAATAATTATTATTCATTTTCTATTTGAATTATGACTAAAGTCCTAATTGATAGGCTAATTGAAAAAAATCTATAGCCTTCAAATGGTATCACATTTTTTGAATCTAAAACATGCATCACATTTTATGCTTCAAATACTTTAGGTTTAAAAAAAAAAAAAATCATTAATTTTTGACCAAGTTAAGGTGGTCAGACATACAATTTTTTATATTTTTTAAAAGTAATTAAAAAATCATAATTAATTATTTACTTGGAAAAAAATACAAGAAAATATGCATCAACAGGACATGAGTCCTCTACTTATATGTAAAATCTTATAAAAAAATATTATCATTTTATTGTGGTTAGAATGGTTGGACATACACTTACTTCTTATTTTTTCCCTAAAATTTAAGTACTACTCCATTGAAATTAAAAATTTTCACCAAATAGATTTTGTTTTTAATAAACCTAGTAGTTTAGAAACTACATTCAAATTTCTACAAATTCTATTCTTACATATTTTTGAAATAATATAGATAACTTATTCAAAATTTTATGTCAAGTTGCCTAACTCTAATTTTTATGAATTCCAACGCCACTTAAGGGCCTGTTTTTTCCATGATGATCTTGTACATACCCACATGCTAACATGAGAAAGTAAATAAAGTGCCATGCAATGACCTAAAGTGAAATGTTTAAATGCAATTTTCAAATGTGAAACAAGGTAATTGTCTGATTACATTATGCAACAACCTGAAAGATGAAATCCAAAATTAAAATTAAATAATGCATGAAATGAGCCAAATTAAGATAGATTTATTGAAATGCACGTAATAGAAACTTATCCAATTGATACAGATAGGTAAGGGCAGCAAACAATAGTGTAAAAATAGGTTTTTTAGTTCTATAAAATGAAGTTTCAGGGGCATAAGTGGACTAAGTTGGCCAAGGTGATGAATAAGTCCCAGTGGTGATTTTTTAAAGAATTTTCATTTTTTTTTGGTTGATTTTTATATTTTCTATGTTGTATGATGTAGACCTAAGATGCAAAAGGAAAATTTTAGAAATTTTCAATGATTTAAGATGTAAAAATGTAACCTATATGCACTTTTACTAATGCAAAATTTGAAACCCTAGAATGCAACTTAACTAATGAAAAATATAATGCAAGATATTTCTAGGATGATGATGGACTCCAAATTAGAAAATAAAGTATTCAAAAAGTAGGTTCACCACAATGTGGATAAAGATTTTAGCACCACAGGACACCAAAATGTGGATAAAGATTTTAGCACCACAAGACTCTCTAACACTTTAGTTTCTAAAAGGAGAGAGGTAGACCAAAATGTGCAATGTCCCCACTCAAGACTAATGTAAATATGGTTGAAATGTATCTAACTGGAATGTCCTAAATGCAAAAAACTAATAAAAGATATGGACTAATAATGTAAAACTAAGGAAATGTTGAATGTTTGAAAACACAATGTTGTATGGAAAAACACCTATAAAGATGAATAAAAATGAAAATAGAACATAACAGAAAAGTAAAACAAAAAGAATGCACCTAGATATGTGTTAAAGACTAGAATGAAGAATGGAAATGTTTCTAATCCTAAAAATTTGACCTAATGGGACACTTAACGCCATTTTGGGCAACCTAGTCCCAGATCTGGAAAACTGCATGAGAGCCTGTTTCAGCAAAATGGGTATCTAGATCTATAGAAAATTCTAAAAAATAGGTCTTGTGGGACTAAGTCGACATTCATGGTGACTTAGTCCTCTTTTCCTTTTCTCAAAACTAGAAAGTGGAAACAAAAGCTCTCGATCTACACTTTCTACTCCTCTAGGTATCTAGATTTGAAACTGCCAAATTTAGGCCTATAACTGACATTTTGTGGATGTTTTAACTTTGCAAGGAGGAAGATGACTCCAATAATTATTGAACCTATTCTTCAATGATTTCCAAGTGCTCAATGTACCTAAATCTAATAACTTTGAGGAGGAAGATTACTCCAATAATGTAATGAAGCATGAAATAATGGAAGTAAAGACTTTTTTTTATGTTAGATCTCAAATTTATGCAACAGTAGATGAAGAATCTAACCTTCAATTTCTGAAAAATGCTATCTTAATGACTTAAAATGTAAAAAAACTAGCTTTCTTGACTTGAGATGGAGAATGAATGATGAATTAATAAAGAATTGAGTGTTGAATTAGGGTTTAAAAGCTTGTTTATATAGGCAATCCACCTAAAATGCACATTAATTTGATCCCCAAGGTTGACATGAAGGAAAAATAAACTTAAAATCCAAATTTTCCCACTCAAACCTCAAAAATATCCCTAATGGGACTATGTTGTGAAGTTGGGTGACTTAGTCACACCTCAATGGGACTAATTCACCCAAATGGGTGACTTGGTCCCACGGGGGCTCTTTTTCCAACTGGATTGTTGGGGAGTGAAGAAATCAGGTGTATATGATTATGTAGATGGGTTTTTTTATCAAAATAAGCCCTGAGATGCACAATATGGGGCCATAGAGGCCTATTAATGATGATGGGTGATCCCACAATACTCGTTTACAATTTCTAGGAGATCCTATTTTTTGCTGAAATAACATATTTTTAGAAAATATAATGATTTAAGTATTGAAATATTCCATTTAAAGGATTCAAATTGAAGGGGGTTTGATCGAACCATCTTATATCAAACCCCCTTGGATAGAACCACACTAGTTTAAAACCATACTTATAAAGTAGTCTCCTTTACACCTCCTTGGATAGAACCCAACTAGTTGTAGACTATACCTATAACAGAGTCTCCTTTACACCTATCAAAATGCTAATAAAAAACCAGTTTTGATTTAAATTTTTGGGAATCAAATGAATTCATTTAAAATTTATTTTTGAATGTAGTCCTTATCATAAGCTTCCCGATAAGTATATAATTTTAAATAAATTTAATTTTATTATTATATTTATTTTTTATTTCTTGTGAATGTAGGTTTTTCACCAAAAATCAAGCTCTTTGTTCTGCACATATGGAAAAATAGTAGATTATCAAAAAAAATTGAAAAATATTAGTGAACTAGATATTGAATTCCTTAATCCAACCAAAAAATAAAATTGATTTTTGATACATACAAAAAATATTATGTTGTATATAGTCTGCTTATTTCTGAATTGTAATTGGTTTGACTTCAAAACTTGATTAAGGAAAAAACATTCAATAAAACACTAGGAAACCAACTGAAAGCACTAGATATCATAGTTACAAATCTAAATTTTTTAAAAATTATAATTTTATCCTTCACCAAAAAAATATTATGTTGTATACAATGAGCATCACTCATTAAAAATGGTGTTTATTGAAAAAAACTAGTTTTTGAAGGAGATGGAAAAATAAGTAAAATTTGATTCCAAATTTTTTGCACAAAATATATTTAGAATCAATGGACAAAATGTCACAAATCACTAGTTTGCATCATCTTCAAATTCCTCATGATTTAGCTGCTATACGTGCCTGAAAGTGAATATTTAGTTAGATAAAATTAGTTTAGTGTCTAGTTTGGCCAAAAATTGTAAACCAGTATTGTGGGATCACCCTGATGGAAAGGGTAATTAGGGCTAGGGACACAAATTTCAATGTGAAACTGTGATTAAATACACTCTACATCTTTAAAATGAGGTCCACATAGCCTCTAGAAAGGCACAATATCCAATCTGAAATGTATAAAACACTTTACAACACTAGATTATAATTAGGTTTAATTTACAAGCCTTCTAGATTAATGTGAGAATGCATTTTATATCATTGAACTAGGGGAAGGATAGGTCCATTAGACTTAAATGCTTAATAAAAGTCTAGAAAAGTGTGAAAGTTATTTACAACACTTTACAACAGCTTTAGAAGACATTCATTTTGTTCATTTTGCTAGCACCCAAGACCTAATGTGGACATGTAAAACACCTCACATCATTAAATCAAGGAAAAATCAAGCCAAAATCAGAAGGAGGACCTAAATAGGAATAAAAAGTGGAAGGGTTACTTTTTCCATGTCCACACTACTCATAAATATATTTTAGGGTAGTCAATACACATCCCATCCCTTACAAAGGGAGGTAAAAAATATTTAACTTGGTTACTTCTATCAAACCAAATAAAAGTATACTATCAATAAATTTAGAGGGTGATGCATGTAACTTGTACCACAATAAAAGATATCCAAATGATCTTATCTATGCTAATATTTGCTCTAGGTGAATCCTTGATATGCCACAAGGTCACTCAAGACATAATCCATGAATTGGAAAGCATAAATATGTGAAGAATCTAGGATAATATGGTGAACTACTCGTATCCTTTAGCTTTAGTTGACATTCAATGATGAAAATCATTTCTCCTGATTCTTTGAATGAAGCCCCTAATTTATTTTGATTTCATAAACTCATCATTATATAGGAATTATATACATGTTAGTGTCCTTATACCATTGACCTCTCTACTACCATCCCTAAGGTTAATCACTAATGTATCATAAGAGATACCAAGAACTTCTACTCTTGCTTGAGCAAGAAAATTATGGTTAACATTCTTTTCTCCAATGATATTTTCTACAACAATTTTAATTCTCCTGCTTTCCCCACATCCATAGAATAATTAACAAGCCACAAAATCATATGTTTTCTCCTCTTTTTTTGTTTTTTTGCAAAGCTTGCAACTTAAAGTGTAGCTTGCTCTCACACACATTGCACTTGTGGATTTTGTAGAACGCATGGCCTTCTTATTTTCCAATAAATATTGGAAATTATCTAAGGATCAACATCATCATCTATCCCCTCCTCAAGTTTCCTCTCATGCAGCTTACATGCCAAAAAATCTATGTTATCCTACGAAACATTGATCCTTGAAAAAGGATCCTCTATTTTAGAAAAGGAACTTTGGTAAATGGGTTCTCCTTCTTTCTCTATTCTTCAAACTTTAACTACTAATGGTGTTTATTCATTTTTATTTTAGTTATTCCTTTGTGAATAAACATTTGATGTCATCTTCCTCAACTACAACCTTGTGATGGAATTTACACAATTTAAAATAGAGTATGATTGGTAAAATTAAACTCTCATGGTCACAATCTCTTTTGATATCTAGACCAATATAAGATTGCAATATTAGTTAAAAGAGTTATGATTCCTATTTATTGTTACAAATGAAGTCTCAGAACACAACAAAATTTGGGAAAAATGGATCCCTTCTTGTATCTATAAACACTTAAAATTGTCCTAACTAATATTGCACATCTGAATTTAATTACTAACACCATTTCATCTTGAATCACATCTTTTTGACCATTTAAATAATCTTCATTTTTAACTAAATTTATAATTTTCTCCTATTAATAAAATGATCAATATTATTTGGCTAATTCATCCCCTTTCCCGCTAATTTTTATCTTCTTTAATTAGGTAATGCAAGTTATTTAATTAAATTCTTTATGTCTTCTCATTTAAGTAGATAATCTTTATTATTTAGTTAAATGTCTCTAAACCCCTTCTATTAAATAAGTTAATTATTTGTTCTTTTTATTGTCGAAATAGTTTAATTTCTCTCACCCTCCCACTTGCAAGGGAATATTCCCCTAGAATATTCATCCATTTGAATGGAAAAAATCTCGTAACAAACTTAATAACTTCCTAATTTTTAGGAAGTGTGCTTCTTTGAATCAATGAGAACCATTGATTAAATCCTTGATCCTTGTCAACTTGTGTTATCATCCACTAATGAGAATCCTTGATCCATATCATCTCCTCTCATGGATTCTCATCCATTGATTGATCAAATCAATCCAAACTATTTATTCAACCATTTCTCCCATAAATACTCCTCATTTCCATGAGAAATGAATCTACTTACACTTAGTAACTAGGCTATAGTGAATTTTGTAGCATTTCTCCATTATCATTTTATCATTTAGAATATATTTTAGCTTAGTTTTTCATCCATTTTAGTTCATATTTTATCCACTTTCATCAATAGTAATCAATGGAATCCATATGAAAGCTTCTAGGGATTGGGAAAGGGCTGACATTTCATATCAATGTAGGACCAATCCCCTAATGCGATAAGGTTTGAGGCATTATATTAGTTTCTATTATGCATTTCTTGTTTTTTTATGTTCAATGGATTCTTCATTTTATGTTTTCAAGTATTTCATTTTGTGGACAAAGATTTTGGCACCTTAAGACTCCCTTGCACTTCTAGGGTTTTTCACCTAAAAGGAGAGAGATGGACCAAAATGGGAAATGTCCCCACTCAAAACTAATGAAAGTATGGATGAAATATGTCTAAATACAATGTCTAAATGCAAAGAACTAAAAATCAAAAATGAATTATTAATGCTAAACCTAAGAAATGCAAGTTGTTTGAAAACACGTGATATGCAAAATCATCTAATAATGGAAGTAAAAAAAAATAGAAATGAAAGAGACTTGAGAGGTGCACCTAGAAAGTAGCATGTGATGCAGAGAGGCTCTTGAATCCTACAAAATTTTCTGTTGAATCCAGTTGTGACATTTACGCTAAGCTAGGTGACTTAGTCCTATTATAGGAAGATTCTACCAGAATAGGTGTTAGCCAAAAGGGTATCCAAAAATATAGAAATAAATTTTTAGGCCTAGTAGTGGGACTAATTTGCCACTAATAGGGACTTAGTCCACTTAGGAATCTTGAGAAATTTAGGGCAGGAATCCGAAGCTTTTAGTTTGCACTCCTCTTCTTGACTGGTGTTTGGATCTGGTTCTATATAAATCGAGCTATAAGAGGTCTCCAAGATTCACTTAGGGATTTTGTTGACTTGAATGACTTTGATGAAATGAAAAAACCTTTTAACACCTTTCTCTTTGGAAAATCTTCATACAAGACCTGTAAAACACACATGCAAAGAGGGGAAAAAGTGTCAAGGGTTAGAGAATAGGGGTTTTCCTTTGTCAAACCCCAATTTGGTAATCAAACCCTTGAAAATGAAATGAAATAGAAAGAGAATGATGAATGAACAACATGAAATGCTACAACTTACCAAACCTTTGATGTAGAAATCTAAAGATATGCAAGTAGATGCTCCAATGAAGACTTGATAATGCCTAGAATGATTGAGAATGATAAATGAATGTATGCTAATGAATGAGTGATTGTATTAGATGAATTGTGGGTGAAAATTATAGGAAAATCCTTTATTTATACTTAATTTTACAAAATTTCCTTAAAAAAACACATCACAGGCTCACCTCAAGGTTAAGAGAATAATATCCTGCCAGAAATTTAAAATAATTTTGATTTTTCTATCTAGTGGGACTAAGTCACCCCCGGTGGAGACTTTGTACCACCAGAGAAATTTTACTTGGTGTTGGGAATTAAAGTGTATTTAATGATGTTTAACTAGATTATTCTCTGAAACACACTTAAGTAGGGTCGAAAAGCACATTAAGGGACCATTTAAACATAAGAAAGGGTCAAATTATTGATGGCAAGCCTAGAAAAGTGTGAAAGTTTATTAGAACTATTTAAAACACTTTGAAATAAGACTTGATAAGTGATCAAAATGAGTTATTTAGGGAAATTATATTGAAAATATCCTAGAAAAGTGTGTGAGTGGGTTACAACACTTCACAACACTTTTACAAGACATCATAGAATTCTTAATGGTTCACAAGGACCCAATACCTAATGTTAATGTGTTGCCCACATTAAAACATTAAATAAAGGAAAAATCAAGCCAAAATCACCAAGAGGGCCTTAATATGAGAAAAATTTGAAGGGTTACCATTTTGTGTCCATAGTTAGCCCCCACTTTAGTGAGAGGATGAACCTGCTTCAAACTCACACTAAAGTATCTAAACATGTAATCAAGAGGGGTTTCAATGAACTAATGGTAGAATGATGAGACAACAATGATGAAGCCCCTATGATGAAGATCCCATGGCCAACTAAACATCAGCACAAAGAAACACACATAATAATGATGTAAATGAAGAAGAAACGAAGGAAAAGGAAAGTTGGATCAAGCTTCAATCTTTTTTTATCCTGTTGTGGATCAAATCTAGGCTATTTTTTTGAAGAAAAAAAATATATACTCACTCTGAGGTGATGGAACCCATGGCTCTTTGCCTGGTGAGAAGGCCCAAAAGGTGAGAAACATACACTCATGGATGGTATGCACTCACACACACGTAGGTGGCTATAGTGAAAGTAATGCCTCAGAATGGGCTTCCAACTGAAATATACAAAATAAAATGACATTTTGAGCTTCATGAGATAAGATAAAAAATTTATGCTTATAACTCATGAACAAATGTGATGGCAGCACAAGCACACAAGCTATGTGTTGATGACAATTTTACTCACAGTAAATAGGTCCAATAAAATTTCCATAGAAAAGATAAAGAAGATCCTATCCTTCTTGAAAGATATGGAAGAAAGAAAACCTAAGGGGAAATTCTACATTCATAGAGCAAAGATTTACTTCCATTCAATCCCAAGTTTTCGATAACCAGGTCATGGTTGCACCAGGGTTGTTCTCGGGTAATGATCAGACATTTGTTGTTAATCTCAAAGGGACTACAGTTATTTATAGCTTTGTTAAGAATTATGAACATTTCACATAAAACTTCATTTCATCATCAAATAACAACAAGAAATCGAAAGATTCAACATAATATTTCATGAACATTACAAATTCTTTGCCATCACTTAAGTAGATTTAGCATTAAGCATTCAACAAATTCATGGAAAATAAAAGATTTTCAACAAAACTATTTCCATTCACCTACATTTTTTGGAACATTTTCAAAAATAATAAACATCTATTCTAAAACAAAGTATAAAAATACTGAAAAATAAAATTTCTCTTGATTATTCTCCATGGATGACCCAAAGAATTAATCAAAATAGAGGAAACCACTTTATATTTCAGCAAATTTCTTCACAACTATGTATAAAATGGTGCAAACTTTTAAAGAGAGGGTTTCACTTATGGACATCGAGTAGGTTCTATATGCACCCTTAAATGGCACAACATGCAGTCTTGTTCTATAGAACTTACAAAACTAGCTACTAAAGATACTGAGATATGTAGCTATCATAATGATTTGATATCAATTAATGTCTATGTGCATATAAAGTTTTATGCTGGAATGGTTTAGAAAATAGGAAAAAAGAACAAAAATGAAAAGAAGTTTTTTCCCCTGTGACATCCACAAATTTTGAACATAAAATAAAAATGTGGGAGGAGATGGCCTTTTATAGAAACAAGGCACCCAAAATTTCAACTTAAAATTTTATCCAGAGAATAAGAAATAATAAATTAAAATGTGTCATGTGGCATCTGCAAACTATCATCAAGAACATTCTAGAATAAGTCAAAGCCTTGACTTTGTCCGCAACAACACTTCTCTTCATACTTCAACATGGAAAATTTGTATCCATCAAGGCTACCATCTTCCTTTCAAAACACCAGAATGAGAAACACCAACCGGGACCAAGATCAACCTAGAAATTTAAAATTAAAACAACAAATGAACTTCATTATATTTTTGGTATACAGTATCTAGTTCTTTGCATTTTTGCTTACAACTCAAGCTCCTAGATTCTTCCTTCTTTCTCTAACTGATACTCTCACAAGGAACTTAATACTTGATGTATGCACTCGTTTGAAATTATTTATATTTCTCTGCAAGTGAGCTTAAGCCTAGTATATTCTTTAGTTACTGAAAGTATGATGAGATTTTTACGTGCTTTGTCTACTTGATATT
Source organism: Sequoia sempervirens (assembly GCA_007258455.2). Classification (NCBI taxonomy): domain Eukaryota; kingdom Viridiplantae; phylum Streptophyta; class Pinopsida; order Cupressales; family Cupressaceae; genus Sequoia; species Sequoia sempervirens. The sequence goes on from VDFB02047230.1 coordinate 359,668,354, forward strand.
TGACTATAACATTTCTACACTATATTATCTCATCAATAACCTCTTGCATCAACAATTGAACAAGATCTTTATTTATCCTTTCCATCCATTCCTTGAAATATTTAGCTTCCTTTCCCTCCTATCCTAATGTTTGAGGATCAAATCCTTAACATGTCAATATTTCAATAAATTCTTAATTTTGACTAATCAATCTTTTGTGCTGCACACTCAATAGTGACTCTTTCAAATCCTTCAATGCATAGCATTATCATGCCACCTTCCCATTTCAGTTGTTTCTTCCATTTTCCTGGCAATGAGATTTCATATCCTAATATTACATTATTCTATATTAACTCTTGGATATCTGATTGTATGAGAATTTCAATGTTTCGCCTTTCATAGATGAACTCCTCATGGAAAAATTTACATTCATATTTAAATATTTTCAATTTCTATAAATAATGATATGCTTCCTTGTACATTCTTATTGCATCTACAATAAATTCATCTCCCTGCTTCACCCAGTATTCAATCAATTCTTCAAATATATTCATCTTATGACAAAATGTAGCAATGGAATCCACTTTCTCTTGTGACATCAACACCAAAAGTTGGATAAGTTTAGCTTTTTCTTGAGCAGATAAACTCAATGAATTAATAAAGTCTTCCAAGGTAGCAACTTGTTCCTTCAATTCTTTTTTCTTTTGTTTATATTTATGTACTCTAGCAATAGTAGTATTTAAATTTAATTTTATTTCTTCTAATTCTTACTGCCAAGATGAGTGTCCAAATTTAATACTTGTAATCTTATACTCCTTAGATGTTATTTCATGTCTATCCTTATCAATTGTTGGACTGGCTATTTGACTAGTTTTGTTGCCATATTCATTCCTTTGTATGACATCCTTTGTCTTCACTCTGGACCTAGGTTTAGGAGTATGTACTTCTTATATAAAATTATTGAGATTCAAAGGAAATATTTCCACTTCCATTGGAGAAGCTAATTCCCTGATAACCAATCATGTGTATCATCGTCTTGTTGTACCTTTGTACCCTTTCCTTTTCCCTATTTATTACTTGTCTTGGGAACTTCTTCTCTTTGACTTGCCACGTTTTCTAAAATGGGGATTTATTTAGCATTATCTGGTATAGATTTAGGATTAATAGGGTCTGACACTACCTCGTTTGTTTGGAGACTTATATTTTTCTTGTATATCCAAATTTTATAATTCATCTCTCTGAACATAATCTTCTGGATTTACTACTACACTAGGATTCTCTTCATTTTCAGTTCCATCTCCTACGAACTATGTAGCTTCTTCTTTTGGACTTTGAGTTTCAATTTCAGTTTTAACATGGACTTTATCTAATTCTTCAAAGACCTGTGAGAAATCATTAACATTTTCCACATTCCCAAGAGAAGGTTGAGAATTGAGAATATCTTCAACAACTCTTCCATCAATAGGATTTTTCTCTATAGTTTCCCCTGTTTCCATTTCAAGTATGCTAGGGTTTCTTTCCTCTGAGGTGAGTGTTCCTTGAATAAACTCTTCTTCTTCAACATTTATGGGATTAGAATTCATATCCTAAATTTCTTCTATCATCGGGTGTACCATGGGTTTTCCTTTAGAGTTCTTTTCTTACACTTTCTCCTATATAGCACCCCATTTATCTACCTGTTCCTCAATTCTAACTTCATATTCCTCAGAAATTTCCCCCAAAGCTATAGGATTACCACCCAATGCTTGCTTCATACTAGCCATATTAACAAAAGGTAGAGAGTTAAATAATGCTACAATCCTCTAAGATATAGACCTAGTTTGTGTACCAACATTCCCTATTGCTTTGGTTCCTTCATCAATAGTTACTCTTGTTCTGGGTCTAGCTATAGAGAAAGATACACCTTTAGGTCTGGCTTTTGATTTATCTTTACCTATCTCCACATCTTTCTATTTATTAGATGGTTTTATGGGAACTTCTTGTCTTATTGCTTCAGGGGTTCTTTCTTCAATTCTAACACCTAGAGTAACCTTATTATTCTTCCTTTTTTTTCTTGGTAGGCTCTCCACTATCAAAAGTAGTTGTATCTCTTTGTTTTCTTCTTTTATCTTTTGAGAAGATGGGTTCAATTCCTCTTTCTCTCAAACTTTCACAAACATGATTAATCCAGTGTTGTGTATGCCTTAGGATTGGCCTAGTAATGTCATCAATCAATGCCATGCATTCATCATCAACATCTACGTCTGGAATAGGTTCATAATATACCCTATCATCATTATAAAATTTGTTCAACACCTAACCATCATCTTCTTCCAATTGGTCTAGGATGTCATAAAGCTCAAGAGCATTCGAGAAAATCCTAAAGTAATTCTTTCATACTTTATTTTTCTTACCATGTGCTTGTCTTCACAGTTAAGCCAATAATCTTCTAAATGAGGCACATGAGCATGAAAACAAGCTAAATTTTTACCAATATTTCCTTCAATATCATAGTACACTCTCTATAGTGGGAATTCTTCAAAATGGTAAGTCCTCAACTTTTCTTCACACAAATTAGTTACTCTAAATGCACTACACTTATAATTTCCTATTGTGATGGGATATTTAAAAGAGGCCTTTTTGCAAGCATGGCTTTGAAGAGCTTGAGATGGTTTCAACTATCTTACTAATTAAAATAAAACAATTTTATGTATAGGATACATGGGAAACATGATTGGGTGTCCATTAAATCCCTCCACTCTAATGTAGGAGTAAGTTGGGAACTGTATGTACCAGCCTCCCAGGCTGAATGGAACTTTGTGCTTCCAAGGATAGTCTTTTAGATTTATCACCTTCCATTGTTCTCACAGTAAGTTTCATGGAGAAAAAATCATTAACTTTTTTATAATCATCTTTATACCTGTGGACAATGATTTGCGGTAAATTTGCATATATCAAACTGTTGCCAACTTGTGTGCCTAGAGTACCAGTCTATTTTAATCCTTGTGTACTGGCTCTCATAGCACATGAGTAAATAACATATGATGACATGTAGAAGCATATGGTTTTGGGGAATATAGTAATTTCTTCATGTAGCCTCTGACTTATCAATTTTCCCCAATACGACTCCACAGGACCCTCCATCATATGGGATATTATCATGAACATCTAGGGTTTGAAATTTTTTGCATCTCTTAAACTAGCTACTCTGCTCAACAAAGTTATAATGTATTGCATTTCTTGTTTAAACATAGACCTCTGAATTACCTTGGTCTATAGTGTATTTGGTTGTTGACACCATTGGGTGCTAGTAATTTCTCTATTATGCTCCTCAACACTATGATATTTCTTGGCCTTGGCTTTTTAAGTCGACATTGAACATCTGTGTATAGGAGGGGAGATTGAATGTATACTTGATTCCTTTCTACAACAAGGTTTGCATAAAACTTTCTCTCTTTCTCAACAATCCTCTTGGATGGGTTGTATTATTTATGCATTGCATAACTAATTTAGGAGCTTCCATTACTGGGGGAAACCCTTGTATAGGAAGTAACCCATTTGATACAACATTTTTGGTACATTGGGTATCATTCTCTTGCAACAACCATGAACAGATTTCAATGTTAGAAGACCATCGCATGTGGGTATCTGTAACCACTAAATTAATGGGTACTGCTTTTGAATTGTAAAACTTAAATTTATCTTCTTCTCTTGTGTTATAAGTGCTCATTTTGGATATAATGTTCTCTACAATTTTTAAAATATTTTTCTTGTGTGCGAGGTAGGGTTAAATTTAACCAAAACTTAAGTTTCATAAAAAAATTAATTTTAATTTTATCAAATTTAATAACTCAAAGAATAATTAACATTTCAATTTCAGAATGGGAAATACCATTATCAAAAATATTTAGCTTGAGAAACTCTTAACAAAGTATCAATTATTCAGAACATACCTAGTTCTGCTTAAAAATGGTGATTCTTCAGAATACAACTTCAAAACCTTTGGTACTTATGACTTAGTTTCTCAAAATTTTACCTATCTTTGCATGCCAATTTTGTTTCATTAATTCAGTGTCCTTAGTAAATTTGCAATATGACATGAAGTGGAGTGTTGTAAAAGAAATTGCATGCTTGAGGTGGTGCCAAGTACATAGGTAGTTTGCCACCTTCATTAATTACCTGTTATTTTGCATTAATTCCTAGAATAAAGGTATAATCCTTATGGATTATGGTTCAAATCATGAACACCTAGATTTCTATAGTAGCTCGTTATCTAAGAAGAAATATGGTGTGGTAATTATGAGTGGCCATTGGATGTCATGTTAATTCTTTGCAAGGTATATGCCATTAAAGATATGTGATTTATTGATGATCACTAGGGTTTGGGCTTTTGGTATTACTTTTGAAAGGATCAAACAACATCGAGATCTAGGAAATACCTTCCAGGGAAAAAGAAAGGAAGAACAAGAGAATGACCAAAAATCAAAATTGAAAGATAAACTTGAAAAAATTTCAAAGTAGACTTTCTAGTTTCTGACTTTTACAAAAAAAAGAAACAATAAAACACTAGACTCTGATAAAAGAGGAGATTATTAGGATTAGAATTTTGACCAATGAAATACTAGGTGGAGCTAGAATCTTTGAAGATATGAACTCTTTAGGCTCAACATAGGATTTTGGGATTCTAGTTTATGATAATAGACTAAAAATTAGGAGCATACCGAAACACCAAAACTAGGAAAACAAAAGGATATAACAACAAAGAGACCAAGTTAAAATGAGAGAGAAAACTAGAAATTGACCGAGCATCAAATAACACCGAAGTGAGCAAAGAAAACAAAACAAAAGAGAAAGGAAAAAGAAAAAAGGGGGTCCCATATTTTTCTAAGGGGAAAAATGGGGCTTGTTATGAGACCAAACAACAACTAGCAGCCAACAAAAGTAAATAAAACAATAGAAAGTCAATTCCAGATCTAACATTAATGTTCCAACTCTTTTTAGTATTCTAGTTATAAATCATGGGATTCTTATTCGATTTTCAAATTTTACTTTTGTTAGCATGAAAAATTAAGTATTACTGAGCTCACGTGTGTGTAGTTTATTATTTATGTTATAGTAAACTTAGAAATATAAATTGTTTGCATTAATCTACATAATATGCCAATTCTTTTAAGCCAACCAGGGATAGAGCCTTGCTGCCAGTCAAGTGTCCATAGCTTCAACAAGGTTATCTATGTAATTCCCCCAAACATAGCTCTACTACCAGATAGGCATCTATAGCCCCAGTAGAGTTATTTGGATAGGCTAAAGAGTTGATATCACTTTTTTCTTTTTTCCTTTTTTTTAGATATAGTAATGATAGCTCATTTTTCACTTTTGATATTGCAATAATTTATCTTTTATCAACTTGCAAGCAATGAAACACCACTATTAGGTTGGCAATTATAGTGGTACCAAACATAATCTTTTGTTTTTTCAATGAATGCAAACAATAGTTATCCCAAATTTCAATAGAATGGTTTAAAATGTATCATTTATAGCTCAACATCAACTCAATGATTCATGCTAATTAGAGTATATAGAACTGAACAATTCTCAAAAAAATTGTAAATGGAAAACTATTTCCAGTCAGAATAGAGATTAAAGTTCTGGAGTTGACATTCTATTGACTTGTAGACCTTCAAAGGTTGCCAACTAATGTAAAGCAAAATGATGCAAAACCCCCAAAAAAAAAAAGAAGCAAAATCAAACTAAATAAAATAGACTATTTAAAAAATATATATATATTTACAAAAAAACTATTTAGAAAAAAAATTATTTACATACAACTATTTATCTATGACTGGAAATACTTCCTTAGAAATTTCTCATTCACAAGAAATGAGATATCTTTGCCAGTCAAAGACTTTAATCTATAAGTGTTAACACCCAAAATTTCAAAAATTTGGTATGGGTCTATCCATAATCTATCAAACTTGCCATGTTCACTTTTACGTTCATGAGCTTTATTCCAATATAGGACCAAATCAAATATTATGAAAGTCTTTAATTTGGCACAGTTATCAAACTATCTTTTCACTATAGATTTGCTTAGCAAAATGATCTAGGGCCTGAGTACGTTTCTCATATAAATGCATCAATTGCAACAATCGGGCTTTTGTTTGATCATCTAATCCAGTATATTCTTGTGCAAACTGCTAGGTAATGATTTTTAAGTTTATTGGTAATATAGGATCTACTGCATAGACTAAATGATAAAGAGAATTCCCTAATGCAACTTTCATTCTAGTACGATCTACCTAAAGAAAGAATTTTAAAAAAGAATGCCATTCCCTAGGGTCCTTTTCAATCAATTTTCTAATTATATCCAACAAATTTTTATTTGGTGATTTAGCCAATCCATTTCCCTATTAGATGAAAATTTTAATGTTATGCCATATTCAAATGCCCAATTAGAAAATTTCAATGAAGCAAAAGTAGGGCCATTATCACATACCTATGTGTACAACATTCCAAACCTGGTGATAATGTTTTCTTCCAAAAAATTGGTGACCGCATCTATACTGCATTTCTTGTTGGGGCATGCCTCTATCCATCGAGTATAATAGTCTGTAGTGGTCAATATGAATCGATGACTAGCAGAAGATGGAGGATTGATGGTTCCAATAAAATCTAATCCCCATTGTGAAAAGGGACGTATCTCCATCACCGGCTGCAATGGTTGAGAATTGAATCTTCCTTTATCTAAAATTGTTTGACATGTATGACAATGTTTAATATGTTCATAAGTATCCTTAAAGATTGTGGGCTAGTAGTATCCCACTCTCAAAATGAGGTGTGCAATAGCAAGAGGTGCTCTATGAGTTGTTTTGAATCTATCATGTAATTCCTGCAAGACATTATCAACTTCTATTCTACTTAAACATCTTAAATATATTCCTTAATGATTTATTTTGAATAGAACTCCTCCTTTAATCATGTAACTTGGTGATTTTATCTTTGGGAATCTTCTTTGATTCCTTTGCATATGATTAGGGAAAGTGTGGCTGACCAAATAATGCCAAATTTTTGAATACCAATCTTCTTGATTCTTTTCATCCAATGTGTATTGTTGACTTGAGATTTGAGGATCTATTTCTGCAATAGATTTAACCAAAGCTTGTCCCTAGACCAACCTCATGGGTATGATGTCTAAATCATATTCTTGTAAAATGTTTACCCATTTATCACTCTTTTCTCTGAGCTCACTCTGTGTTAACAACATTTTAAAAGCCAAATCTGGGACAATGGGTTTAACTATACTTCTGAGGATGTAATGTTTGAACTTGTATATAGCTTTGACCAAAGCAAAGGCTTGTTTTTCAACATATGTGTATCTCAATTCCACTTCCTTGAATGAAGTGCTCATAAAATTAATTGGCTTTTCTTCTTTATTTTCACCTTTCTATGTTAATACTACTACACAAGTGTGACCAGAAGTGAATGAGAATATCAAAAGGTTTAATATACTCTAGACTTACCAATACCGGTGCTTCTATGAGAGAAGTCTTTATAGTCTCAAAGGTGATCTTTGCTTCATTCATGCACTCTATTTTGGAACCTTTATTTAACATATCACTGAATGGCTTCACTATTCGGTGAATCTTGTTATAAATTTTTGAACGAAGTTAATCTTACCAAAATATGACTTCAATTCTTTTCTACTTCCCAAGGGCTATAATTTGAGAAATTCATTCACTCTATCTGGGTTGATTGAAATACCATGTTTAGAAAAGATATGTCCTAGTAACTTTCCTTCACTCACCCTGAAAATACATTTTTTGGGATTTAGTGGAACTCCATAAGTTTCACACTTCTATAATATTGCTATGAGATCTTGAACATGATCTCTTTTTTCTTTAGAAAATACTATAAGGTCATCCATGTAAATAATGGTACATTTTCCTATCAATTCTTGAAAACCATAGACCATGGCTCTATGGAATGTAGCTCCAACATTTATGAATCCAAATGGAATCCTTCTATAAGAAAAAGTTCCCCATTTCATGGTGAAATTTGTTTTCATTTGATTTTTGCTCGCTACCATTTCTTGGTTATATCAAAAAAATCCATCCAAGAAGGACATCATTTGTGAACCATTAACTATCTATAATACTTATTCAAGTGAGGGTAGTGGATAATTATCTTTTTCAGACACTTTGTTGAGATTTCAAAAATGTACACACAATCGTATATCTCCATTCTTCTTCCTTATAGGGACTAAATTTTCCACCCAAGTAGAATATCTGATAGGAAAAATTATCTTGGATGACAACAATTTTTGAACATCCTTTTGAACTAAAGGCTCTAAGAGTGCATTCATTGGACATTGTTTCTATCAAAAAGGTTTCACATCAGGCTTCAATGGTATAGAATGTGTAATGATGGAAGTGTTATACGTCTTTAAGTCTTCATATCTCCATGTTATTACTTTCTAATAATCTTTAAGTGCTTGAACAATATTTTTTTTCTCTTCTTTAGTGAAAACCTTCCCTATAAGTACATTTTTAGGATCTTCTGTAGTATGCAAATTGTATAACTCATATAGTCCTCCATCACTTTGAAGTAAATATTTCTATTTGACTATCTAGTCACTATCAAATAGTCATTCTAACTCAATTATTCCTTTCATAATTTTATTATCTTTGACTTGAGTCAATTCTTCATCTTGAATTTCTCTATCAAGGAAATCTATCTCTTCAATGATTTGTGCTTCAAAGATATCAAAATTAGTAATGAATTCCAATATGTTTCATTCATTTTTGAATACTTCTAAGTTAGTGACATTATCAGGAATCGAGGGTAATTGTACCAATTCAACTATGAATCTTTTCAAATATGAGGTTTTTAAATGTTCCAAAGTACTAGTAGCAGTAGCTAGAGCATCAAATATCTAATTGAATCTTCTAGGGATATGAGTAATGTTGAATGCATCGAATTCTTTAATTAAATCTCATACTCTATGTTGATAATTCGATAATCTTTTGTAGTGGAAAATATATTACTTTTGGAATTGTTTAACTACCAATTTTGAATCACTAAACACTTTAAGGATTCTAAATTTCTTCTTGATTGCCAAGATCAAGCCATGTATAAGGGCTTCATATTTTGCCACATTATTAGTACATTGAAATTGCAATCAATATGCAGCAAGGAAAGAATTATCTTGTAGGTGTAGTACCCCTTCGTTTATGCTTATGCTTTCTGTTGATACTTTTTCATACTGTTAGACTTATGATGTTTTGTTAGATATTTTGATTGCTGGTTTTGAGCGATGGTGGATTATTTTGAGACATGATGATACTTGTTTGATGATTATTGTTTTCAGACATGATATGATTTAGCGTAGATGTTATTTTCAGTTGATCATTGATATGTACATGCTTATGATGGACTAACAATATTTATTTTGTCAGTTTGCTGTGAAGTGTATTGGTGAGGAGAACGGAATCGCATCACTCACTTGCGAGTGCCCTGCGATATCTAAGATTTTCTCCGCATGGTGTGTTTGTTTAATGTTTTATATATATATATATATGTATGCACGTTATTTGCTTGGTTGCAGGATTTGTAGGTACATGAAACCGACTCCACCTGTGTAATCAGGTCTGAGCGTGTCAAGACTCAACGGAAATGTTGAACGGGAGATAGTAGTTAGGTTTACCCTAGCCTAGTCTTTAATCCTGGTCATAGTACTTTGTTTGTTTTCAGTTTTGAGTCATAGGTTGTATTGTATTTTTTGTGGGTTAAATCATTTTTTTATTTTTTTTTAAAGTAAATATTGGTTAATTTTTAATGTTGGAATATTGTGCTTTAATTATTGTTATTTAAGTAATATTTAAATATGATTGAAATTTACATACTTGATAATTTAATACATTAGTTAGCTTAATTGGTTAAATAGTCGGTCTTTAAAAGATTAAACTATTTTAATTAAATTAATTAATTAATTAAGTTAAATTATTAAGTGTGTAAATTATATTGTATTTAAAAGAATTAGAAAATTAAAATAGAATAAAATTAAAATTACATGCAAAATTTGAAATGGCAAAATTGCCGAGAAGTGGAGAAGATATTTTTGTCAACCACTTCTCGACATGTGTGTGAGTGCCATAATTGCATACGGTTGTTGAAATTCTCTCACGGAGGTTATTGTGGATCTGGGATTTTGCACGAGGTTATTCTATTTCCCTCACGGGGAAATTTTCTGGATACAGGCAAAAAAATTCCTTACTGTGAAAAAAAATCTTTATCATCTTAGAATTTGTTATCTTCCTATTTTGGTGGTTTTTCTTTTGGGGAAAATTCTTTGGTGGGGAAGATCTTGTAAATTGTAGAAGAAGTTTTGGAGCTCTGTGTGTTACAAGCAACAAAGGATTCTTTTCTTTCTACAACCAAATCACAAGTTACAGACTACAAGGTGTTACAGGTATTTTTCTTGTTATTTAGTATTTTGGTTATTGAAAAGAAAATCTGGTTGTGTAGATCCCAACTTCTTGGCTATTATTTATAAAAAGACTTTTGTTGTTATTTGTTGTTTGTTTGATTTAAAAAAAAAAAATCAAGAATTTAGGTAAGAATTCTTTAGAAATTTTTTTGTAAAAAAATAAATTAGAAAAGAAAATTTGTGGAACATTTTTGAAGAAAATGAGAGGATTAATTTTGAGTAAAATATTTTTATTTTAAAAGTGAAACCTATTGAAATTAAGCTGAAATTTTGAGAAAAATAACCCTGTCTATATTAATTTTCTCAGTTTTCTGTAGAAAATTTACCAGAAAATAATCTTTGTATTTTAGAAATTTTATGGTTTTTTTTTATATATAAATATATATATTTATATATTTATATTTCTTTAAAAAAAAAAAAGAAATCGCCATATGGAAATAAATATTTCCAGGCGAAATTTGTCATGAAATTTATTTTAAAATTCCTGAAAGAATCATATTTTGTTTTCACCGTACGGGCGAATTTCGGAAAGAAATTTTTAAAATAAAAAATAAAAATTTGATTTAAATACTGTGGGTTTGGGGAGGGCTGAAACCCTCCCCTCACCCAAATGGGTGGCGCAACCCTCCCATGGCTACGCACAGCAGCCATCAGGGCTGCTGGGCGTAGCCCTGGTAAGGGTCGCGGCCTGTAGGCTGTGGGCTGGTGCCAGCATAAATGAAACCCTTAAGTTTATTATTATGTTTTATTCTTAACATAAAAAAAAATGAATATTTAATGTTTACTTTTTGATTAAATGCGAATTTCATTTTATATTTATAAGATTCGATTTTATATATTATAAAATGCAAATTTTGATATATGTTATTTATTTTGTTCGATTCATATATATTATGAATTTTGGAATTTATAAATATTAAATTAAAATATATATATAATATTTATCATTTTTATTTTTTAAAAGAAGAAATATAATTTTGTTAAATGGGATGATTGTTAGTAAGATTAAGATATTTGTTTATAAATAGATTATTTATTTGGAGATATATAATTTTTAATATAATTGTGATTATGAAATTTGGGTTAATTGTAGATCTGATTTTCGTGTTGCATGGAAGTTGGATTAAAACCTTAGAAGAATAATTCTGGTATTTTTAAGTTAATGTTTGAGAGGATTTAGTATATCCGAACTATAGATATTTAATTTTCTTGATTTGCTTTATTGTGTTTTTCTGGGCAAAACGGGAAAGTTACAATTGTTCAAGTCTTCCAGAATAAATTGTGTAGAATGGGGGTATTATTGTTTCAATAGTATTTTTTTTTAAGTTGTCTTGGGTTGTGCAAGAGTTAAACATGAAGTTTGTTACTGTTATGGGTAATTTGATTATTGTGAGATGTGATTTGTGCACTTGGTAAACCCTAGTCATGAAAACTTAGAAACACTTGTTATGTTTAGGGGAGTGGCTATTTGTAAGGGCCGACACACAAAGTGGTGTCAGGGTAACTTACAAATAGTTAGTAACTCAGTGAAAATTAAAGTACACATTAGATAGTTTAAAACATTTAATAAGATGCTTATGCCTCTCTTATGACTCTTGAGCTTCTTCAGTCTTGAGTATAAGTTGAGAAGGCCTGGAATGGAAAATCAGAGTCTCGTTACCTTAAGAGACATTTGATTCTGCAATAGTATGCAATAGGGGCCGGGTTTCGTAAGAGGTTGCCAGGGTAACCCAAGGATTGGGGGCCGGAACCTAGGAAGAAACACCAGGGTAACCTTTGCCTCGTTGTGATGACACTCCACCTAGAATAATAGTTAACCCTATGTTTGTATTTCAAATCAATTGTCAAAATCTGGAAGCAATGTAACCAACAGTTTGTATGTACTAGTGTCTAGGGTTAGTAGATTAGGTCTAGGTAGCCTTATTACTATCTCCTAGCACGGGGGGTGGACCTACGAGTACCGCATGGTTGGGTGGAACGTGCACCTTACTCCGTTGGGTCCCCAGTTTGATCGTAGCATTGAGAGCTTCATGGATGGAGAGCTCGCACATGGATTTCTTCTATAATTTCATCATTGTATATTGTAAACTTGTATTTGAAAACATCCCTCAATGTATAAGAGGTGATCAATGTAATTGTAAATGTATTAGTTATTTGAACTACCTCATCAGATGGATGAGTATTGTAATATCATATCAATGCAATGTAGGAAAACATGTTTGTACTTTATTATGTTATCATGAATGGAAATTTATTATTATGCAATGTTAACTTTATGTTATGAATTATTATGTGTAATGCGAAATACTTAAGTCGCTTATGGAATACTCAAAGTAGTGTAACGTCATTTAACCTAAGAATGTATGCAATTAATTAACTTATAATTAAACTTTAAAAAAAAATTATTACACCTTTATAACACAATTGCAACGTTCTTAGGTTATTAAGACAGGGCATTACAGTAGGTTGATAACTTCCACTCCAATTCCAATTCCTTGTTTTGATTTTGATCCATCAAATTTGAGAATCCAAGATTGATCATCTGTATGCAATATTTTACCATTTTTTGACATCATCGTATAAATATTTTCATTCTACATGTTTTTATCTTCAATTTTACACATTTCTAGTTCAGTCATTTTTGCATCATCGTGTTTTGGAAAATATTGACTCTCAATTATGTAGATCATCTCCAAACACATCATACAATTTTTTTTTGAATGTGTTGCATTATGCAATCTGCACTAGTCCTGCAACAACAAACTGTTTACTAAAATTTTATTTTTACTGCTCTCCTGAGCTTTTGCAATAATGGTCTTCTAAAATTAATCATAAGGACTATTATCCTCCTCAGAAGAATCACAATTTGATTCAATTAAAACATCTATTCCAGGAGTTATTTCATTATATTTTCTAGCATCACAAGTGAAAACTTCCTCAGTTTTAACTCCTGAACTACGTATTTTATAAACTCCTTGTTTTACACTGATGTATGGAACTTCATTTTTATAATTATAGTCTATGATCATGTATTTCTTGCATGGTTCTCTTTTAATCCTAATTTGATTAGTCACTCCTTTCCATTGTAACCACATGTGTTAGAGTTCAGTAGCCATGTATCCATTTAATGTTTTAGACCAATCTCTACTTAGAAGCATACCATAAGTATTAGGTATCTCAATGACTTGAATGCCAATATAGTATTGGATTCTAGGATTAGAAGCCAATTTCATGTGAATATTAGTCAACTCTCCTACTATGTTTACCTTTGTTTTTTCAAGTTGAGTGACTTTCTTTGTAGAATTTGTAGGAGTTAACCCTAAGGTCAGACATATGGATAACAAAATCACATTAGTAGATGCTCTAGAGTCTACTAATAAGTTATGAATATTCTTGCCAAATATTCTCAAAGTGAGAAAAAATGGCAGGGACTCTAATTTTCCTTTGTAAAAGGCTACTTGCATGTCTGCTATGGGAATAATGTTCTTATCTTTTGCTTTAGCCTGACTATCTTTCACTTGAATATCCTTTGATTTACTTTCTTTGGGAAAATATTCTAAAGTGTTTAAGAAAGCTTTCTTGATCATAGGTGTCTTAAGCAATTTTGATAGAGAACGGCTAGTTTTTACTTTCTTAATCTCTTCAACTAAATAATTGGTTAAATTGTTTTGATCTATCATTAGGTGGAGTGTTGAAGTTATTAGGCTGGATAGATGTTGTTAAAGGCCTGTTGAATCTACCTCCACTATTAACATTGTTCCTAATTTTGTAATTATGTCCCTTCTAATACCATTGAAAGGAATGTATTTCATCCACTTCTTCTTGAGGATCAGTTTCATCCTAGTAAGGAAAAGTGTATGTCTCCAAAGTCAGTTGAATTATCACCTTCATATTCATGAGTATGACTTGTGATAGCTGAAGGTAGTTTGAAATGTTTGTAACTCTCTAGCACTAGAGCAAAGTCATATCCTACTGAAACTAATTCATTTCCTTTAGGAGGATGAGAATCACAATTCTCATTATAATGAGTAGCAACAAGGAAAATATCTAAAGCAATTTTAAATTGTGAACAATCCACTTCAGCGTGAGCATTTGTATTATGAATTCTACACCAATTTTTCGTTGCAAGGTCAGCTAAGTTCACTTTTGTTGTAAACTTTTCACCAGTTGAATAAGGATTGTCCAAGGGTGTTCATACTCCCCCATTATTAGGGCATGTATTCCATGGTCTAGGTGGCCTAGGAGCATTATATGATCAATTTTGAGAATTCTGATTATTATTTTGAGAGTAGAAATTTTGATTTATTAATTGTATAACCTCTATGGTTAATCTATTGTGTTGAGCTATAACTTATTTCATGTCTTCTTTTTCCGTAGAAATTTTGACATTTTGATTCTCTTGATTTTGTGAGAAAAATAATTTCCATTAGGATGTAGCTCTGTAATAGCTGGACTAGGGTGAGGGGCTAAAGATTGACTATTTCCTAGTTGAAAGAAAGTATTTTAAGGAAATGTCCCATTTTGGACCACTGCGGGATAAACATTATGAATCATAGGTTGACCTATAGGGACTCCATTTTCATTTGGGGTAGGGTAAATATTCAATCCATTTCCACCATTCGCAGATGATCCATTTCTAAGATGTTTAATTTCTCAGTTTACACTTACGACCTCAACATAGGATTTTGGTAGAGTAGTGGGAGGATTTTCCCATTGCTTCACAAACATAGTAGTCAAAGGATCTACTATGGTATAATAAACTATGATAGTAAAAAAATTATCCACTACATAAGGTGCTTGTCACCTAGAATAAGCCTTTTGAAATCTATCATTAAAAGCGGCTATTCTCCTTGAAACCTCTTGATTTGAGTGGATTGATGATATAACAAGGTAGGATTAGTTGATGTTATAAACCTAGCTAAAAATTGAGTTTCCATGTCTTGCCATGATTTGATGGAATTACGAGGAAAATTGATATACCACTGGTAAACTTCATCACTCAAAGTATATGGAAATAATTGACACACAACATCTTCATGTTGAATTCTTGCTCGAAAAAATGTATCTTTGAATATAATGATATATTCTTCAACATCTTTGTGAAAATAATACTTAGGACACAGCTTGTTAGGATTTTTGGTAAATCGTTGTATATAGAAAATTGTATCGGTCACTCCATATTAAAGAATGCCATCACTATAGGAGGTGATGGTGCAACAATGGTTGGAATCTTTGAAATTTTCCTTAAACTTGCATAATTTTGAGCTCTAGATGATGTTTGACCACTAAGTTCAACTAATGTCACTCAAGGATCACTAGACCGAGATCTAGTGGTTCTACGGAAATCTAGTTTAAATCGTAAAAAAACCAAAAGCAGCAACAAGAGGCCCTCCTTCTAGCACTAGTTCCTGTTAACGATAGTTTAACTTGTAGTAAATAGGTCGAATAAAATCTCCATAGACAAGACTGCGAAGAGCCTATCCTTCTTGAAAGATATGGAACAAAGATAACCTAAGGGGAAATTTTGCATTCTGTAATGCCCTGTCTTAATAACCTAAGAACGTTGCAATTGTGTTATAAAGGTGTAATAATAATTTTTTTTAAAAAGTTTAATTATAAGTTAATTAATTGCATACATTCTTAGGTTAAACCACATTACACTACTTTGATTTTTCCCTAAGTGACTTAAGTATTTCGTATTGCACTTAATATTTCATAACATAAAATAAACATTGCATAAAGATAAATTTTCCATTCAAGATATAATGAAGTACAAACATTTTTCCATACATTGCATTGATATGATATTACATTACTCATCCATCTGATGAGGTAGTTCAAATAACAAATACATTTACAATTACATTGATCACCTCTTATACAATTGAGGGATGTTTTCAAATACATGTTTACAAAATACAATGATGAAAGTTAAGAAGTTATCCATGTGCGAGGTCTCCATCCATGAAGCGCTCATAGCAACGAACAAACTGGGGACCCAACGGAGTAAGGTGCATGTTCCACCCAACCATGTGGTACCCATAGGTCCACCCCCCATGCTAGGAGATAGTAATAAGGCTACCTAGACCTAATCTACTAACCCTAGACACTAGTACATACAAACTATTGGTTACATTGCTTCCGGATTTTGACAATTGATTGAAACACAAACTCAAGGTTTAACTGTTATTCTAGGTGGAGTGTCATCACAACGATGCAATGGTTACCCTGGTGTTTCTTCCTAGGTCCCGGCCCCCAATCTTGGGTTACCCTGGTAACCTCTTACGAAACCCGGCCCCTATTGCATACAGTTGCGGAATCGAATGTCTCTTAAGGAAACAAGACACGGATTTTTCCATTCTAGGCCTTCTCGACTTATACTCATAACTGTAGTAGCTTATAAGTCATAAGCGAGGCATGCACACCTTGTTAAATTTTTTAAATCTATCTACTGTGTTCTTTAGTTTTCACTGACTTACTTAACTAATCGTAAGTTACCCTGACACCACTTTGTGTGTCGGCCCTTACGACTAGCCACTCCCCTAACATAACAAGGGTATACTATGTTTACTTAACTAAGATGAGCAAAGAGTACAGAAGTATAACATGAAATCTTACTCTTTTCAAATAAACAACAATGAATTTAATCAAGCGTGCAACCACCACACAAAAACCATGTACACAATCTTGGCTTATCTTAGAATATAACTTTAATCAACACAATCCCCAAATATCGATAGGTCTAGAAGACTTGTTTAACAATAACATTTCCCATTTGCCCCAATAAATTAACCCAACTTCAAGCAAACCAAGAAAAATAAACACCTACCGTTTGGATCTACTAAATCCATTTGACAATAATTTTAAGGAAAATCAATCAATCAGTTAATCTATATTTCATTTCTTTTAATATTTTTCTCTAATTTGCAATACTTAATATTCTATAATTTACTCAATCAAAATTTTCACATGCATTTTAATTTAAAAATATTACAAATAATTTTTCCTTAATAAAAATAAATATATAAATAAAACAATTAAAAAAAACATATTCAATATCATATATATATATAATATTAAATTCGAATTACATAGGGATATAAAATAAATCCAAAATTATCACAAACTAATATCAAACGAAATCCAACATAAAATACAAGGTTTCGTTTTCTTTTAAATCTGAGTAGGGTTTGATGGCTGGCAGTTCGGCCTTTACCCAGCCGTGGCCTCACAGCCACGGCTGGCGTGGGTGGGCTGTTTCCATAGCCCTCCCCACAGGGAATGGCTGTGGACAGCAGCGCAAGCGCTGCCCTCCACAACACCTCCTTGTTGGGAGTTGGATGTGGGGGACACAGTAACCCCCCCGTGGCCCTTTCTAAATATTTTTTTTTTTATTCAAATCAAAACTTTCATGAATATTAAAAACGCATACAACAATTTTTAAAGAAATAAATACTTTTATTTTATGATTTTATTCAAAATCGTTGTACGGCGTGTTTTTCTAAAAAACGCGAATTTCAAACATAAGAAATTTGGATGGCTTTATTTAACTAGAAATATTACTATAACATTTTCAATCAATTTTTTTTTTGTATATGAAGATTAATAAAATCACACAGGAATTTTTATTGAAGAATGAAATAAATTTTTCAAAAGATTTAATAGTGGAAATATTGGGGAAATTTTTTTACAAATTTCTTCAGGAATTCATAGAAAATACACATAGCAATTTTTTTTAATTTCCAATCCAATATTTCCCAGTACATCAATTTCCTAAAACAATTAAATTCCCTTTTTCAAATACAATGTTTTCAATAGAGAAAATTTTTTTTCTACAAAGGCTTTCTAAAGCCATTAAAATTTCACACAGCAAACCTAATTTCTTTTCACAAACTTTTCATTTAAAAACAACAAAATATCTACTGATGCTTTCTTCCCCAATTCAAACAAAATAAATTTTTAAACAGGAATACCTGTATTCCTTTGCTTTGAAACCCTTGTAGTCTCTTTTATCTGTAGGTTCCAAATCTTTCCCGCAAAGCCAATTTCCAAAATAAACAACCACCAAGATTCTTTGAAGGATCTTCCAAAAGAAATAACAACCCCAACAGAGAGATAACAATTCTTAAGAAAAATTGGATTTTTAACACACAGAGAAAGAATTTTTGCCAGTGCCCAGAAAATTTCCCCGAGGCAATTGAATAACCCCGTGCAAAAAAAACCCAGATCCTCAATAACCTCCATGAAATTTTTCAACAACCCTTTTGCAATAATAGCACTCACACACTTGTCGAGAAGTTGTTGAGAAAATATCTTGTCCACTTCTCGGAAAATTTTGCCATTTAAAAATTTGCATGTAATTTAACTAATCTATTAAATTTAAACTTTTACAAATCAATTTGCATGCATTTTATTTAAATACTAAAAATCAATTTTCTATCACAATTTTATTTTACATGCATTTTTATTTTATTTTAATTTCTAATTTTCTAATTTATTTAAATACAATATAATTTATGCACTTAATAATTTAATTTAATTTATTTATTTATTTAATTAAAATAGTTAAATCCTTTTAAAGACCAACTATTTAACCAAATAAGCTAACTAATATATTAAATTATTAAATAAATAAATTTCAATCATATTTAAATATTAATTAAATAACAACAATTAAAACACAATAACTAACATTAAAATTAACCAACATTTACCTTTCAAAAAATGATTTAACCAACAGAAACACATTACAACCTATGACTCAAAACTAAAAGCTGACTAAGTACTATGACCAAGGTTAGAGACTGAACAAGGATAAACCTAACTACTATCTCCCGTTCAACATTTTCTGTTGAGTCTTGACACGCTCAGACCTGATTACACAGATGGAGTCGGTGTCATGTACCTGCAAATCCTGCAACCTAGCAAACAACATGCATACATGTATATATATATAAAACATTAAACATGCACACCGCGTGGAGAAAATCACATATATCGTAGGGCACCCGCAAGCGAGTGATGCGATTCTGTTCTCCACACCAATACACTCACAGAAAACTAACTCAATAAATATTGTTAGTCCATCATAAGCAGGTGCATATCCATATACAACTGAAAGTAAACATCTACACTAAATCATATCATGTCTGAAAACAATAAACATCACACAAAGTATCATCATGTCACAAAATAATCCACCATCGCTCAAAACGAATGATCAAAGTATCCAACAAAACAACATAAGTCTAATAGTATGAAAAAGTATCAACATAAAGCATAAGCATAAACGGAGGGGTACTACACATTCACAGAGCAAAGATTGACTTCCTTTTATTCCCAAGTCTTTGATAACTAGGTCATGGTTGCACTAGGGCCACTCTTGGGTAATGATGTGAAATTTTCTATTAATCTCAAAGGGACTACAATTATTTCTAGCTTTGCTAAGAATGATGAAAATTTTACATAAAACTTCATTTCATCATAAAAAAACATCACAAAATTGAAACATTCAACATAATATTTCACGAACATCACTAATTCTCTACTATCACTTAAGTAGATTTATCATTAAGCATTTATTTACTTCATGGAAAATAAAATATTTTCAACAAAACTATTTCCATTCACCTATAATTTTTGGAAGATTTTCAAACATATTAAACATCTATTCTAAAAAAAAGTATAAAAATATTGAAAAACAAAATTTCTCCTAGTTATTCTCCATGGATACCCCAAAGAATTAATCAAAATAGAGAAAACAACTTTATATTTCACCAAATTGCTTCACAGCTACGTATAAAACAATGCAAGCTTTTAAAGAGAGGGTTTAACTTATGGAAACTAAGTAGGCTCTATATGCACCCTTAAACGACATAGCATATAGTCTTGTTTGACTGAACTTACAAAACTAGCTACAAAAGATACTGAGATAGGTAGCTATCATAAAGCTTTGATATCAATTAATTTCTACATGCATACTAAGTTTTACGCTAGAATGGTTTAGAAAAAAGGAAAAAAGAACAAAACTTAAAAGAAGTTTTTTCTCCTACGACATCCAAAAAAATTGAACTTAAAATAAAAATGTGGGAGGAGATGGCCTTTTATAGAAACAAGGCACCCAAAATTTTAACTTAAAACTTTATCTAGAGAATCAAAAAAACAAATTAAAATGTGTCATGCGGCATCTGCCAACTATCATCAAGAACATTCTAGAATAATTCAAAGCCTTGAATTTGTCCGCAGCAACACTTCTCTTCATACTTCAACATGAACACTTTGTATCCATCAAGGCTAGTAGCTTCCTTTGAAAACATTAGAATGAGAAAAACCTACTCAGACTAGGATGAAACTACAAATTTAAAATTAAAACAACAAATGAACTTCATTATATTTCTGGTATTCGGTATCCGGATCTTTCCATTTTTTCTTATGACTCGGGCTTCGGTATTCTTCCTTCTTTCTTTAACTAATACTCTCAGAAAGCCTGTAATACTTGATGTAT
This sequence comes from Sequoia sempervirens, assembly GCA_007258455.2. Classification (NCBI taxonomy): domain Eukaryota; kingdom Viridiplantae; phylum Streptophyta; class Pinopsida; order Cupressales; family Cupressaceae; genus Sequoia; species Sequoia sempervirens. The sequence continues at coordinate 359,689,302 of VDFB02047230.1, forward strand.
GTGCTCCTTTGAACTTATTTGTATTGATCTCCAAGTTAGCTTAATCCTAGTATATTCTTCAGTTACTTGAAGTATGATATCATTTTTATATGGTTTGTTTGCTTCATATTTAACTATAACATTTTTGCACTGTATTATCTCGGCAATAATATCTTGGGTCAGTAATTGAATAGGATCTTTATTTATCCTTTCTATCCATTCCTAGAAAGCTTTAGCTTGCTTTCCCTCATGTCCTAATGTTTGAGGATCAAAGCCTTGACATGTTAATATTCCAATAAATTCTTGATTATGACTAATCAATCTTCTATACTGAATAGTGACACTTTCAAATCCTTCAATACATTACATTATCATGTCATCTTCTCATTTTAGATGTTTTGATTCCATTTTCCTATTAATGAGATTTCATTTCCTAATAGTACATTATTCTGTATTAGCTCTTGGATATCTAACTATATGAGAATTTCAATGTTTTTCCTTTCATTGATGACCTGCTCATGGCAATATTTACATTCATCTTCAAATCTTTTCAATTTATTTGAATAATGAAATGATTCCTTGTACTTTCTTATTGCATTTGCAATAAATTCATCTCCCTGCTTGACCCATTATTCAATCCATTCTTCAAATATATTCATCTTATGACAAACTACAACAATGGCATCCACTTGCTCTTATTATATCAGCACCAGATGTTGGTGTATTTCAGCTTCTTCTCGACTAGATAAAGTTAATGACTTAATAAATTTTTCCAAGGTAGAAACCCTTTCCTTCAATTCTCTTTTCTTTTGTCTATATTTATATACACTGGAAACAATAGCATTTAAATTTACATTTATTTCTTCCAATCCTTGCTACCAAGATGAGTGTCCAAGATTAACACTTGTAATATTATACTCCTTAGCCATTATTTCATCTTTTTCCTTATCAGTTGTTGGAGTGGTTATCTAAATAGTTTTGTTTTCATCTACATTCCTCTGTATGACATGCTTTGTCTTCACTCTACTCCTAGGTTTAGGAGTATCTACTTCTTGTATAAAATTAGTGAGATTCAAAGACAATATTTCCACTTCCATTAGAGAAGCTAATTCCACGATTAACCAATTAGGTGTATCATAATCTTGTTGTACCTCTATACCCTTTGCTTGTCCCTATTTATTACTTGTCTTAGGAACTTCTTCTCTTTGACTTGCCACATTTTCTAAAATGGGGATTTCTTTAGAATTATTTGGTATAGATTCAAGATTAACGGGGTTTGACACTGCCTCCTCTATTTGGAGACTTATATTTCCCTGTTTATCTCAAATTTCTAATTGATCTCTCTAAACATTATCTTCTTGATTTAATGCTACACTAGGATTCTCTTCATTTTCAATTCCATCTCTTGCAAACTATGTAGCTTCTTCTTCTAGACTTTCAGTTTCAACATGGCCTTTCTTTGATTCATCAAAAACCTATGAGTGTTCATTAACATTTTACACATTCCCAAGAGAATGTTGGGAATGGAGAGTATCTTCAACAACTCTTTCATCAATAGGATTCTGCTCTGCACTTTCCCCTATTTCCATTTCAAGTATGGTAGGTTTTCTTTCCTTTAAGGTGATTTTTCCTTGAATAAAATCTTCTTCTTCAACATTTTTGGGATTAGAGCTCATATCCTAAATTTATTATATCACCGAGTGTACCATTGGGTTGTCTTTAGAATTATTATCTTGCACTTTCACCAAAATAGCACCCCATTTACCTACCTGTTCCTTAATTTTGGCTTCATCTTCCTCAGAAATTTCCTCCAAAGCTATAGGAGTCCTTCCTAGTGCTTGCTTCATACTAGCTATATTAATAGAAGGGGGAGAGGTAAATAATGTTGCAGCCCTCTAAGATGCACACCTGGTTTGTGTACCAACATTCCATGTTGCTCATGTTCCTTCATCAATAGTTTCTCTTGTTCTAGGTCTAGCTATAGAGAAAGATGCACCTTTAGGTCTCTCTTTCTATTTATCTATACTTGTTGAGCTACATCTTTCTGTTTATCAGATGGTTTTATGGGAAATCCTTGTCTGATTGTTTCAAGGGTTCTTTCTTCAATTCGAACACCTTGAGTATCCCTTTTATTCTTGGTAGTCTCCTCACTTTCAAAAGTAGTTTCATCTCATCTCTTTGTTTTCTTCTTTTATCTTTTGAGAAGATGGGTTCAATTCCTCTTTCTCTCAAACTTTCAAAAAATCATTAATTTGGTGTTGAGTATACCTTAAGACTAGCCTAGTAAATTCATCAATCGACATCATGTCTTCATCATCAACACTTGGGTCTAGAATGGGTTCATCATATACCCTCTCATTATTACAAAACTGGTTAAACACTTGACCATCATCTTCTTCCAATTGGTCTAAGATGTCATAAAGCTTGAGCATTCAATCAAATCCTAAAGTTATTCTTTTATAATTTCTTCTTCTTACCATGTTCTCATCTTTAGAGTTAAGGTAGTAATCTTCTAAATGAGGCACATGAGCATGAAAAAAAACTATATTTTTAGCAATATTTCCTTAAATATCATATTACACTCTTTGGAGTCAGAATTCTTCATAATGGTCAGTCCCCAACTCTTCACACAAATCAGTTACATTGATTGAACTGCACTTATAATTTTCTATTGTGATGGGAAATTTAAGAGGACTTTTTGTGAGAATGGCTATAAAGAGCCTAAGATGGTTTTAACTGTCTTACCAATTCCAATAAAACAATTTTATCTGTAGGATACTTGGGCAACATGAATGGGTGTCCATTAAATCCCTCCACTCTAATGTAGGAGTAAGTTGGGAACTATATGTACTAGCCTCCCATAGGCCGAATGGCACATTTTTCTTTCAGGGATAGTCTTTTAGATTTATCACCTTATGTTGTTCTCACTAGTTTCATGGAGAACAAATCATTAAATTTTATATAATCATCTTTATACCCATGGATAGTGATTTGGGGTAAATGTGCATATATCAAATTGATTCCAACTTTTGTGCCCATAGTACCAATCTGTTTTAACCCTTGTTTACTAAATCTCATAGCACTAGAGTAAATGATATATGATGACATGCAAAAGAATTTGGTTTTGGGGAATGTAGTAATTTGTTCATGTAGCTTGTCACTCATCAATTTTCCCCAAATGGATCTCCACATGACCCTCGATCATACGAAATATTATCACGAACATCCAACATTGAAATTTTCTTGCATCTCTCAAACTAGCTACTCTGCTTAGTAAAGTTATAATGTCTTGCATTTCTTGTTTAAACATAGACCTCTAAATTACCTTGGTCTATAGTGTAATTGGCTATTGACACCATTGGGTTCTCATAGTTTCCCTATTACACCCCTCAACACTCTGATATGTCTTGGCCTTGTCTTTTAGGTTAACATTGAACATCTATATGTAGGAAGGGAGACCAAATGTATACATGATTCCTTTCTGCAATAGCTCTGCGTAAATCCTTCTCTCTTTCTCAAAAAATCAATTGGTTGGGTTGTAATGATTTATGCATTGCATAAGTAATTTAGGAGCTTCCATTGCTCGCAAAAACACTCTTGTAGGAAGTAACCCATTTGATACGGTACCTATTTTTTGTACATTGGGTAGCATTCTCTTGCAACAACCATGAACTGATTTCAATGTCGAAAGACCATCCCATGTGGGTATCTGTAACCACTAAATTAATGGGTAATGCTTGTGAATTGCAATACCTGAATTCATCTTCTTCTCTTGTGTCAGAAGTAATTATTTTGGATATAATGTGCTTTGCAATTTTTAGAATATTTGTCTTGTGTGCGAATTGGGATTAAATTTAACCAAAACTTACATTTCTTAAAATTTTCCATTAATTTTCGATCAAATTTAACAAATCAAAGAATAATTAACATTTCAATTTCAGAATGGGAAATACATTATAGAAAAATTCAGCTTGAGAAACTCTTAAAAAAGTATCAGTTATTCGTAACATACGTGGTTTTGGTTAAAAATGGTGCTTCTTGAGAATGCAGCCTTAAAACCCTTGGTAGCTATGACTTAGTTTCTCAAAATCGTACTTCTCTTTGTGTGCCAATATCATTTCGTTAATTCAATGTCCTTAGTAAATTTGCAATATGACACAAAGTGTAGTGTTGTAAAAGCAACTACATGCTTGAGGTGGTGCCATGTACATAGGTAGTTCACCACCTTCATTGATTACTTGTTATTTCACATTAATTCCTAAAATAAAGGTAAAATCATTACGGATTATTGTTCAAATCATGAACAACTAGATTTTGGCATTGGATTGCTATTTGAGAAGAAATATGGTGTAGTAATTATACTAGACAATTGGATGTCATGTTAATTCTTTGCAAAATTCAGCTTGAGAAACTCTTAAGAAAGTATCAGTTATTCGTAACATACGTGGTTCTGGTTAAAAATGGCGCTTCTTCAAAATGCAGCCTTAAAACCCTTGGTAGCTATGACTTACTTTCTAAAAATCGTACTTCTCTTTGTGTGCCAATATCATTTCGTTAATTCAATGTCCTTAGTAAATTTGCAATATGACGCAAAGTGTAGTGTTGTAAGAGCAACTACATGCTTTAGGTGGTGCCATGTACATAGGTAGTTCATCACCTTCATTGATTACCTATTATTTCACATTAATTCCTAAAATAAAGGTAGAATCATTATAGATTATTGTTCAAATCACGAACAACTAGATTTTGGCATTGGCTTGCTATTTGAGAAGAAAGATGGTGTAGTGATTATACCAGACAATTGGATGTCATGTTAGTTATTTGCAAGGTATATGCCATTAAAGATATGTGATTGATTGATGATCACTGTGGTTGAGGCTTTTGGTATTGCTTTCGAAATGATCAAACAACACTAGGATCTAGGAAATACCTTCTGGTGAAAGAAAAAACTAGAACAAGAGAAAGACCAAAAAACAAAACTGAAAGACTAATTTGACAAAATTTCAAAGGAGACTTTCCTATTTCTAACTTTTACAAAAAAAAAGAAACAATAAAATGCTAGACTCTGGTTAAATAGGAGATTACTGGTATTAAAATTTTGATCAATGAAATACCAAGTGGAACTATAATCTTTTGAAGATACGAAATCTTTTGGCTCGATGTAGGATTTTTGGTTCCAGTTTCTTGTAATAGACTAAACATTAAGAGCATACCAAAATACTAAAACTAGGAAAACAAAAGGATATAGCAACAAAGAGGCCAAGTGAAAATGAGAGAGAAAAACTAGCAACTGGTTGAGCATCAAAACAACACTAAAGCAAGCAAAAACAAAAAAACAAAAGAGCAAGGAAAAAGAAAAAAGGGAGGTCCATATTTTTCCAAGGGGAAAAATGGGGTGTGTTGTGAGATCACACAACAGTATGTTATTCAAGGTGGCCATATAACAAATTCAAAATACAACATGTAGAGAATTTTCAAAGGATTCTTGCTTAGTTCATTTGAGTTCTATAACTTATGGAACATTGTGTCTAATGTCTCCAAGAGAGGACCAATCAAACAATAGAAGATTCACATCAAGCCATCAAGAAGAATTTAATATGTTAAAATAGATCATGCTGATGAAAGACATTACACCCAATGTCATCCACAAAGTCACAAACACATCATATGGAATAACAAAGTTGCACTAAGAATCAAAAAAAGGAAAAAAAATGCAAAATGATAATGCCAATGTATGCCCCCACTTTAAAGGAATTTTTAACACCATACTATGACCAATTAATTTAAAGTAGAAAATTAAAAATACAAAGAAAAAGAAGACATGAGAGCCAACTTGGAAAGCTCCTATTCGAAGTCATATGTTACTGAGTAAGGCTACGTCATGTGAAAGAAAGGAAAAAAGAAAGGGAAGGGGTTTCCCCCAAAGGAAAACACTAAACACATAAGGGATCTATGGATTTGGTGTCAATATGTTCATTTCTACAATGTTTTGTTTAGAAAAAACAAAGGAAAAAAAATATTCATTTGGGTCAAAATGGAAGAGACATAGGATGTTTCAATGCTTTGCATCATTTCCAAAAGGAAAAAACAAGAAAAAAATAAAATAAAAGGTGAATGAAAATGGAAAATATTTTGGGTCAACATGAGAGACATTTCGGTCTCAATTCCTTGCATCATCCTCAAAAGGAAAACACAAGAAAAATAAAAAAGGAAAAGAAAAAGAAAAGCAACTTTTTAGGTGAACATACATGAATGAGACATGAAATGTATCAGTGCCTTGCATCATCTCCAAAAGGAAAACAGAAGAAAAAGTAAAAGGAAAAAGAACTATATGACATAGAGAATAATGAAAGTACAAATAGAAGAATGTCACAAATAGAGAGAAAATGAAACAACACATCACGAGGGAGAATGTTACACACATGAAAAAACACAAAAGAAAAGGAAAAATACTAGTAAGGAAAATGTGAGACAACCATTTAGTAGATCATCTGCCTCCCAATCATGTTCATGATATGTCAAGGGTGAGCAACTAGCCAAAGGGACAAGAGCAAGTGTTGAACTAGGGGAAGCATCAAGTTCTACGCTCTCTATAGGAGATTTATCATTTAAGCCCATGGAAGAGGAAAATAGTGTATTCAGATGATTATGTGCATCTTCATCTATTTTAGTGATCTCATCATCGTCATCCAGATTAATCACAACATTAGGACAAATGATAATGTCTAATGAAGGGTGTACCTCATGTTGTGGTTGTTGTATTGGATTTTTCTATTGTGATTGTGGAGGAGGGTCATCATGCATTGCTTTTGTCTTGAGCATGGATTTTATTTTTCTTTATTTTCTTTGTCTAGTAACTTTCAAGCAAGGGCGTGACATCTACGCCTATGCTCCCTAGCTCCTCTATTTCTTTTGGTTTTATTATTGAGTTATGTTTTTGAAGGACCGGGTTGATAAACCATAGGTTGCTTTTCCTCCCCAGGGGGAGGAGAAGAAGGAACCATGGAATGTTGGTCATCCACTTTCTCTTTTTCTTTCTAAACTTGTTTTATACTAGGAGGCATGATGAAGTTTTTATCATTATCTCGTGGTTTCTTAGATGATGTTAGGGAGGTTTCAGGTGTTGATTGAGCTTGGTTAGTTGGTTCTTGTTTGGGTTGAAGCATTGTTTCATCTAGGATAGGAGTTTCAAAAGTGGATAGGGACATGTTGTGGAGAGACAATTCTACTATTTTTTTTGCTTTAAATTTTTGGTAAGGAATGAAAAAGAAGTCTTTGCAATTATAGGTTCCATGGGCTCGAGAAAAAATGCTTCTAAGGAAAAATTTCCTTTGGAAGATAAAGGATTAAGGCTGCTATGGTGAACAGTGAATATTTCATTGCCAAAGGGAAACTTTATACATTTGTGTATGACTTAAGGGATAAATTTCATTGAGTGAAGCCATGGATGGCCTAGCCATAGACAAAACTAGTCCAACTATGGGATGATGAATAATGTAACATCCAATGTTTTTTGTCCTATTTTTAGTGGAAGGATGATCAATACTATCATAGGGAAAGAAAAAACATTGTGTTTTGATCCATCATTCTTTTGGTTTATCATAATCATCATGATAAAGATCATGTAATACCAAAAATTACTTGGTGATCACATTTTATTCAGAGGCAGGATCTATGAGTATCCCATTAGTAGGCTTATCATAAATATGGTCAACTATGTAAAGAGTACCATTAGGGAGATTTTGAAGTATGTTCTTAGAAGAGAAATTAATATCAATAGATTTCTTAGGTTGTCCCTTATGAGAGATAACATCTATTACACCTACCATTTCATCCATAGGATTACTAGTGGTAATATTTGGAATGGGATTAGGATGTTCAGCATCTATATGAACATTCATCACATCATCCTTTGGAGTTCCACTAGATTTGATAAATGAAACATTATGTTTGGGAATTAGATCAGTGAAGATTTGTAAGTTTTTATTTGGAGGGGTAACATACTTATTGCCTTGATCATTAAGACCTGGAATGAATAGATGGCCAAAATCAATGAGGTCTTACACAAGGTATTTAAGATGCTTACATTTTTTTGTGTCATGTCCATTTTTTCTATGATAATGGCAATAAGCATTAGATTTAAAGTTTTGAGGTAAAGGCTTAGTAGGATGGGGTGCTTTAACAACAAGTTACATAATCATTTGTTGTTACAGTAAAAGTTGGGACATCGTGTTATGAAGGGTGTCTGGTAAAGGTGTAAACTATCTTTTTGAATCTCCATAAATATAAGGTATCATGGTTTTAACAGTTGATGACATGAGTTGGTTGTTGAGGGAAGTTCAACTATAATAAACCTTTTTTTTTCTTTCTAAACGGTTGTGAATTGTTTTGTTTGGCATGTTCAGACTTGTCTATTCAGCTAGAAGTGGACTTTTCATCGTGAATACTAACCAAATTGTGATAATCACAAAGGGAGGTACGCAAGTGCATAAGGAGATAAATTTCATCATGGTGAGTTTTTCCTAAAGTGTAGTTTGCATGTTTTCTATAAACATATTTTGAAGGTGTGGATCAGGAATCTTGACAGCGATTTGAGGATAAAGTGATTGATAGTGTGAAATAAAATAAGTTATCTTTTATTCTTCATGTTGCTTGCATCTCATAAAATCAGCCAAGGTCTTATTTTGAGTCATATGCACTTGGAAATTATTTATAAATGAATCAAAGTTATATCATTGAATGAATGAATTGAATTGTTTGGTAAAGATGAGAACCATTCCAAGGCAATGTCTTTTAGAGTCCTAAGAAATAGTTTGGATAACAGTTTATCACCAAGGAAAAAGTTAGTACATAAGGTGGTGTAAGAATTAAAATAGTTAGAAGGACCTCCCTTCCCTCCATATTTCTCAAATCTAGGTATCTCTATTCCTTGTGGCATCAAGGTTCACAATATTTCCAAAGAGAGTGGGTTACTTTGAACATAATAAGTGGGTGGTCTATTCTAATTTTGGTTTATGGTGGATATGATTTTTTGCATGGAGGAGATGGTTTGGAAAAGTTGTGGTATGAGAGGATCAGTGTAAGTGGTACGAGGTGGAAGGGAAAGTGATGGAGTGTATGTATTGGTAGGAAAAGTGAAGGAAATTCTTATAGGTGGTATGGTGGAAGAAGATAGTGTTGACAACGATTTTACTCACAACAAATAGGGTGAATAAATTCTTCATAGAAAATACCACAAAGAGCCTATCCTTCTTGAATAATATGAAACAAAGACAACCTAAGGGGCAATTATGCATTACAGGGAAAATATTAGATTTCATTCAATCCCAAGTCCTCAATAACCAGGTCATGGTTGCACTAGGGTCGCTTTTGGGTACTGATGTGATATTGTTGTTAATCTCAAAGGGACTATAGTTAATTCTAGCTTTACTAAGAATCATAAGCATCACACAAAATATTTCCAGTTCATTCATAGAATAACATCATGAAATCAAAATATTTTACAAGAATATTTCATGAACATCACAAATTCTTTGTTATCACTTAAGTAGATTTAGCATTAAGAATTCAACAACTTTATGGAAAATAAAAGATCTTGAACAAAAATTCTTCCATTCATTTAAATTTTGGAACATTCTCAAAATATTTAAGAATCTATTCTAAAATAAAACATACAAAAATAATGGAAATTAAAATTTTCTCCTAGTTATTCTCCATGGATGCCCCAAAGAATTAATCAAAATAGAGCAAACCGCTTTATACTTCACCAAATTGCTTAATAGCTACATATAAAATGGTGCAAGCTTTTAAAGAGAGGGGTTTCATTTATAGATAGTAAGTAGGTTCTATATGCACCCTTAAATGGCGCATCATACAATCTTTTTGGACTGAACTAGCAAAACTAGCTACAAAAGATATTGAGACAGGTAGCTATCTAACAAGCTCTAACATTAATTAATTTCTACATGCATACACAGTTTTATGCTAGGATGGTTCAAAAAATAGGAAAAAAGAACAAAACTTAAAATTTTATGCTCCTATGACATCCACAAATTTTGAACTTAAAATAAAAATGAGAGAGGAGATGGGATTTTATAGTGACAAGGCCACAAAAGTTGAACTTGAAAGTTCATCCTAAGAATCCAAAATAACAAGTTAAAATGTGGCATGTTGCATCCTCCAACTGTCATCAAGAACATTCTAGAATAATTCAAGGCTTTGACTTTATCTTCAACAACATTTTTCTTCATACTCCAAAATGATGACTTTGCATTTGTCGAGGCTACCAACTCCTTTTTCAAAAAACTAGAATAAAGAACATTTATTGGGACTAGGATCAACCTACAAACTCAAAATTGAAAAAAAATATACTTCAACAAACTTCTGGTATCTAGTATCTAGTTCTTTCACTTTTCACTCATGACTCAGGCTCCAGGATTCTTCCTTCACCTTTCTTCAAATGATACTCTTAAAAAGCACTTAATACTTGATGCATGCATTCTTTTGAAATTCCTTGCATTGCTTTCTAAGTGAGATTGAGCTTAATATATTCTTTAGTTACTTGGAGGATAATATCATTCTTCTACACTTTATTTGCTTCATAGCTGACTATAGTATTTTTGCATTGTATTATTTCATCAATGACCTCCCATGTCAGCAATTAAACATGATCACTATTTATTCTTTCTATCCACTCCTTGAAGGCTTTAGCTTCTTTTCCTTCATGTCCTAATCAAAACTTTGGCGTTCTAGTATATTTCAATGAATTGTTGATTTTCACCAATCAATTTTATGCATTCTATAATGACCTTTTCAAATCCTTTGATACATTATATTATCATGTCACCTTCCCATTTCAATTGTTTCTTCCAATTTTTTGGCAATGGAAGTTTATGTTTTGATATTACATCACTATATAAAAACTTTGAGATATCTGATTGCATGAGAATTTTAATGCTTCGCCTTTCTTAAATGACCTACTCTTGGAAAAGTCTACATTCATCTTCAAATATTTTCAATTTATCTGAATGGTGGTATGCTTCCTTGTACTTTCTTATTGCATTTGTAATAAATTATTCTCCTTGTTTTACCTAGTACTCAATGCATTCTTCAAACATATTCATTTTATGACGAACTCTTGCAATTTCATCTACTTGTTCTTGTGACATCAACACTAGATGTTTGGGCAATTCAACTTGCTCTCGACTACATAAAGTTAATTAATTTATAAAATTTTCCAAGGTAGCAACCCATTCTCTTAATTCTCTTTTCTTTTGCTTGTATTTTTGCACTCTAGAGCAACAGTAGCATTTAAATTCACTTTATTTCCTCTAACTCTTGTTTCCAAGATGAGTGTTCAAGGTTAATACGTGTTATCTTATACTCCTTAGGTGTTCTTTCATGTCTATCTTTATTAGCTGTTGGAGTAGCTATCTGAATAGTTCTATTACCATCTACACTTCTCTGTATGACATGTTTTGTCTTTGCTCTGCACCTAGGTATAGGAGTATCTACTTCTTGCATGAAATTATTCAAATTTAGAGGCAATATTTCCACTTCCATTGGAGAAGATAATTCCCTGATTAACCAATCAAGAGTATCATCATCTTGTTGTAGCTCTGTAACATTTCATTGTTCGTGTTTACCACTTGTTTCAGGAACTTCTTCTCTTTCAATTTTCACATTGTTTGAAATTGGAATATCTTCAATGATATTCGGCATAGATTTGGGACTAGTAGGCTTTGACATAGTCTCCTCTATTTGGAAACTTATATTTTCCTGTCTATCCAAATTTTCCACACTATCTCTTTGAACATTATCTTCTTTATTCACTACTACATCATGATTCTTTTCATTTTAAATTTCTTCCTCTTAAAACTGTATAGTTTCCTCTTCTACAACTTCAATTTCAATTTTAGTGTGGTTGTTGTCTAGTTCTTCAAAGACCTATGACTATTCATCAACATTTTT
>VDFB02047230.1:359701350-359792814 GCA_007258455.2 Sequoia sempervirens
TAGAGGTTTAAATAATCTCCCAGATTTCATTGTCAACCTGTTGCAGCGGCAGCGCTTGAACAGGATAGGGCACATAGATTTAAATAAAATAAAATAAAATAAAATAATCTCCCTGGTTTCATTGGCATCATCTGCCAATTGCATTGACTTGAAAGTTTCTAAAGCCTTTTCTATGGAGGCAAACTTAGAAAAGACAACATAGAAATGCATTTATTTTACTTTTTACCACGGTGAATTTATGTATTATTTATTTAATATTTTCACATGTTTAATAATGTGTTATAAGGATTTTATGCCAAGAGTCCAATAGTAAATACCACATTTAGTCTCATGGTGTGGTGTACTCCACTCATGCATTAGGAATACGGTTTTTATTTATAAGGCTAATGTACATCAAACTACTGGGTCATGCCTAGAAAGCTTGTTCATTCATGGGTGAGTGACATCAATTCTAGTGTGTTACATGGTTATAATTGAATATGGAATATATGGTGTGCATTGGAGTTGGAAATGACTTTCAATATTATTGAGTTACATGGATTTTCAATGAAACTTTTTCCTTAATAGCTAGTGTGCATCAAACCCTATAGTGTCATGACTTATAAGTCTTAGCAATAAAATCGCCATGACTTTTCCATCAATTTACATACTTGAATATAATATTTGGATTATCAAGAGTATATTATTTTACAATATAATGTCAATTTTATTCAAGCTACATATCAATTGGTTAATTTAATTAATTGTGTTCATCTCAAATAGTCATTTAACTATTCTAGTTGTATGTTGATTCATCAATTTATCTACTTTCTTTGTAGTTGGGTTTTCTTGGGAGAGTATACTCATTTAGATGTAATGATTTTCCATTTTATTGCTAAGAGTGTTGTCAAGGACATATAGTTTATGAATTTTATAATATGACAACTATTCTAGTGATAAGGCTTGTAAATAAGTTGAGCATTTAGATAACTATAGGAAAGTTTAGTTAAATATTGGAAAGTATTTTTGTTGTCATAATTGATTGGTAATGTAAATAAGAAAGTTGGTTACCCTTGATCATGTGTTTAATCTCTTCTCATTAATAGAGTTAACTTAAAAGATTCATCTCTAGAAACCTTAGTTCTATTATAATTTTAGAAATTCATAAAGATATATATAAATATACAAAAATAGGAATACATTACATATTAATGTTTATGTATTAGATTAGATAATTATTTATTATTATGTTTGCATTTGAATCAAGTGTTAGTAAATAAGGCCTTAAAGGAAATTAAAATAAAGATTATTAGTTGGTCACTAAATGATTCACTTTAATTATTTTGAAGTAAATAAAGGTATAAGTTAAAGATCAAATATTATAATTTTAATAGGGGTTTCATTTTACCTTGTTAGTGAATTAAGGAATCAGAATATTATAATTTTAATAGGGATTCATTTTACCACTGTTAGTGAATTAAGGGAATGAATGAGTAAATATTGATGATTAAAGATTTAATTAAGTTGAGTGAATCAAATGTTATAGAATAGAATTTTAAAATTTATAAGTGATCCTGAATTATATTATTATGAAAGAAAGGAATTTCGTAGATTAAATTAAAGAGTTCTATTTTTAGAAAATATGAGTTAATTTAGTCCTTTATATAACATTAAATATTTAAGTAATTATCCTTTATGGGAATTAGTTAATTAAGTTAGGTTTAAAAGAAGATATAGAATTTTATGTTTATATGATGTTAATGGGAATTTTGGAAATCTCATTATTTACTGAAATTTGTACAGCTAATAGTGTTCTTTCTATAGAGTATTTTAATTATGATGTGTGGTATTTTGTAAATATAGTATTGTATCATGAAGATTAGTATTCTTCAAATAATCTAATTCAAGATACAGATATTCATTTAGTGGAATTATTATTTATTAGAAAGTAGTTTTAGGGTTAAATATTTAAGTGATAATGCTTTTTAAAAGACTAGGGAGGTTACTTATTAAAAATAACTCTTTTATTCATGTGAGTAGTGGGAAAGAATAAAGGGAGATAGGTATAAATTCTAGAAATATGATTGATTGTTAGGCTGTGCTTGTAGGGGAGCTCATTTTGTGACTAATGGTCATTAAAAGAGTTTGATCTTGAGTTTTGTTTGCATTGGGGACTATGTCAATTTTGTTGAGTTTGAAGGTCTTGCTCGATGACTAACCCTCTCGTTCTGCCTAAATTTGTTCATTTTTAAAGTATGAATTGTAGTCTAGATCATTGGGATTGTAGCCTGTGATGGGAATCCATTTTGGTGTTAGGTTTTCCCATGTTTAAACCCTTAATGTTTCCCTTGTCGTATTCATATTTTTAAGTTCTCATGGATTACTCTATTCCATGATTTTCCTTGCCTTTGGATATGATTATGAGCGAGATGGTTCATGCCTCGCATGTGTATTTTTTTGGTGGATTTTATGCATTGGTACACCCTTGTTGTTGTGAGTCTTGTTTCGAAACTGTTTGAAAGAGTCTCCTAATCAAGCAATGTTGTACTCATTGCATGTTGTTTCATGTCAGTGTTATAGTGTTATGCATATGAAGAAAGTTGAGTCGTTCATTGGAAACTAATGGTTATATCCCATGTGGGTGAGTTGGAGCAACTCAAGTTGTCGAACTACGGTGCCTCTGTGAATTATATATGTAGGCAAGGCCATCAAGTGATGAGCCCCCGAGGCATTAGGTCGGGCCCCTAGGACTGTCCTTCTAAGTCTTGTTTGAGACTTGTCATTTATTCCCGATAACGTAAAAACTACCATTGATTTATATAGCTTGTCTTAGTAATCATGTGCTAACTATCTTTGATCTTATGTGTGTGCCAAGTCATGTAGACCTTGCAGGTATAGGCATTGGGAGCAAGGAATTGTCGATAAAATAGAATGTAAGAGGTATGTTAAGCTGACCTAAGTAAGTAGACTCTATTGTCAAAGTTAGTAAATCACTTTCTATCTTTTCTTGTAACTTGTGTGATCATTGAATATAGCTATAAGTAGTGAATTGTGTTGTTGTTGTCTTATAAGTAAACAAAAATAAAATAAAATAAAAATTATTGCAAAATTAGGAAAGATGTTACAGTTTTCCCTGGTTGTTTAGTGTGTAAAATGTGGGCATGAGATTGGTCACTTTGTACCTTATTTTTCATTAATTTCTCATTCTTGTACTCAATGTACTTTTCCCATTGATATTAGGGAAAAATTATGTGATGAACTATTGTATCTTTGATATGTTGTATCTGTGGAAATATGCTCTGCAGTTGTATTATGGAACTGTGATTTGAATTGCAATGAAATGATGTATCGTTTTCCATGCTTGTGATCATTAATAGTAGTGTGTCATCACTATGTGTTCTTGGTTGTTTTTCTTCCATTTGATAAAAGTTTATGATTCGTAATGACCGTTTCGTGTACCCCAGAGGACGTGAAAGATTTAGTAAATGCATAATTTCTTTTTCGTGTAATGTGTGCACACATTCATCATATGCAATGTTCCGCAATGTTTCACTTTCAAAAAAAAAATTGTACTGTGTTTGTTGTCCTTTGGGGTTCACACTGGGCATTATAGATACACCTTTAGGTCTCACTTTTGATTTATCCTTACCTGTTTCTCCATCTTTCTATTTATTAGATGGTTTTATGGTAACTTCTTGTCTTATTGCTTCAGGGGTTCTTTCTTTAATTCTAACACCTAGAGTAACCTTATTATTCTTCCTTTTTTTCTTGGTAGGCTCTCCACTATCAAAAGTAGTTGTATCTCTTTGTTTTCTTCTTTTATCTTTTGAGAAGATGGGTTCAATTCCTCTTTCTCTCAAACTTTCACAAACATCATTAATCCAGTGTTGTGTATACCTTAGGATTGGCCAAGTAATGTCATCAATCAATGGCATGCCTTCATCATCAACATCTACGTCTAGAATAGTTCATAATATACCCTATCATCATTGTAAAATTTGTTCAACACCTAACCATCATCTTCTTCCAATTGGTCTAGAATGTCATAAAGGTCAAGAGCATTCGAGAGAATCCTAAAGTAATTCTTTCATACTTTCTTCTTCTTACCATGTGCTTGTCTTCACAGTTAAGCCAATAATCTTCTAAATGATGCACATGAGCATGAAAACAAGCTAAATTTTTAGCAATATTTCCTTCAATATCATAGTACACTCTCTATAGTGGGAATTCTTCAATATGGTAAGTCCTCAACTTTTCTTCACACAAATCAGTTACTCTAAGTGCACTGCGCTTATAATTTCCTATTGTGATGGGATATTTAAAAGAGGCCTTTTTGCAAGCATGGCTATGAAGAGCTTGAGATGGTTTCAACTATCTTACTAATTAAAATAAAACAATTTTATCTATAGGATACCTGGGAAACATGAATGGGTGTCCATTAAATCCCTCCACTCTAATGGAGGAGTGAGTTGGGAACTATATGTACCAGCCTCCCAGGCCGAATGGAACTTTGTGCTTCCAATGATATTCTTTTAGATTTATCACCTTCCATTGTTCTCACAAGGGTATGTGCAGGATCATGATGGGCCAAAAAGTGGCAATATTATGGGTATTTGTAGGGTATGTGGCTGACGACTTTTTTTTTACCCAAAATTGATGAAATGAAAAGGGTTTTAAGAGGATATTCTTAGCTTTCCACCACTATAAATTATGCTTTAATTTGAATTTAATAAATAATTATTATTTATTTTCTATTAGAATTACAACTAAAGTCCTGATCGATAGGTTGATTGAAAAACATCTATAACTTTGAAATGATATCACATTTTTTGAATCTGAAACATGCATCACATTTTATGCATCACATACTATAGGATTGAAAAAAGAAAAATTAAATTTAATGAAGTTTTGACCAAGTTAAGGTGGTTAGACATACGAGTTTTTATTTTTTTTAAAGTTGTAATAGAAAATTCATAATTAATTATTTACTTGGAAAAAAATTACAAAAAAATATGCATCACATCTGGACATGAGTCCTCTAATTATATATTAAATATTATAAAGAAATATTATCATTTTATTATGGTTAGGGTGGTCAGACAGATACCTACTTAATTTTTCCCTGAAATTTAAGTACTATTGCATTGAAATTTCAAATTTTCACCAAATAGCTTTTATTTATTTTTAAATAAACCTAGTAGTTTAGAAACTACATTCAATTTTTTATAGATTCTATTCTTACATATTTTCAAAATAATATAGATAACTTATTCAAATTTTTACCTCAAGTTGCCGAACACTGATTTTTCTGAATTTTTTGCCACTTAAGGGCCTATTTTTTCCATGATGATCCTACACATACCCACAAGTTTCATGGAGAAAAAATCATTAAATTTTTTGCAATCATCTTTATACCTGTGGACAATGATTTGTGGTAAATTTGCATATATCAAACTGTTGCCAACTTGTGTGACTAGAGTACCAGTCTGTTTTAATTCTTGTATGCTGGCTCTCATAGCACAGGAGTAAATAACATATGATGACATGTAGAAGCATCTGGTTTTGGGGAATATAGTAATTTCTTCATGTAGCCTCTGACTTATCAATTTTCCCCAATACGACTCCATAGGACCTTCCATCATATGGGATATTATCATGAACATCCAGGGCTTGAATTTTCTTGCATCTCTCAAACTAGCTACTCTACTCAACAAAGTTATAATGTCTTGCATTTCTTGTTTAAACATAGGCCTCTGGATTACCTTGGTCTATAGTGTATTTGGTTGTTGACACCATTGGGTGCTAGTAATTTCTTTATTATGCTCCTCAACACTTTGATATTTATTGGCCTTGGCTTTTTAGGTCGACATTGAACATCTGTGTGTAGGAGGGGAGATTGAATACATACTTGATTCCTTTCTACAACAAGGTTTGCATAAAACTTTCTCTCTTTCTCAGCAATCCTCTTGGATGGGTTGTATTATTTATGCATTGCATAACTAAGTCAAGAGCTTCCATTGCTAGGGGAAACCCTCCTATAGGAAGTAACCCATTTGATATGACATTTTTGGTACATTGGGTATCATTCTCTTGCAATAGCCATGAACATATTTCAATGTTAGAAGACCATCCCATGTGGGTATCTGTAACCACTAAATTAATGGGTATTGCTTGTGAATTACAATACCTAAATTCATCTTCTTCTCTTGTGTTAGAAGTGCTCATTTTGGATATAATGTTTTCTACAATTTATGAAATATTTGTCTTGTGTGCGAGTTAGGGTTAAATTTAACCAAAATTTAAGTTTCATAAAAAAATTTATTTTATTTTTATCAAATTTAACAACTCAGAATAATTAACATTTCAATTTCAGAATGGGAAATACCATTATAAAAAATATTTAGCTTGAGAAACTCTTAAGAAAGTATTAGTTATTCAGAACATACCTAGTTCTGCTTAAAAATGGTGATTCTTCATAATACAACTTCAAAACCCTTGGTAGTTATGACTTAGTTTCTCAAAATTTTACCTATCTTTGCATGCTAATTTTGTTTCATTAACTCAGTCTCCTTAGTAAATTTGCAATATGACATGAAGTGGAGTGTTGTAAAAGCAATTGCATGCTTGAGGTGGTGCCAGGTACATAGGTAGTTTGCCACCTTCATTAATTACCTGTTATTTCCCATTAATTCCAAGAATAAAGGTATAATCCTTATGGATTATGGTTCAAATCATGAACACCTAGATTTCTATAGTAGCTTGTTATCTAAGAAGAAATATGGTGTGGTAATTATAAGTGGCAATTGGATGTCATGTTAATTCTTTGCAAGGTATATGCCATTAAAGATATGTGATTTATTGATGATCACTAGGGTTTGGGCTTTTGGTAGTACTTTTGAAAGGATCAAACAACATCAAGATCCATGAAATATCTTCTAGGGAAAAAGAAAACAAGAACAAGAGAATGACCAAAAATCAAAATTGAAAGATAAACTTGAAAAAATTTCAAAGTAGACTTTCCAGTTTCTGACTTTTACAAAAAAAGGAAACAATAAAACACTAGACTCCGATAAAAGAGGAGATTATTAGGATTAGAATTTTGACCAATGAAATACTAGGTGGAGCTAGAATCTTTGAAGATATGAACTCTTTAGTTTCAACATAGGATTTTGGGATTCTAGTTTTTGATAATAGATTAAAAATTAGGAGCATATTGAAATGCCAAAACGAGTAAAACAAAAGGATATAACAACAAAGAGGCCAAGTTAAAATGAGAGAGAAAAACTAGAAATCGACTGAGCATCAAAATAACACCGAAGTGAGCAAAGAAAACAAAACAAAAGAGCAAGGAAAAATAAAAAAGGGGGGTCCATATTTTTCCAAGGGGAAAAATGGGGCTTGGTATGAGACCAAACAACAACTAGCAGCCAACAAAAGTAAATAAAACAATAGAAAGTCAATTCCAGATCTAACATCAATGTTCCAACTCTTTTTAGTATTCTAGTTATAAATCATGGGATCCTTATTCAATTTTCAAATTTTACTTTTGTTAGCATGAAAAATTAAGTATTACTGAGCTCATGTGTGTGTAGTTTATTATTTACGTTATAGTAAACTTAGAAATATAAATTGTTTACATTAATCTACATAATATGACAATTCTTTTAAGCCAACCAGGGATAGAGCATTGCTGCTAGTCAAGTGTCCATAGATTCAACAAGTTTATCTATGTAATTGCCCCAAACATAGCTCTACTATTGGATAGGCATCTATAGCCCCAGTAGAGTTATTTGGATAGGCTAAAGAGTTGATATCACTTTTTTATTTTTTCCTTTTTTTCAGATATAGTAATGATAGCTCATTTTTCACTTTTGATATTGCAATAATATCTCTTTTATCAACTTGCAAGCAATGAAACACCACTATTAGGTTGGAAATTACAGTGGTAGCAAAGGTAGTCTTTTTATTTTTCAATGAATGCAAACAATGGTTATCCCAAATTTCAATAGAATGGTTTAAAATGTATCATTTATAGCTCAACATCAACTCAATGATTCGGGCTAATTAGAGTATATAGAACTGAACAATTCTCAAAAAAATTGTAAATGGAAAACTATTTCCAGTCAGAATAGAGATTAAAGTTCTGGAGTTGACATTCTATTGACTTGTAGACCTTCAAAGGTTGCCAACTAATGTAAACCCAAATGATGCAAAACCCAAAAAATAAAAACAAAACAAAACCAAACCAAATAAAATAGACTATTTACAAAAAAAAATTATTTACAAAAAAAAAATATTTACAAAAAAAACTATTTACATAAAACTATTTATCTATGACTAGAAATAATTCCTTAGAAATTTCTCATTCACAAGCAATGAGATATCTTCGCCAGTCAAAGAATTTAATCTATAAGTGTTATCACCCAAGATTTCAAAAATTTGGTCATATGGGTCTATCCATAATCTGTCAAGCTTGCCATGTTCACTTTTACGTTCATGAGCTTTATTCCAATATAGGACCAAATCAAATATTATGAAAGTCTTTAATTTGGCACACTTATCAAACTATATTTTCACTATAGATTTGCTTAGCAAAATGATCTAGGGCCCGAGTACGTTTCTCATATAAATGCATCAATTGCAATAATCAGGCTTCTATTTGATCATCTAATCCAGTATATTCTTGTGCGAACTGCTAGGTAATGATTTTTAAGTTTATTGGTAATATAGGATCTACTATATAGACTCAATGATAAAGAGAATTCCCTAATTCAACTTTCATTCTAGTACGATCTACCTAAAGCAATAATTTTAAAAAAGAATGCCATTCCCTAGGGTTCTTTCAATCAATATTCTAATTATATCCAACAAATTTTTATTTGGTGATTTAGCCAATCCATTTCCCTATGGATAATAATTAGATAAAAATTTTAATGTTATGCGATATTCAAATGCCCAATTAGAAAATTTCAATGAAGCAAAAGTAGGGCCATTATCACATACCAATGTGTACGGCATTCCAAACCTAGTGATAATGTTTTCTTCCAAAAAATTGATGACCACATCTATATTGCATTTCTTATTGAGGCATGCCTCTATCCATCAAGTATAATAGTCTATAGTGGTCAATATGAATTGATGACTAGAAAAATATGGAGGATTTATGGTTCCAATAAAGTCTAATCCCCATTGTGAAAAGGGACGTATATCCATAATTGGCTGCAATGGTTGAGAATTGAATCTTCCTTTATCTAAAATTGTTTGACATGTATGACAATTTTTAATATGTTCATAAGTATCCTTAAAGATTGTGGGCTAGTAGTATCCCACTCTAAAAATGAGGTGTGCAATAGCAAGAGGTGCTCTATGAGTTGTTTTGAATCTATCATGTAATTCCTGCAAGATATTATTGGCTTTTATTCTACTTAAACATCTTAAATAGATTCCTTCATGATTTATTTTGAATAGAACTCCTCCTTTAATCATGTAACTTGGTGATTTTATCTTTGGGCATCTTCATTGATTCCTTTGCATATGATTAGGGAAAGTGTGGCTAACCAAATAATGCCAAATTTCTGAATACCAATCTTCTTGATTCTTTTCATCCAATGTGTATTGTTGACTTGAGATTTGAGGATCTATTTTTGCAATAGATTTAACCAAAGCTTGTCCCTAGACTAACCTCATGGGTATGATGTCTAAATCATATTCTTGTAAAATATCTACCCATTTATCTCTCTTTTCTCTGAGCTCACTCTGTGTTAACAACATTTTAAAAGCCAAATCTGGGACAATGGGTTTAACTATACTTCTGAGGATGTAATGTCCGAACTTGTATATAGCTTTGACCAAAGAAAAGGATTCTTTTTCAACATATGTGTATCTCAATTCCACTTCCTTGAATGAAGTGCACATAGAATTAACTGGTTTTTCTTCTTTATTTTCACCTTTCTATGTTAATACTACTGCACAAGTGTGACCAGAAGCGAGTGAGAATATAAAAAGGTTTAATATAATCTAGACTTACCAATACTAGTGCTTCTGTGAGAGAAGTCTTTATAGTCTCAAAGGCAATCTTTGCTTCATTCATGCACTCTATTTTGGAACGTTTCTTTAACATATCATTGAATGGCTTCACTATTTCGGTGAATCTTGTTATAAATTTTTGAACAAAGTTAATCTTACCAAAATATGACTTCAATTCTTTTCTACTTCCCAAGGGCCATAATTTGAGAAATTCATTCACTCTATCTGGGTCGATTGAAATACCATGTTTATAAAAGATATGTCCTAGTAACTTTCCTTCACTCACCTCGAAAATACAATTTTTGGGATTTAGTGGAACTCCATAAGTTTCACACTTCTATAATATTGCTCTGAGATCTTGAACATGATCTCTTTTTTTCTTTAGAAAATAATATAAGTTCATCCATGTAAATAATGATACATTTTCCTATCAATTCTTGAAAACCATAGACCATGGCTCTCTAGAATGTAGCTCCAACATTTATGAATCCAAATGGAATCCTTCTATAAGAAAAAGTTCCCCACTTCATGATGAAATTTGTTTTCATTTGATCTTCACTCGCTACCCTTACTTGGTTATATCCAAAAAATCCATCCAAGAAGGACATCATTTGTGAACCATTAACTATCTATAATACTTATTCAAGTGAGGGTAGTGGATAATTATCTATTTCAGACACTTTGTTGAGATTTCAAAAATGTACACACAATCGTATATCTCCATTCTTCTTCCTTATAGGGACTAAATTTTCCACCCAAGTAGAATATCTAATTGGAAAAATTATCTTGGATGACAACAATTTTTGAACGTCCTTTTGAACTAAAGGCTCTAAGAGTGCATTCATTGGACATTGTTTCTATCAAAAAGGTTTCACATCAGGCTTCAATGGTATAGTATATGTAATGATGGAAGTGTTATATGTCTTTAAGTCTTCATATGTCCATGTTATTACTTTCCAGTAATCTTTAAGTGCTTGAACACTATTTCTTTTCTCTTCTTTAGTGAAAACCTTCCCTATAAGTACATTTTTTGGATCTTCTTTAGTATGCAAATTGTATAACTCAGATAGTCCTCCATCAGTTTGAAGTAAATCTTTCTATTTGACTATCTAGTCACTATCGAATAGTCATTCTAAAGGTCTCAATTATTCCTTTCAGAATTTTATTATCTTTGACTTGAGTCAATTCTTCATCTTGAATTTCTCTATCAAGGCAATCTATCTCTTCAATGATTTGTGCTTCAAAGATACCAAAATTAGTAATGAATTCCAATATGTTTCATTCATTTTTGAATACTTCTAAGTTAGTGACATTATTAGGAATCGAGGGTAATTGTACCAATTCAACTATGAATCTTTTCAAATCTAAGGTTTTTAAATGTTCCAAAGTACTAGTAGTAGTAGCTAGAGCATCAACTATCTAATTGAATCTTCTAGGGATATGAGTAATGTTGAATGCATCAAATTCTTTAATTAAATCCCATACTCTATGTTGATAATTCGATAATCTTTTGTAGTGGAAAATATATTACTTTTGGAATTGTTTAACTACCAATTTTGAATCACTAAACACTTTAAGGATTCTAAATTTCTTCTTGATTGCCAGGATCAAGTTGCATATAAGGGCTTCATATTTTGCCACATTATTAGTACATTGAAATTGCAATCAATATATAGCAAGGAAAGAATTATCTTGCAGGTTGATAACTTCCACTCCAATTCCAATTACTTGTTTTGATTTTGATCCATCAAATTTGAGAATCCAAGATTGATCATCTGTATGCAATATTTTACCATTTTTTGACATCATCATATAAATCTTTTCATTCTACATGTTTTTATCTTCAATTTTACACATTTCCAGTTCAGTCATTTTTGCATCATCGTGTTCTGGAAAATATTGACTCTCAATTATGTGGATCATCTCCAAACACATCATACAACTTTTTTTTGAATGTGTTGCATTATGCAATCTGCACTAGTCCTGCAACAACAAACCCTATACTAAAATTTTATTTTTACTGCTCTCCTGAGCTTTTGCAATAATAGTCTTCTAAAATTAATCATAAGGACTATTCTCCTCAGAAGAATCACAATTTCATTCAATTAAAACATCTATTCTAGGAGTTATTTCATTAGATTTTCTAGGATCACAAGTGAAAACTTCCTTAGTTTTAACTCCTGAACTACATATTTTATAAACTCCTTGTTCTACACTTATGTATAGAACTTCATTTTTATAATTATAGTCTATGATCATGTATTTCATGCATGGTTCTCTTTCAATCCTAATTTGATTAGTCACTCCTTTCCATGGTAACCACATGTGCGAGAGTTCAGTAGCCATGTATCCATTTAATGTTTTAGACCAATCTCTACTTAGAAGCATACCATAAGTATTAGGTATCTCCATGACTTGAATGTCAATACAGTATTGGATTCTAGGATTAGAAGCCAATTTCATGTGAATATTAGTCAACTCTCCTACTATGTTTACCTTTTTTTTTCAAGTTGAGTGACTTTCTTTGAAGAATTTGTAGGAGTTAACCCTAATGTCAGACATATGGATGACATAATCACATTAGTAGATGCTCTGGAGTCTACTAATTAGTTATGAAGATTCTTGCCAAATATTCTCAAAGTGAGCAAAAATGGCAGGGACTCTAATTTTCCTTTGTAAAAGGCTACTTGCATGTCCGCTATGGGAATAATGCTCTTATCTTTTGCTTTAGCTTGACTATCTTTCACTTGAATATCCTTTGATTTACTTTCTTTGGGAAAATATTCTAAAGAGTTTAAGAAAGCTTTCTTGATCATAGGTGTCTTAAGCAATTCTGATAGAGAAAGGCTAGTTTTTTCTTTCTTAATCTCTTCCACTAAATAATTGGTTAAATTGTTTTGATATGTCATTAGCTGGAGTGTTGAAGTTATTAGGCTGGATAGATGTTGTTAAAGGCCTATTGAATCTACCTACACTGTTAAAATTGTTCCTCATTTTGTAATTATGCCCCTTCTAATACCATTGAAAGGAATGTATTTCATCCACTTCTTCTTGAGGCTCAGTTTCATCCTAGTAAGGAAAACTATATGTATCCAAAGTCATAGTCGAATTATCACCTTCATATTCATGAGTATGACTTGTGATAGTTGAAAGTAGTTTGAAATGTTTGTAACTCTCTAGGACTAGAGAAAAGTCATATCCTACTAAAACTAATTCATTTCCTTTAGGAGGATGAGAATCACAATTCTCATTATAATGAGTAGCAACAAGGAAAATATTTGAAGCAATTTTAAGTTGTGAACAATCCACTTCAGTGTGAGAATTTGTATTATGAATTCTACACCAATTTTTCATTGCAAGGTCAACTAAGTTCACTTTTGTTGTAAAATTTTCACTAGTTGAATAAGGATTGTCCAAGGGTGTTCATACTCCCC
Source organism: Sequoia sempervirens (assembly GCA_007258455.2). Taxonomy (NCBI): domain Eukaryota; kingdom Viridiplantae; phylum Streptophyta; class Pinopsida; order Cupressales; family Cupressaceae; genus Sequoia; species Sequoia sempervirens. The sequence goes on from VDFB02047230.1 coordinate 359,714,790, forward strand.
CATTATTAGGGCATGTATTCCATGGTCTAGATGGCCTAGGAGCATTATATGATCAATGTTGATAATTCTAATTATTATTCTGAGAGTAGAAATTTTGATTTCTTAATTGTATAACCTCTATGGTTAATCTTTTATGTTTAGCTATAACTTATTTCATGTCTTCTTTTTCCTTAGAAATTTTGACATTTTGATTCTCTTGATTTTGTGAGAAAAATAATTTCCATTAGGATGTAGCTCTGTAATAGCTGGACTAGGGTGAGGGGCTAAAGATTGACTATTTCCTAGTTGAAAGAAAGTATTTTAAGGAAATGTCCCATTTTGGACCACTACAGGATAAACATTATGAATCATAGGTTGACCTATAGGGACTCCATTTCCACCATTCGCAGACAATCCATTTCTAAGATGTTTAATTTCTAAATTTACACTTATAACCTCGACATAGGCTTCTGGTAGAGTAGTGGGAGGATTTTCCCTTTGCTTCACAAACATAGTAGTCAAAGGATCTACTATGGTATAATAAACTATGACAGTAGACAAATTATCCACTACATAAGGTAATTGTCACCTAGAATAAGCCTTTCGAAATCTATCATTAAAAGGGGTTATTCTCCTTCAAACCTCTTGATTTGAGTGAATTGATGATATAGCAAGGTAGGATTAGTTGATGTTCTAAACCTAGCTAAAAATTGAGTTTCCATGTCCTACCATGATTTGATGGAATTATGAGGAAAATTGATATACCACTGGTAAACTTCATCACTCAAAGTATATGGGAATAATTGACACACAACATCTTCATGTTGAATTCTTGCTCGAAAACATGTATCTTTGAATATAATGATATATTCTTCAACATCTTTGTGAAAATAATACTTAGGACACAACTTGTTAGGATTTTTTGGTAAATATTGTATATAGAATATTGTATCGGTCACTCCACATTAAAGAATGTCATCACTATAGGAGGTGATGGTGCAACAATGGTTGGAATCTTTGAACTTTTCCTTAAACTTGCATAATTTTAAGCTCTAGATGATGTTTGACCACTAAGTTCAACTAATGTCACTCAAGGATCACTAGACCAAGATCTAGTGGTTCTACAGAAATCTAGTTTAAACCCTAAAAAAACCAAAAATAGCAACAAGAGGCCCTCCTTCTAGCACTAGTTCCTGTTAATGACAGTTTAACTTGTAGTAAACAGGTCGAATAAAATCTCCATAGACAAGACTGTGAAGAGCCTATCCTTCTTGAAAGATATGGAACAAAGATAACCTAAGGGGAAATTTTGCTTTCATAGAGCAAAGATTGACTTCCATTTATTCCCAAGTCTTTGATAACTAGGTCATGGTTGCACTAGGGCCACTCTTGGGTAATGATGTGAAATTTTCTATTAATCTCAAAGGGACTACAATTATTTCTAGCTTTGCTAAGAATTATGAAAATTTTACATAAAACTTCATTTCATCATCAAAAAAATCACAAAATTGAAACATTCAACATAATATTTCACAAACATCACAAATTCTCTACTATCACTTAAGTAGATTTAGCATTAAGCATTTATTTACTTCATGGAAAATAAAAGATTTTCAACAAAACTATTTCCATTCACCTATTCTTTTTGGAACATTTTTAAAAATATTAAACATCTATTCTAAAAAAAAGTATAAAATATTGAAAAACAAAATTTCTCCTAGTTATTCTCCATGGATACCCCAAAGAATTAATCAAAATAGAGAAAACAACTTTATATTTCACCAGATAGCTTCACAGCTACATATAAAAAAATGCAAGCTTTTAAAGAGAGTGTTTAACTTATGGAAACTGAGTAGGCTCTATATGCACCCTTTAAATGACATAGTATACAGCCTTTTTTGATCCTATCTACAACAAAACTATGCTATTCTATGTATTAGCTCGGATAATTCAACCTGCATATGAGAATTTCAATGGGCCCTTTCATTGATGACCGTTGATGGCTATATTTTACATTCATCTTCAAATCTTTCCAAATTTCTTTGAATAATGAAATGATTCCTTGTACTTTCTTATTGCATTTGCAATAAATTCATCTCCCTGCTTGACCCATTATTCAATCCATTCTTCAAATATATTCATCTTATGACAAACTACAACAATGGCATCCACTTGCTCTTATTATATCAGCACCAGATGTTGGTGTATTTCAGCTTCTTCTCGACTAGATAAAGTTAATGACTTAATAAATTTTTCCAAGGTAGAAACCCTTTCCTTCAATTCTCTTTTCTTTTGTCTATATTTATATACACTGGAAACAATAGCATTTAAATTTACATTTATTTCTTCCAATCCTTGCTACCAAGATGAGTGTCCAAGATTAACACTTGTAATATTATACTCCTTAGCCATTATTTCATCTTTTTCCTTATCAGTTGTTGGAGTGGTTATCTAAATAGTTTTGTTTTCATCTACATTCCTCTGTATGACATGCTTTGTCTTCACTCTACTCCTAGGTTTAGGAGTATCTACTTCTTGTATAAAATTAGTGAGATTCAAAGACAATATTTCCACTTCCATTAGAGAAGCTAATTCCACGATTAACCAATTAGGTGTATCATAATCTTGTTGTACCTCTATACCCTGCTTGTCCCTATTTATTACTTGTCTTAGGAACTTCTTCTCTTTGACTTGCCACATTTTCTAAAATGGGGATTTCTTTAGAATTATTTGGTATAGATTCAAGATTAACGGGGTTTGACACTGCCTCCTCTATTTGGAGACTTATATTTCCCTGTTTATCTCAAATTTCTAATTGATCTCTCTAAACATTATCTTCTTGATTTAATGCTACACTAGGATTCTCTTCATTTTCAATTCCATCTCTTGCAAACTATGTAGCTTCTTCTTCTAGACTTTCAGTTTCAACATGGCCTTTCTTTGATTCATCAAAAACCTATGAGTGTTCATTAACATTTTACACATTCCCAAGAGAATGTTGGGAATGGAGAGTATCTTCAACAACTCTTTCATCAATAGGATTCTGCTCTGCACTTTCCCCTATTTCCATTTCAAGTATGGTAGGTTTTCTTTCCTTTAAGGTGATTTTTCCTTGAATAAAATCTTCTTCTTCAACATTTTTGGGATTAGAGCTCATATCCTAAATTTATTATATCACCGAGTGTACCATTGGGTTGTCTTTAGAATTATTATCTTGCACTTTCACCAAAATAGCACCCCATTTACCTACCTGTTCCTTAATTTTGGCTTCATCTTCCTCAGAAATTTCCTCCAAAGCTATAGGAGTCCTTCCTAGTGCTTGCTTCATACTAGCTATATTAATAGAAGGGGGAGAGGTAAATAATGTTGCAGCCCTCTAAGATGCACACCTGGTTTGTGTACCAACATTCCATGTTGCTCATGTTCCTTCATCAATAGTTTCTCTTGTTCTAGGTCTAGCTATAGAGAAAGATGCACCTTTAGGTCTCTCTTTCTATTTATCTATACTTGTTGAGCTACATCTTTCTGTTTATCAGATGGTTTTATGGGAAATCCTTGTCTGATTGTTTCAAGGGTTCTTTCTTCAATTCGAACACCTTGAGTATCCCTTTTATTCTTGGTAGTCTCCTCACTTTCAAAAGTAGTTTCATCTCATCTCTTTGTTTTCTTCTTTTATCTTTTGAGAAGATGGGTTCAATTCCTCTTTCTCTCAAACTTTCAAAAAATCATTAATTTGGTGTTGAGTATACCTTAAGACTAGCCTAGTAAATTCATCAATCGACATCATGTCTTCATCATCAACACTTGGGTCTAGAATGGGTTCATCATATACCCTCTCATTATTACAAAACTGGTTAAACACTTGACCATCATCTTCTTCCAATTGGTCTAAGATGTCATAAAGCTTGAGCATTCAATCAAATCCTAAAGTTATTCTTTTATAATTTCTTCTTCTTACCATGTTCTCATCTTTAGAGTTAAGGTAGTAATCTTCTAAATGAGGCACATGAGCATGAAAAAAAACTATATTTTTAGCAATATTTCCTTAAATATCATATTACACTCTTTGGAGTCAGAATTCTTCATAATGGTCAGTCCCCAACTCTTCACACAAATCAGTTACATTGATTGAACTGCACTTATAATTTTCTATTGTGATGGGAAATTTAAGAGGACTTTTTGTGAGAATGGCTATAAAGAGCCTAAGATGGTTTTAACTGTCTTACCAATTCCAATAAAACAATTTTATCTGTAGGATACTTGGGCAACATGAATGGGTGTCCATTAAATCCCTCCACTCTAATGTAGGAGTAAGTTGGGAACTATATGTACTAGCCTCCCATAGGCCGAATGGCACATTTTTCTTCCAAGGATAGTCTTTTAGATTTATCACCTTATGTTGTTCTCACTAGTTTCATGGAGAGCACATCATTAACTTTTATATAATCATTTTTATACCCATGGATAGTGATTTGGGGTAAATGTGCATATATCAAATTGATTCCAACTTTTGTGCCCAGAGTACCAATCTATTTTAACCATTTTTTACTAGCTCTCATAGCACTAGAGTAAATGATATATGATGACATGTAGAGGAATTTGGTTGTGGGGAATGTAGTAATCTATTCATGTAGCTTGTCACTCATCAATTTTCCCCTAATGGATCTCCACATGGCCCTCGATCATACGAAATATTATCATGAACATCCAGCATTGAAATTTTCTTGCATCTCTCAAACTAGCTACTCTGCTTAGTAAAGTTATAATGTATTGCATTTCTTGTTTAAACATAGACCTCTAAATTACCTTGGTCTATAGTGTAATTGGCTATTGACACCATTTGATTCTCATAGTTTCCCTATTACACTCCTTAGCACTCTGATATGTCTTGGCCTTGTCTTTTAGGTTGACATTGAACATCTATATGTAGGAGGGGAGACCAAATGTATACATGATTCCTTTCTGCAGTAGCTCTGCATAAATCCTTCTCTCTTTCTCAAAAATTCAATTGGCTGGGTTGTAATGATTTATGCATTGCATAAGTAATTTAGGAGCTTCCATTGCTGGCAAAAATACTCTTGTAGGAAGTAACCCATTTGATACGGTACCTATTTTTTGTACATTGGGTAGCATTCTCTTGCAACAACCATGAACTCATTTCAATGTCGAAAGACCATCCCATGTGGGTATCTGTAACCACTAAATTAATGGGTAATTCTTGTGAATTGCAATACCTGAGAATTCATCTTCTTCTCTTGTGTCAAAAGTACTTATTTTGGATATAATGTGCTTTGCAATTTTTAGAATATTTGTTTTGTGTGCGAATTGGGGTTAAATTTAACCAAAACTTACATTTCGTAAAATTTTCCATTCATTTTCGGTCAAATTTAACAACTCAAAGAATAATTAACATTTCAATTTCAGAATGGGAAATACATTATAGAAAAATTCAGCTTGAGAAACTCTTAAGAAAGTATCAGTTATTCGTAACATATGTGGTTCTAGTTAAAAATGGTGCTTCTTCAGAATGCAGCCTTAAAACCCTTGGTAGCTATGACTTAGTTTTCCAAAATCATACTTCTCTTTGTGTGCCAATATCATTTCGTTAATTCAATGTCCTTAGTAAATTTGCAATATGACGCAAAGTGTAGTGTTGTAAAAGCAACTACATGCTTGAGGTGGTGCCATGTACATAGGTAGTTCACCACCTTCATTGATTACCTGTTATTTCACATTAATTCCTAAAATAAGGGTACAATCATTACATATTATTGTTTAAATCATGAACAAGTAGATTTCGGCATTGGCTTACTATTTGAGAAGAAAGATGGTGTAGTGATTATACCAGATAATTGGATGTCATGTTAATTCTTTGCAAGGTATATGCCATTAAAGATATGTGATTTATTGATGATCACTGTGGTTGAGGATTTTGGTATTGCTTTCGAAATGATCAAACAACACTGGGATCTATGAAATACCTTCTGGGGAAAGAAAAAATTAGAACAAGAGAAACACCAAAAAAAAAAACTAAAAGACAAATTTGACAAAATTTCAAAGGAGACTTTCCTATTTCTAACTTTTACCAAAAAAAAGAAACAATAAAATGCTAGACTCTAGTTAAAGAGGAGATTACTGGTATTAAAATTTTTATTAATGAAATACCAAGTGGAGCTATAATCTTTTAAAGATACGAAATCTTTTGGCTCGATGTAGGATTTTTGGTTCCAGTTTCTTGTAATAGACTAAACATTAAGAGCATACCAAAATGCTAAAACTGGGAAAACAAAAGGATATAACAACAAAGAGGCCAAGTGAAAATGAGAGAGAAAAACTAGCAACTGGTCAAGCATCAAAACAACACTAAAGCAAGCAAAAACAACAAAACAAAAGAGCAAGGAAAAAGAAAAAAGGGAGGTCCACATTTTTCCAAGGGGAAAAATGGGGCATGTTGTGAGACCACACAATAGTATGTTATGCAAAGTGGCCATATAACAAATTCAAAATACAACATGTAGAGAATTTTCAAAGGATTCTTGCTTAGTTCATGTGAGTTCTATAACTTATGGAACATTGTGTCTAATATCTCTAAGAGAGGACCAATCAAACAATAGAAGATTCACAACTTAGGGGATGTATTGTTTCACATCAAGCCATCAAGAGGAATGTAATATGTTAAAATAGATCATGCTGATGAAGGACATTACACCCAATGTCATCCACAAAGTGACAAACACATCATATGGAATAAAAAAGTTGCACTAAGAATCAAAAAGAGGAAAAAAATGCAAAATGATAATGCCAATGTATGCCCCCACTTTAAAGGAATTCCTAACACCATACTATGAGCAGTTAATTTAAAGTAGAAAATTAAAAATACAAAGAAAAAGAAGACATGAGAGCCAACTTGGAAAGCCCTATATTCAAGTCATATGTTTCTGAGTAAGGCTACGCCATGTGAAAGAAAGGAAAAAAGAAAGGGAAGGGGTTTCCCCCAAAGGAAAACACTAAACACATAAGGGATCTATGGATTTGGTGTCAATATGTTCATTGCTACAATGTTTTGTTTAGAAAAAACAAAGGAAAAAAAAATTCATTTGGGTCAACATGGAAGAGACATAGGATGTTTCAATGCTTTGCATCATTCCAAAAGGAAAAAACAAGAAAAAGAAATAAAAGGTGAATGAAAATGGAAAATATTTTGGGTCAACATGAGAGACATTTCGGTCTCAATTCCTTGCATCATCCTCAAAAGGAAAACACAAGAAAAATAAAAAAGGAAAAGAAAAAGAAAAGCAACTTTTTAGGTGAACATACATGAATGAGACATGAAATGTATCAGTGCCTTGCATCATCTCCAAAAGGAAAACAGAAGAAAAAGTAAAAGGAAAAAGAACTATATGACATAGAGAATAATGAAAGTACAAATAGAAGAATGTCACAAATAGAGAGAAAATGAAACAACACATCACGAGGGAGAATGTTACACACATGAAAAAACACAAAAGAAAAGGAAAAATACTAGTAAGGAAAATGTGAGACAACCATTTAGTAGATCATCTGCCTCCCAATCATGTTCATGATATGTCAAGGGTGAGCAACTAGCCAAAGGGACAAGAGCAAGTGTTGAACTAGGGGAAGCATCAAGTTCTACGCTCTCTATAGGAGATTTATCATTTAAGCCCATGGAAGAGGAAAATAGTGTATTCAGATGATTATGTGCATCTTCATCTATTTTAGTGATCTCATCATCGTCATCCAGATTAATCACAACATTAGGACAAATGATAATGTCTAATGAAGGGTGTACCTCATGTTGTGGTTGTTGTATTGGATTTTTCTATTGTGATTGTGGAGGAGGGTCATCATGCATTGCTTTTGTCTTGAGCATGGATTTTATTTTTCTTTATTTTCTTTGTCTAGTAACTTTCAAGCAAGGGCGTGACATCTACGCCTATGCTCCCTAGCTCCTCTATTTCTTTTGGTTTTATTATTGAGTTATGTTTTTGAAGGACCGGGTTGATAAACCATAGGTTGCTTTTCCTCCCCAGGGGGAGGAGAAGAAGGAACCATGGAATGTTGGTCATCCACTTTCTCTTTTTCTTTCTAAACTTGTTTTATACTAGGAGGCATGATGAAGTTTTTATCATTATCTCGTGGTTTCTTAGATGATGTTAGGGAGGTTTCAGGTGTTGATTGAGCTTGGTTAGTTGGTTCTTGTTTGGGTTGAAGCATTGTTTCATCTAGGATAGGAGTTTCAAAAGTGGATAGGGACATGTTGTGGAGAGACAATTCTACTATTTTTTTTGCTTTAAATTTTTGGTAAGGAATGAAAAAGAAGTCTTTGCAATTATAGGTTCCATGGGCTCGAGAAAAAATGCTTCTAAGGAAAAATTTCCTTTGGAAGATAAAGGATTAAGGCTGCTATGGTGAACAGTGAATATTTCATTGCCAAAGGGAAACTTTATACATTTGTGTATGACTTAAGGGATAAATTTCATTGAGTGAAGCCATGGATGGCCTAGCCATAGACAAAACTAGTCCAACTATGGGATGATGAATAATGTAACATCCAATGTTTTTTGTCCTATTTTTAGTGGAAGGATGATCAATACTATCATAGGGAAAGAAAAAACATTGTGTTTTGATCCATCATTCTTTTGGTTTATCATAATCATCATGATAAAGATCATGTAATACCAAAAATTACTTGGTGATCACATTTTATTCAGAGGCAGGATCTATGAGTATCCCATTAGTAGGCTTATCATAAATATGGTCAACTATGTAAAGAGTACCATTAGGGAGATTTTGAAGTATGTTCTTAGAAGAGAAATTAATATCAATAGATTTCTTAGGTTGTCCCTTATGAGAGATAACATCTATTACACCTACCATTTCATCCATAGGATTACTAGTGGTAATATTTGGAATGGGATTAGGATGTTCAGCATCTATATGAACATTCATCACATCATCCTTTGGAGTTCCACTAGATTTGATAAATGAAACATTATGTTTGGGAATTAGATCAGTGAAGATTTGTAAGTTTTTATTTGGAGGGGTAACATACTTATTGCCTTGATCATTAAGACCTGGAATGAATAGATGGCCAAAATCAATGAGGTCTTACACAAGGTATTTAAGATGCTTACATTTTTTTGTGTCATGTCCATTTTTTCTATGATAATGGCAATAAGCATTAGATTTAAAGTTTTGAGGTAAAGGCTTAGTAGGATGGGGTGCTTTAACAACAAGTTACATAATCATTTGTTGTTACAGTAAAAGTTGGGACATCGTGTTATGAAGGGTGTCTGGTAAAGGTGTAAACTATCTTTTTGAATCTCCATAAATATAAGGTATCATGGTTTTAACAGTTGATGACATGAGTTGGTTGTTGAGGGAAGTTCAACTATAATAAACCTTTTTTTTTCTTTCTAAACGGTTGTGAATTGTTTTGTTTGGCATGTTCAGACTTGTCTATTCAGCTAGAAGTGGACTTTTCATCGTGAATACTAACCAAATTGTGATAATCACAAAGGGAGGTACGCAAGTGCATAAGGAGATAAATTTCATCATGGTGAGTTTTTCCTAAAGTGTAGTTTGCATGTTTTCTATAAACATATTTTGAAGGTGTGGATCAGGAATCTTGACAGCGATTTGAGGATAAAGTGATTGATAGTGTGAAATAAAATAAGTTATCTTTTATTCTTCATGTTGCTTGCATCTCATAAAATCAGCCAAGGTCTTATTTTGAGTCATATGCACTTGGAAATTATTTATAAATGAATCAAAGTTATATCATTGAATGAATGAATTGAATTGTTTGGTAAAGATGAGAACCATTCCAAGGCAATGTCTTTTAGAGTCCTAAGAAATAGTTTGGATAACAGTTTATCACCAAGGAAAAAGTTAGTACATAAGGTGGTGTAAGAATTAAAATAGTTAGAAGGACCTCCCTTCCCTCCATATTTCTCAAATCTAGGTATCTCTATTCCTTGTGGCATCAAGGTTCACAATATTTCCAAAGAGAGTGGGTTACTTTGAACATAATAAGTGGGTGGTCTATTCTAATTTTGGTTTATGGTGGATATGATTTTTTGCATGGAGGAGATGGTTTGGAAAAGTTGTGGTATGAGAGGATCAGTGTAAGTGGTACGAGGTGGAAGGGAAAGTGATGGAGTGTATGTATTGGTAGGAAAAGTGAAGGAAATTCTTATAGGTGGTATGGTGGAAGAAGATAGTGTTGACAACGATTTTACTCACAACAAATAGGGTGAATAAATTCTTCATAGAAAATACCACAAAGAGCCTATCCTTCTTGAATAATATGAAACAAAGACAACCTAAGGGGCAATTATGCATTACAGGGAAAATATTAGATTTCATTCAATCCCAAGTCCTCAATAACCAGGTCATGGTTGCACTAGGGTCGCTTTTGGGTACTGATGTGATATTGTTGTTAATCTCAAAGGGACTATAGTTAATTCTAGCTTTACTAAGAATCATAAGCATCACACAAAATATTTCCAGTTCATTCATAGAATAACATCATGAAATCAAAATATTTTACAAGAATATTTCATGAACATCACAAATTCTTTGTTATCACTTAAGTAGATTTAGCATTAAGAATTCAACAACTTTATGGAAAATAAAAGATCTTGAACAAAAATTCTTCCATTCATTTAAATTTTGGAACATTCTCAAAATATTTAAGAATCTATTCTAAAATAAAACATACAAAAATAATGGAAATTAAAATTTTCTCCTAGTTATTCTCCATGGATGCCCCAAAGAATTAATCAAAATAGAGCAAACCGCTTTATACTTCACCAAATTGCTTAATAGCTACATATAAAATGGTGCAAGCTTTTAAAGAGAGGGGTTTCATTTCTAGATAGTAAGTAGGTTCTATATGCACCCTTAAATGGCGCATCATACAATCTTTTTGGACTGAACTAGCAAAACTAGCTACAAAAGATATTGAGACAGGTAGCTATCTAACAAGCTCTAACATTAATTAATTTCTACATGCATACACAGTTTTATGCTAGGATGGTTCAAAAAATAGGAAAAAAGAACAAAACTTAAAATTTTATGCTCCTATGACATCCACAAATTTTGAACTTAAAATAAAAATGAGAGAGGAGATGGGATTTTATAGTGACAAGGCCACAAAAGTTGAACTTGAAAGTTCATCCTAAGAATCCAAAATAACAAGTTAAAATGTGGCATGTTGCATCCTCCAACTGTCATCAAGAACATTCTAGAATAATTCAAGGCTTTGACTTTATCTTCAACAACATTTTTCTTCATACTCCAAAATGATGACTTTGCATTTGTCGAGGCTACCAACTCCTTTTTCAAAAAACTAGAATAAAGAACATTTATTGGGACTAGGATCAACCTACAAACTCAAAATTGAAAAAAAATATACTTCAACAAACTTCTGGTATCTAGTATCTAGTTCTTTCACTTTTCACTCATGACTCAGGCTCCAGGATTCTTCCTTCACCTTTCTTCAAATGATACTCTTAAAAAGCACTTAATACTTGATGCATGCATTCTTTTGAAATTCCTTGCATTGCTTTCTAAGTGAGATTGAGCTTAATATATTCTTTAGTTACTTGGAGGATAATATCATTCTTCTACACTTTATTTGCTTCATAGCTGACTATAGTATTTTTGCATTGTATTATTTCATCAATGACCTCCCATGTCAGCAATTAAACATGATCACTATTTATTCTTTCTATCCACTCCTTGAAGGCTTTAGCTTCTTTTCCTTCATGTCCTAATGTTTTGGGATCAAAACTTTGGCGTTCTAGTATATTTCAATGAATTGTTGATTTTCACCAATCAATTTTATGCATTCTATAATGACCTTTTCAAATCCTTTGATACATTATATTATCATGTCACCTTCCCATTTCAATTGTTTCTTCCAATTTTTTGGCAATGGAAGTTTATGTTTTGATATTACATCACTATATAAAAACTTTGAGATATCTGATTGCATGAGAATTTTAATGCTTCGCCTTTCTTAAATGACCTACTCTTGGAAAAGTCTACATTCATCTTCAAATATTTTCAATTTATCTGAATGGTGGTATGCTTCCTTGTACTTTCTTATTGCATTTGTAATAAATTATTCTCCTTGTTTTACCTAGTACTCAATGCATTCTTCAAACATATTCATTTTATGACGAACTCTTGCAATTTCATCTACTTGTTCTTGTGACATCAACACTAGATGTTTGGGCAATTCAACTTGCTCTCGACTACATAAAGTTAATTAATTTATAAAATTTTCCAAGGTAGCAACCCATTCTCTTAATTCTCTTTTCTTTTGCTTGTATTTTTGCACTCTAGAGCAACAGTAGCATTTAAATTCACTTTATTTCCTCTAACTCTTGTTTCCAAGATGAGTGTTCAAGGTTAATACGTGTTATCTTATACTCCTTAGGTGTTCTTTCATGTCTATCTTTATTAGCTGTTGGAGTAGCTATCTGAATAGTTCTATTACCATCTACACTTCTCTGTATGACATGTTTTGTCTTTGCTCTGCACCTAGGTATAGGAGTATCTACTTCTTGCATGAAATTATTCAAATTTAGAGGCAATATTTCCACTTCCATTGGAGAAGATAATTCCCTGATTAACCAATCAAGAGTATCATCATCTTGTTGTAGCTCTGTAACATTTCATTGTTCGTGTTTACCACTTGTTTCAGGAACTTCTTCTCTTTCAATTTTCACATTGTTTGAAATTGGAATATCTTCAATGATATTCGGCATAGATTTGGGACTAGTAGGCTTTGACATAGTCTCCTCTATTTGGAAACTTATATTTTCCTGTCTATCCAAATTTTCCACACTATCTCTTTGAACATTATCTTCTTTATTCACTACTACATCATGATTCTTTTCATTTTAAATTTCTTCCTCTTAAAACTGTATAGTTTCCTCTTCTACAACTTCAATTTCAATTTTAGTGTGGTTGTTGTCTAGTTCTTCAAAGACCTATGACTATTCATCAACATTTTTCGCATTCCCAAGTGAAGGCTAGGACTCAAGAGTATCTTCAACAAGTCTTTCATCAATAGGATCCTGCCTTGCAATCTCCCCTAATTCCATTTCAAGTACGCTAGGGTTTCTTGCCTCTAAGGTGAGTGTTCCTTGAATAAACTCTTTTTCTTCAAAATTTATGGGGTTAGAACCTGCATCCTAATTTTCTTCTATCACTAGATGTGCAATGGGTTTGTCTTTAGACTTATTTTCTTTCACTTGGGTGATCCCACAATACTGGTTTACAATTTTTAGCCAAACTAGACATTTAACTGATTTTTTCTAACTAAATCTTCACTTTTGAGAACTTATAGCAGCTAAATTGTGAGGAATTTGATGATGATACAAACTAGTGATTTGTGAAAAATTTTCTATAGATTCTAAATATATTTTTTTCAAAATTTTTGGAATTATATTGCACTTATTTTTCCATCTCCTTCAAAAACTAGCTTTTTTAGTAAATGCCATTTTTAGGGAGTGATGCTAACTGTATAACACAATATTTTTTCCATGAAGGATAAAATTTTCATTTTTTTGAATTTAGATTTATAACTATGATATCTAGTGCTTCCAATTGGTTTCATAGTGTTCTATTGAATATTTTTTCCTTAATCATGTTTTGAAGACAAACCAATTACAATTCAGATATAGGTGGACTATATAACAAATAAATTTTTTTTGTATGTATTGAAATTCATTTTTTTTGTTGGATTAAGGACTTCAATATCTGGTGTACTCATTTTTTTCAATTTTTTATAATAATATTCTATTTTTCCATGTGTGTAGAAGAAAGAGCTTGATTTTCGGTGAAAAACCTATATTCACAAGAAATAAAAAATAAATATAATAATTAAATTAAATTTGTTTTAAATTATACTTTTTAGGTAGATTGAAATAAGGACTAAATACTTACAAAAAATAAATTTTAAATGAATTCATTTGATCCCCCAAAAGGTAAATCAAAAGTGCCTTTTTATCAACATTTTTTGTAAAGGAGACTCTATTATAGGTATGGTTTAAAACTAGTAGGGTTCTATCCAAGGGGGTTTGATCTAAGGTAGTTTGACTGAACCCTCTACCTTAGATCAAACCCTATTCAATTGGAATGCTTTAAATGGAACTTTCTAAGGCTTTTATATTTTCTAAAAATATGTGATTTCAAAAAAAAAATAGAATCTCCTAGAAATTGTAAACCGACTTTGTGGGATCATCCACTTTCTCCCAAATAGCACCACATTTTTCCACATATTCTTTGATTCTAGCTTCATCATTTTCATAAATTTCTTCTAAATCTATAGGATTCCTTCCCAACGCTTGTTTCATAATATCCATATTAAAAAAAGGTGGAGAAGTAAACTATGTTGTAGCCTTTTGAGATGCAAACCTTGTTTGAGCACCAACATTTTATGTTGCTCATGTTCCTTCATCAATAACCACTCTTGTTCTTGGTTTTTCTGTAGAATAAAATACACCTTTAGGTCTATCTTTTGTATATTTAATGATTCTACATCTTTCTATTTATCAGATGGTTTTATGGGAACTTCTTGTCTTGTAGTTTCAAGGGTTCTTTCTTCAATTCTTATACTCAGAGCTGCCTTACTAGTTTTTCTTCTCTTTTTGGTAGGCTCTCAAATTTCAAATGTTGTCTCATCTCTCTGCTTCCTTCTTTTATCCTTTGAGAAGATAGGCTCAATTCCTCTTTCCCTAAAATCTTTGCAAAAATCATCAATCCAAAGTTGAGTATACCTTAAGACTAGTTTGGTGAACTCATCAATAGACGTTATCTCTTCCTCATCAACACCTGGGTCTAGAATGGGTTTGTCATATACCCTGTCATCATTGTAGAACTTGTTCAATACTTGCACATAATCTTCTTCTAACTAATCTAGAATATCTTAAAGGTTAAGAATCTGAGTAAATTTTAGAGACATTATTTCATATTTTCTTTTTCTTACCACATTCTTACATCCTCATAGTTAAGCCAATAATCTTCTAAATGTGATACATGAGCATGAGAACCATCTATATTTTTAGAAATATTTCCTTCGATATCATAATACACTCTCTAGAGTGGGAACTCATCAAAATTGTGTGTCCTCAACTCTTCTTCACACAAGTTAGTTATGTTAATTGCACTACACTTATAATTTCCTATTATAAGGGGAAATTTAAAAGAGGCCCACTTGCAAGTATGGCTATAAAGAGCCTGAGACAATTTCAACTATCTCACCAATTCTAGTAAAAAAAATTTATCTGTAGAATACTTGGGAATCATGAATGGATGTCCATCAACTCCCTCCACTTTAATGTAGGACTATGTTGGGAACTGTATGTACCAGCCTCCATTGGCCAAATGGCACTTTGTGCTTCTAGGGATAATCTTTTGGATTTATCACCTTCCATTGTTCTAACCAATATCATGGATAAAAAATAATTAAATTTCTTGTAATCATCTTTATACCCATGGATGGTGATCTGGGGTAGATGTGCACATATCAAACTGTTACCAACCTTTGTGCCTAGAGTACCAATGTGTCTCACCCTTGTTTACTGGATCTCATAGAACATGAGTAAATAACATATAATGACATGTAGAAGCATTTAATTTTGGGAAATGTAGCAATCTATTCATGTAGTGTGTCACTTATCATCTTTCCCCAATGTAATTCCACAAGACCTATCATGCATGATATTATTACAAACATCTAGGGTTTGAATTTGCTTGCATCTCTTAAACCAGCTACTCTCCTTAGCAAAATTATAATATGTTTCATTTCTTGTTTAAACATAGACCTCTGAATTACCTTGGTCTCTTGTGTAATTGGCTCTTAGCACCATTGGGTTCTCATAATTTCTTTGTTACACTCTTCAACACTTTGATATGTCTTGGCTTTAGCCTTTATGCCAACGATGAACATCTCTGTGTAAATTAGGAGACCAAATATGCATATGATTCCTTTCTATGATAGGTATACATAAATTATCCCTTCTTTCTCAATGATTCTCTTGGTTGGGTTGTAGTGATTTATACATTGCATAACTAATTCAGGAGCCTCCATCACTGGCAGAAACCCTCCTACAAGAATTAACCCATTTGTCACAACATTCTTGGCACATTGAGAAGCATTATCTTGTAATAGGTGTGAATGGATTTCAATGTCAGAAGACCATCCCATATGAGTTTCTATAACCACTACGTTGATGGGTACAACTTGTCAATTGAAATACTTAAATTCATTTTCTGGTCTTGCACCTGAAGTGCTCATTTTGTGTATACTATGTCCAATTTTTAGAATATGTGTCTTGTGTGCAAGTTAGGGTTACATTTAACTGAAACTTATAATTTATAATATTTTCAATTCATTTTCAATTAAATTCAAGAAATCATAGAATAAGCAACATTTCAATTTGTGAATGGAAAAAACATTATCCAGGATATTTTTAGCTTGAGAAACACTTAATAAAAATATTAGTTATTCGAAACATACCTAGTTCTAGTTAATAATTGCAATCTTTCAAAATGTAACTTCAAAACCATTAGTATTTGTGCCTTGGTTTCTTAAAATTTACATCTCCTTGTGTTTCAATGTTGTTTCATTAATTCAATTTCCTCCACAAATTTGCAATAAGACGTGAAGTGGAGTTCTGCAAAATCAATTGCATGCTTGGGGTGGTCCAAGTACATAGGTAGTTTTCCACCTTCATTAATTACTTGTTATTTCACATTAATTCCCATAGTAAAGGTCCAATCATTATGGATTATGGTCCAAATCACAAACACTTAGATTTCTATGTTGGCTCACCACTAGAGAAGAAAGATAGCATGATGATTATACATGGCAATTAGATGTCACACTGATTCATTGCAAGATATATGCCATTAAAGATATGTGATTGATAGGTGATCATTGGGATTAAAGGTTTCTAGTATTAACTTTGAAAAATTACAAACATCGAGATCTAGGAAATACCCTCTAAGGAAAGAGAAAACCAGAACGAGAGAACAGACCAGTAATCAAGTCCAAAAGAAAGATTAACAAATTTAAAAACAAAATCCCCGATTCCCAACTTCTGAGAAAAGGAGAAACAATAAAAATACTTGATTTATGTAAAAAGGAAATTACTGAGATTAACAACTCTAGTTAATGAAATATCAGGTGGAGCTAGAATCATATGAAGATACAAACTCCCCTTGGAATAGATGTAGGACTCTAGGACTCAGGTTTCTAGTAACATATTAAAATTTGTGAAAAGAACAAAACACCAAATCCAGGAAACAAAATGATAAACAACAAATAGGCCAAGTGAACAATGAAATAGAAATCAACAACCAACTAAGCAACAAAATGATGTCAAAGAAAATGAAAGATAAAAGAGAAGCAAGCAAAAAGGAAAAAAGGGGGTCCACAGTTTTCTAAGGGGAAAAATGGGGTGTGTTGTGATACCACACAACAACAAACAACCAATAAAACTAAACTAAACAATAGAAAGTGAATTATAGATCTAACATCAATGTTCCAAATTTCTTTAGTCTTATATTAAAAATCATAGGATCCTTATTCTACATTCATATTGCACTTTGGTTATCATTAAAAATTAAGCATTATTGAGCTCACATGTGTGCAATTGATTATTTTCGCCACAGTAACTTAGAAATAACAATTGTTTGCATTAATCTACATAATATGACAATTGCTTTTAAGCTAACCAGGGATAGAGCCTTGCTACTAGTCAACCGTCCATAGCCCTGACAAGGTTATCTTTGTAATTCCCCCCAAACATAGCTCTATTTTCTGTTAGGTATCCATAGCCTTGGTAGAGTTATTTAGATAGCCTAAAGAGTTTCAATATCTTTTCTTTTATATATATAGCAATGATAGCTCAAATTTCACTTTTGATATTTGAATGATAGCTCATTTATCAACTTGTAAGCAATGAAGCCTTCTATTAGGTTAGGAGTTATAGTGGTAGAAAGGATAGTCTTTTGATTTTTCAATTAATGCAAACAACTACTATCCCAAATTTTAGTAGAATGATTTAAATGTGTTTGATTGTAGCTCAAACATCAACTGAATAATTCATGCTAATTAGAGTATAAATATTTGAACAATTCTCAAACAATTTATAAATGAAAGACTATTTCCAGTCAAGACATAGGCTAAATTCTAGATTTGACATTTTATTGACTTGTAGACCTTCAAAGGTTTCCAATTACTGTAAAGTTGGACAATGCAACACCCCCCCCCCAAAAAAAAAAGCAACAAATCACTATTTACAAAAAAAATATTTACTACAAAACTATTTACTTTTGATTGGAAACAATGTTTTAGGAACTGCCCATTAACAGGCAATGGGATATCTACACTAGACAAAGACTTCAACCTATAAGTACTATCACCCAACATTTCAGAAATTTGGTATGGGCTCTTCCATAATTTGTCAAATTTACCATGTTCACCTTTATGTTCATCAGCTTTATTACCACATCAAATATCCTAAAAGTCTTTAATCTAGGTCCTTTATCAAACCATCCTTTTACCACAAATTGATGCCTAGAAAAATGATCTATAGCTCAAATATGTTTCTCATCTAAATGCATCAATTGCAACAATTTGGCTTTTGTTTGGTCATCTAATACAACATATTCTTGTGAAAACTACCAAGTAGGGATTTTTAAGTTTACTGGTAGTATAGGATCTACCCCATAGACTAAATGATAAGGAGAATTCCCTAATGCAACTTTCATCCTAGTACGATCTACCCACAAGGAAATTTTTAACAAAGAATGTCATTCCCTAGGGTTCTTTTCAATCAATTTTCTAATTATATCCAACAAATTTGTATTTGATGATTCAGCTAATCCATTTCCTTGTGGAAAGTAATTAGATGAAAATTTTAGTGTTATGATATATTCAAATTCCCAATTAGAAAATTTCAATGAACCAAAAGCAGGGCCATTATCACATACCAATGCTGTAACTCCCGCCGTGCAAACCCCAAAGAACAAACAACAAAAGAACGCAAATAATAATTTTTTATTTTTTTTAAAGAAAGATAAATAATCATCATATCAATATTAAATGACCATATACAACAACATCAACCATGTCCTTTGGGGCCCCCACGAGA
This sequence comes from Sequoia sempervirens, assembly GCA_007258455.2. Lineage (NCBI taxonomy): Eukaryota > Viridiplantae > Streptophyta > Pinopsida > Cupressales > Cupressaceae > Sequoia > Sequoia sempervirens. Next base: position 359,733,968 of record VDFB02047230.1, read on the forward strand.
TTACATCGAAAATATACATTACTAATCATCATCTCATAAGATATCAAAAGGAGCTATAATGACAACATTAGATAAGTACATACATAAATTCTATCACAAGATAAACCCATGAGACATTTCATAGCCAATTAAAATTACAAAGTAGATAATTATATTACATCATCTTTCAAATATTACATCATCCATAAAGTTACATCATGAATCCCAAACATGTGGGATGAATTCAATATACAAGTTTATCAAAATACAATGAGATCAACTGTAATAAATCTTCAATTGAATGAGATTGAAGCCTTGAACGCTGATGGGGAACCCAACGGTGTGCGGAGCACATTCCACCTGACCACCCCCATGCTAAGAGGTGATAGAGAAGTAACTCCGACCAAGAATGACAACAAAAGTACAATCATACAAAAAGTACCAACATAGATCCATCTCACAATACACCAATTAAAATGAGCAATCAATAACACCATAACACAATGTCATAAAGATGCAAGATTGTAAATAAAATATACATGAGATCATACAACGCATGCAAAAGATGTATCAAACAATAATCTTAAAACAATATAATTCAAATCAAACAACTATCTAAATCAACTCCCATGACCCACTTCCAGAGGAACACACTAACACAAACACATGCGCAAATAGGGGAGAGTGTCATCGCATAGTCCTACATGGGTTGTCCTGTGCTCTTCCTCCCAACTGGAGGTGCCAGTCCCATCTATGGCTGTCCTGTGCTCTTCCTCCCAACTGTAGGCGTCGGTCCATAGGGTGACTCATGCGGAGCCACAGACCTCTCGTGAGGATGAGATCACGACCTTGCCAACCACGGCCTTCTCAGCCTTCCATTAGTCTGCGGAAGCACTAATGAAGACGAGGCATCCATTTTTAAAATCTTGCAATGATGTTACTACCAAACCCAACCCTCCTAAGTTAATTATTAGATTTTAACTTATTTACTAACTCACTGATGGGTTATCCTGAGCTCTTCCCCTTAAACGGGGCGTCGGCCCCAACGAGGAGCCACTCTCCCTAGAGACCCATCAAAACAAGGGGTTGTACCATGCCAATCATAATCATCAAAGTATGACAACAAAAGTAATACACGAGGCATAAACCATCTCGCAAGTAAAAATACCATAATAAAATCTCATAATTCGGCACACCCCATAATAAAACATAACTCATCAGAAATCAAGGTAAAAAGTATAAAACTCAGAACAAAACATCATCCTCTGGAAGACTAAAGTGTTGACACAAACGGGTTCCCACATCAAGGAAATAACACTGTCCCAAAACCCAACAATACAACAAGATTAAATTTCAAGAATAAATAATCAAAAGAGATAACCTATTTAATTCCAAAGTAGATTACAAAATAATTTTCATTCCTAAAATACAATCATACTACAAACAAAATTAATAAATAATTATGTTTTATCAGCAATATCCTTTCCAATTTGAAAATTCAATAAAATAGATTTCTTTCTATTTCACTAATATTTTCATTGTAACAATTTCTGCTTTATTATTATTATTATTATTTAAAGAAAAGAAACAGAATCGAACTATGAATATCTATTTTCTAGATAACAGCTAAGTTACAGAAAATAAAATATTAATCAAAACATAATATATTGATGCATTGGTTTGCTAACAGTTAAATCAACAACATATCTATTAAACAGATTTAAAATAGTAGATATATATTTTCTTCTTAAATAACAGAAAAATTAATAAAATAATACTACAACCAGAATTAATAAATTAATCTATATATATATATATAAATATATATATGTCTACAAACATATATATACATATACATACATATACATATATATATATACATATATATATATATATATCCAAATAAAAATCCGCACAAAATTAATATATTAAAAATCACATATTAAACATTATATTTAAACACATTAAAATTTAAATGGGATTTAATCCCAAAACATTGGCATAGAGGACCGGACCCCGCCAGCCGTGGGCAGTCTACGGACTGCACACGGCAGTCCAAAGGACTGCCGTGCACAGTCTGTAGACTGTCCACGGTACCGACGGTACCGTCTGCACCAAAAGGCGGTGTGGTGGGTACGACTGAGGCCGTCCCCCACACAGCCTTTATATATATAAATAAAATCAAAATTAAATGGTATGAACAGTGCGATTGGTTTTTTCACAATTTCAAATTTCCATTCAAATTTTTATTCGATTAAAATATATATATATATATATATATTTATATATATATATGTATATCTATATATATATATGTATATATATATATATTTTCAGAGGTTCGAATATTACAGTAACAGAGAATTTACTGTTCACATGAAATTCACTGTGCATGATTGAAATAAAAAGTTTTCTAAGGAAATAAATATATATATGAACAAGAAATTTGAGGAGAGGTAATTGTTTTTCAAAACAATAACAAAATTTTTTAAAAAAAATCAAATAACAGCATGTTGTTTAATTCCCAGATTTCAATTAAAACCCCTCTTTTAAAATAACCAGCCACAACCTAGAAACCCCAGAAATTTCATCAATCTAATAACAATCCCCAATTTCCTTTGATTAGACTATAACCCCAGTAAATTTTCTTCCCAATTTTCAATCTTAAATACAAATTTCATTCAAAAGCATAAATCCCTATTTTAACAGAGGGTAAATAAATTAAAAGAAGGAACCTGGCATCCTTCGCTTGCAGAAGATTGAAGAAGCTTTGATCCTTTTGCTGCAAATCTTCCAGCAACCGATCCGAAACCTCCTTCCTCTTTACCAATTTCTCCACAACAGAAAAGAACTAAAGACAAAAAGTTGAAAGAAACCCCCTCTTAAAATCCATTCCCATGAATCCCTTCAATTACCTCTTCCCGTGAATACCAGATGTCACATTTCAGTAAAACCAACTAATATTCATTGATTTTTTTTTTAATTTTTTTTATAATACATTTTCATTTTCATGCATTTAATCAAAACTAAATAAATTCTAAATTCACAACATAAACTTTTTATTTAAACAAATATATAAATATTCATCATTTCCACAATTCTTCATTAAATATTTACTTATTAAAATCAACCATTGAGAGACTCAAAGATAAATGCAATGCTTTTATTATTTCTAATATTTATTCATTGCCATATTTACTCATTATTTTATGTTTTTATTTTACCAATTACTTAATTATTTAAATTACCACATAAGACCATTCACTACTTTAGACAAATCATATAATCATACAAAGACCAATGTAACCACACAAATGAATGTGACCAATATGCACAAACCATAAAGATACAAGACTGTTGACAACTTGGTACGAAGCTACTTTTCATGTCACCTCAAATATTCAAATTCTTGCTGTTGGGTTGGTTCAATGGTCGCCCAGACCTACCGAAATAGGTGGAATTGAGTCTTATTCCTGCAAAGCTTGCATCCACAAGGTGATATACAATATACATAAAATCAAAGCATTGTGAGGAGGATTCACAGCGTAGCAGGGCGCTCGCGAACGAGTGATGCTACATGTCCCCTCACCAAAACATATCATCATAAAATTTTACACCACATCATAAATTACTATTTTATAGTCTATTGCATTCCAAATAACTCCATCAAATGACCATAATAAAATGTCATCACAATATCCATGGAATCATAAGAGTATAGTAATAGTCTAAGCTACCACACATAATAGCAACAGTATCAACCAGAAATCACAATGTGCCAAATAGAAACCACAGTGAATGTCAAAAATCAAATAGTAGTATGAGAGGTATTACATCCTCCCCCCCTAAAATCCAGCTTACTCCTGGAAGCCAGTGAAAAGATAAGGATAAGAATCCCTGATATTAGAGGCATCCTCCCAAGTAGCTGAAGCCTCATCATTCGGGTCCCACTGAACCCGCACCTGATCAATCTCTCTGCCTCTGAGGTTAAGTCGCCGGTGCTGAAGCATAGCCACGGGCTCGAGTGCCAGCTGCCCGTCCTCGACCTGAGGAGCATTCCAATCCAAAACATGAGTAACATCAGGAAAATATGGTCTAAGAACAGAAACATGAAATACATCGTGGATCCGCGACAAACTGGGTGGCAAAGCTAAACAGTAAGCAACAAGTCCAATCCGCTCCAACACGTCAAAGGGTCCAACAAAATGAGGCGCAAGCTTCGAACCCTTTCCGTAATGAATTGGGCTCTTCGACAGATGCACTCAAAGAAAAACCCAATCACCAACTGTAAACTGCTGATCAACTCTATTCGCATCAGCATACTTCTTCTGTCTATCCTGAGCAGCTACAAGATGCTCACGAATGCGAGACACCTGCTGCTCCATATCTCTAAGCATCTCGGGCCCAAGAAGCACCCTGTCCTCCAAATGATCCCAACTCAAAGGAGTATGACAAGGACGACCATACAAAGCCTGAAAAGGAGTCATAACAATAGAGCTATGATACCCATTGTTATACGCAAACTCAACCAAATGCAGATAGTCCTCCCAACGTGATTTCTGATCCATGACATACATACGAAGCATATCCTCAAGCACCTGGTTGACCCTCTCAGTTTATCCATCAGTCTCAATGTGATAAGCAGAACTGAAGTTCAATTTCGTTCCCAAAGACTGCTGCAAAGATGTCCACAATGCAGACGTGAATACCGGATCTCTGTACGAAATGATCCTCTACGGTATCCCATGCAATCTAACTATATCATTCATGAACACCTTAGCAACATAAGATGCCGTATATGACGATCAAATAGGAGAAAAATGAGCTACCTTAGTCAATTTGACCACTGTGACAATAATAGCATCATGCCGTCTAGATGACATAAGCAACCCAACAATGAAATCCATAGAAATAACATCCCATTTCCATTCCGGAACGAGGTGAGGCTGTAGCAACCCTGCTGGATGATGATGTTCAGCCTTCACTCTCTGACATTCAAGACATCGAGCCACAAAATTGGCGATATCCTTCTTCATTCCTAACCAAAAATAGAGCGAATGAAGATCTGCATACATTTTCTTAACTCTAGGATGAGCTGCGTAAGGCGCTCGATGACCTTCTATCAAAATCAATGTATGAAGACCCTCTGAAGAAGGTACATACAACCGTCTAGAGAAACACAAAGCACCATCTGAATCTAGCGAATAACCAACAAATTTCCCCTCCAAAGCTCTACCTGATTCTACCTCCGCTTTCACCTCTGAGTACCAACTATCTGAAGGAAGGGCTGCAAGAATCTGACTCTTCAAATCCACCTTAAGAGACATTGCAGAAACCTCATGCCTTCGCCGACTTAGAGCGTCAGCCACCACATTTTCCTTACCCTGAATATACTTAACCTCAAAATCGTACTCACACAAAAATTCCATCCACCTCCTCTGCCTAGCATTCAAGTTCGGCTGAGTGAAGATGTATCACAAACTTTGATGATCTGTATGCAACTTAAATCGATGCCCTAACAAAAAGTGCCTCCATCTCACAAGAGCATGAACCACTGCGGCCAATTCATGATCATGTGTGGGATAATTGAGTTCATGATCTTTTAACTTCTGAGATTCATAGGCAATCACTCTCCCATCCTGCATCAACACAGCTCCAAGACCCTCCAACGAAGCATCAGTACAAACCACAAAATCACCTGAAGGGTCCGGCACTACCAAAATTGGAGCACTAGTCAGTCTCTCCTTAAGGGTTTGGAACACCAACTAACACTACTCTGACCAAAGAAATTTCTTTCCCTTCCGCTGAAGTGAAGGGATGGGATGCGCAATCCTTGAGAAGCCCTGAACGTACTGCCGATAATACCCAGCTAGTCCCATGAAACTGTGAATTTCTGAGACATTAGTGGGCACGGCCCAATCCATGATAGCCTGGATTTTAGCAGGATCAACAGAAATTCCCTCTTCAGAAATCACATGGCCCAAATACTGAACTTCAGTCTTATAAAAGTCACACTTTGCCAAATTGGCATACAACTGATTGTCCCTTAAGCACTACAAAACCTGTTTTAGGTGCACCTCATGCTCCTCCATAGACTTAGAATAAATCAAAATATCATCAAGAAACATGAGGATGAACCTATCCATGAAAGTTTAGAATACCCCATGCATTAGACTCATAAAGACTGAAGGTGCATTTGTCAACCCGAATGGCATCACTGTGAACTCATAATGACCATACCACGTATGAAATGCAGTTTTATGAATATCGGCCTTTGCTATCCGCACCTGATGATACCCTGATTTAAGGTCGATCTTGGAAAATACCTTTGCCCCTTTTATCTGATCAAAGAGATCATCAATCTTGGGAAGGGGATAATGATTATTTATTGTTACCTTGTTCAATTGCCAGTAATTGATACAAAGGCAGAGAGACCCATCCTTCTTTTTGATGAAGATCACGGGTGCTACCCATGGAGAGACACCAGGGCGGATAAACCCCTTAGCTAATAATTCTTCTAACTTCAGATGAAGCTCTTGGAGCTCCTGAGTGGTCATCCTGTAAGGAGCCCGAGAGATAGGCTCAGCCCCTAGCACCAAATCAATCCTAAAATCTACCTCTTGCTTAGGAGGCATACCTGGTATCTCACTAGGGAAGACATCAAAAAATTTTGCAAGAAGAGGGTAATCATTCAAAGACACCTCCTGACTATCCTCCGACTCAAGGTCATTAACCGATACCGCAAAGCGCTGACAAACACCTTTTTAACTGCATAGCTGAAATCATTCTCAAAGAGACAGGCCTCTAAACACCCACAATTTCCACCTCTTTACCAAAATCATCCACACACCGCACTGCCTTATGGCGGCAATCAATCAAAGCACGATGTGAGCTTAGCCAATCCATGCCCAAGACTACATCATAAGAACCAAGGGGAAGAATTCTGAGACCACCTTAGTCGACATCGCCCCTAACTCTAGCCTACAACCTTGCACAAGCTTCTCGACCTTCACCTTAGATCCCGAAGCTAACTCAACCTGCCACTCTTCGCTTTGCTTTATTGCCCCCAGTTTACATCGCTCAACAACTAAAGGAGAGATAAAAGAATTAGATGCACCAGAATCAAATAGAACTGAAATGTTAAACTTATGTAATGAACCTGTAGTATCAATGATGGTGCTTTGATGATCCGCCTGCCGATTATCCACTGATGCGAAGACTCGGTGAGATCTCCCTGCATCACCTACTGTCAGCTCAGATAGCATTGGTTCTTGACTAAACTCTGAAGCACTCTTTTGAGGACACATCCTAGCAATATGCCCTTACTGCCCACATGAGAAACATCCAGAACCTCGACCAAAACCTCTTCCCCTGGACGGAGCATTCGATTGCTAGAAACTCCCATGACTAGGTGCGGACTGAAAACTCAGCGCAGGCTATCCCGAACTGGTACGGTTTAAGTTTTGATCCTTGCGAAACTGAAATTGGCCACCTTGCTGAGAAGTAGCATTCTTGTGCTTTGGTTGAGACTGTTGGTGCTGACCCCCCTTTGAAGGCCCAAAATGACTCTTAGCAGGTGCTGCTGACTGAGTCTGACCCCCTTGCGAAACAGCTTTAGGAGTGGGTACACTACCAATCTGTACTCCTACATGACCACCCAAAGCCATGGCCAAGTTTTCCTCTACCAAACGAGCCTTCTCGACAACAACTTCCATGGTCTTAGGTTCAAAGACCCTTACACCACCACTGATGCATGCATTCAAACCTAGAAACAAAATGTTGAACCAACATCCCTTCATCATGGCTAATCCCTGCATACTGCTTTAGCTCATAGAAGTGACGTTCATACTGCTCCACTGACATTGCCATTTGCTTGAGATCGTGAAATTCATCTACCCTGTGCTACCTCCAATGATCTGAGAGGAAGCGAGCCCTGAACCTTTCCAAGAAAAATTCCCAAGTGACCATACTAATATCCATATACAACTTTTGTTCCTCAAGCTGCCACCAAGTGGACGCGAAACCTCGCAAATGCATAACAACACATCAAGCCTTGGTATTACTATCATAGGGGTGCATTGCGAAGCATCGAACCAAATCAATTAACCAGGTCTCGGCTTCCAACCCTCCTCCAGAGCCATCGAAGGTAGGTGGATGAGCTCTCATTAAATCCCTCATATGACCAGCTAATAAAGCATCCTGATCAACTGAAGCTCCCCTATGCCTTGGAGACCTTTCTCTTTCTCTCTCGATCGGTTGATCCCCATTAGGTCTAGGACCCAATCTATCAAGAAGCTCACCCAACAGATGCTGCAACTGCCCATCCAACTCTGGCTGTTCTGGATTCAGTCCACCATCTGACGGATTGTTCTGAGAATTATGTTGCTCCTCAGACTCAGGACCGTGAGAACTAGGCGGTGAAGGATTCCATTGATTGGCCCCATGGCCACCACCTCGGCCTCTTCCTTGGCCCCTACCTCTACCTCTACCTCTGCTTCTAGGCATGCTTCTGCACAACAAGACAAAGGTACACATGAGCTCAAGAGCTAACACGCAAAGGTTACCTAGCGGACATAACTACCCAGAGACCCCAGCGTGTGCAACCTTGGCTCTGATACCAAGTTGTAACACCTGCCGTGCAAGCCCCAAAGAATAAACAACAAAAGAACGCAAATAATAATTTTGTTTTTTTAAAGAAAGATAAATAATCATCATATCAATATTAAATGACCATATTCAAATACATCAACCATGTCCTTTGGCGCCCCCACAAGATTACATCGAAAATAGACATTACTAATCATCATCTCATAAGATATCAAAAGGAGCTATAATGACAACATTAGATAAGTACATACATAAATTCTATCACAAGATAAACCCATGAGACATTTCAAAGCCAATTAAAATTACAAAGTAGATAATTATATTACATCATCTTTCAAATGTTACATCATCCATAAAGTTACATCATGAATCCCAAACATGTGGGATGAATACAATATACAAGTTTATCAAAATACAATGAGATCAACTGTAATAAATCTTCAATTGAATGAGATTGAAGCCTTGAACGCGGATGGGGAACCCAACGGTGTGCGGACCACGTTCCACCTGACCACCCCCGTGCTAAGAGGTGACAGAGAAGTAACTCCGACCAAGAATGACAACAAAAGTACAATCACACAAAAAGTACCAACATAGACCCATCTCACAATACACCAATTAAAATGAGCAATGAATAACACCATAACACAATGTCATAAAGATGCAAGATTGTAAATAAAATATACATGAGATCATACAACGCATGCAAAAGATGTATCAAACAATAATCTTAAAACAATATAATTCAAATCAAACAACAATCTAAATCAACTCCCATCACCCACTTCCAGAGGAACACACTAACACAAACACATGGGAAACTAGGGGAGAGTGTCATCGCATAGTCCTACATGGGTTGTCCTGTGCTCTTCCTCCCAACTGGAGACGCCGGTCCCATCTATGGCTATCCTGTGCTCTTCCTCCCAACTGGAGGCGCCGGTCCATAGGGTGACTCATGCGGAGCCGCAGACCTCTCGTGAGGATGAGATCACGACCTTGCCAACCATGGCCTTCTCATCCTTCCATTAGTCTGTGGAAGCACTAATGAAGATGAGGCATCCATTTTTAAAATCTTGCAATGATGTTACTACCCAACCCAACCCTCCTAAGTTAATTATTAGATTTTCACTTATTTACTAACTCACTCGTTGGTTATCCTTAGCTCTTCCCCTTAAAGGGGGCGCTGGCCCCCACAAGGAGCCACTCTCCCTAGAGACCCATCAAAACAAGGGGTTGTACCATGCCAATCATAATCATCAAAGTATGACAACAAAAGTAATACACGAGGCATAAACCATCTTGCAAGTAAAAATACCATAATAAAATCTCATAATTCGGTACACCCCATAATAAAACATAACTCATCAGAAATCAAGGTGAAAAGTATAAAACTCAAAACAAAACATCATCCTCTGGAAGACTAAAGTGTTGACACAAACGGGTTCCCACATCAAGGAAATAACAGTGTCCCAAAACCCAACAATACAACAAGATTAAATTTCAAGAAATAAATAATTAAAAGAGATAAGCTATTTACTTCCAAAGTAGATTACAAAATAATTTTCATTCCTAAAATACAATCATACTACAAACAGAATTAATAAATAATGCTGTTTTATCAGCAATATTCTTTCCAATTTGAAAATTCAATAAAACAGATTTCTTTCTATTTCACTAATATTTTCATTGTAACAATTTATGCTTTATTATTATTATTTATTTTTTTTTAAAGAAAAGAAACATAATCTAACTATGAATATCTATTTTCTAGATAACAGCTAAGTTACAGAAAATAAAATATTAATCAAAACAGAATATACTGATGCATTGGTTTGCTAATAGTTAAATCAACAGAATATCTATTAAACAGATTTAAAATAGTAGATATATATTTTCTTCTTAAATAAGAGAAAAATTAATTAAATAATACTACAACCAGAATTAATAAATTAATCTATATATATAAGTATATATATGTCTACAAACATATATATATACATACATATACATATATATATATACATATATATATATATCCAAATAAAAATCCGCACAGAATTAATATATTAAAAATTGCATATTAAACATTATATTTAAACACGTTAAAATTTAAATGGGATTTAATCCCAAAAAATTGGCATAGAGGACCGGACCCCGCAGGCTGTGGGTAGTCTACGGACTGCACACGGCAGTCCAAAGGACTGCCGTGGATAGTCTGTAGACTGTCCACGGTACCGATGGTACCGTCTGCGCCAAAAGGCGGTGTGGTGGGTACGGCCGAGGCCGTCCCCCACATAGCCTTTATATATATATAAATAAAATCAAAATTAAATTGTATGAACAGTGCGACGGGTTTTTTCACAATTTCAAATTTCCATTCAAATTTTTATTCGATTAAAATATATATATATATATTTATATATATATGTATATATATATATATATCTAATATATATATATGTGTATATATATATTTTCAGAGGATTGAATATTAGAGTAACAGAGAATTTACTATTCACATGAAATTCATTGTGCATGATTGAAATAAAAAGTTTTCTAAGGAAATAAATATATATATGAACCAGAAATTTGAGGAGAGGTAATTGTTTTTCAAAACAATAACAAAAATTTTAAAACAAAATCAAATAACAGCATGTTGTTTAATTCCCAGATTTCAATTAAAACCCCTCTTTTAAAATAACTAGCCACAACCCAGAAACCCCAGAAATTTCATCAATCTAATAACAATCCCCAATTTCCTTTGATTAAACTGTAATCCCAGTAAATTTTCTTCCTAATTTTCAATCTTAAATACAAATTTCATTCACAAGCACAAATCCCTATTTTAACAGAGGGTAAATAAATTAAAAGAAGGAACCTGGCGTCCTTTGCTTGCAGAAGATTGAAAAAGCTTTGATCCTTTTGCTGCAAATCTTCCAGCAACCGATTTGAAACCTCCTTCCTCTTTACCAATTTCTCCACAATAGAAAAGAACTAAATATGGAAAGTTGAAAGAAACCCCCTCTTAAAATCCATTCCCATGAATCCCTTCAATTACCTCTTCCCGTGAATACCAGATGTCACATTTCAGTAAAACCAACTAATATTCATTGATTTTTTTTTTAATTTTTTTTATAATACATTTTCATTTTCATGCATTTAATCAAAACTAAATAAATTCTAAATTCACAACATAAACTTTTTATTTAAACAAATATATAAATATTCATCATTTCCACAATTCTTCATTAAATATTTACTTATTAAAATCAACCATTGAGAGACTCAAAGATAAATGCAATGCTTTTATTATTTCTAATATTTATTCATTGCCATATTTACTCATTATTTTATGTTTTTATTTTACCAATTACTTAATTATTTAAATTACCACATAAGACCATTCACTACTTTAGACAAATCATATAATCATACAAAGACCAATGTAACCACACAAATGAATGTGACCAATATGCACAAACCATAAAGATACAAGACTGTTGACAACTTGGTATGGAGTTACTTTTCATGTCACCTCAAATATTCAACTTCCTGCCGTTGGGTTGGTTCAATGCTTGCCCAGACCTACCGAAATAGGTGGAATCGAGTCTTATTCCTACAAAGCCTGCATCCACAAGGTGATATACAATATACATAAAATCAAAGCATTGTGAGGAGGATTCACAGTGTAGCAGGGCGCTCACGAACGAGTGATGCTACCTCTCCCCTCACCAAAACATATCATCATAAAATTTTACACCACATCATAAATTACTATTTTATAGTCTATTGCATTCCAAATATCTCCATCAAATGATCATAATAAAATGTCATCACAATATCCATGGCATCATAAGAGTATAGTAATAGTATAAGCTACCACATATAATAGCAACAGTATCAACCAAAAATCACAATGTGCCAAACAGAAACCACAGTGAATGTGAAAAATCAAATAGTAGTATGAGAGGTATTACATCCTCCCCCCCTAAAATCTGGCTTACTCCTGGAAGCTAGTGAAAAGATAAGGATAAGAATCCCTGATACAAGAGGCATCCTCCCAAGTAGCTGAAGCCTCATCATTCAGGTCCCACTGAACCCACACCTGATCAATCTCTCTGCCTCTGAGGGTAAGTCGCCAGCGCTGAAGAACGGCCATGGGCTCGAGTGCCAGCTGCCCATCCTCGACCTAAAGATCATTCCAATCCAAAACATGAGTAACATCAGGAAAATATGGTCTAAGAATAGAAACATGAAATACATCGTGGATTCGCAACAAATTGGGTGGCAAAGGTAAATGGTAAGCAACAGGTCCAATCCGCTCCAACACCTCAAAGGGTCCAACAAAACGAGGCACAAGCTTCGAACCCTTTCTGTAAGGAATTGGGCTCTTTCGCAGACGCACTCGAAGAAAAACCCGATCACCAACTGCAAACTTCTGATCAACTCTATGCACATCAGCATACTTCTTCTGTCTATCCTGAGTAGCTACAAGATGCTCACAAATGCGAGACACCTGCTGCTCCATATCTCTAAGCATCTCAGGCCCAAGAAGCACCCTGTCCTCCAAACGATCCCAACTCAAAGGAGTACGACAAGGACGACCATACAAAGCCTGAAAAGGAGTCATACCAATAGAGCTATGATACCCATCATTATACGCAAACTCAACCAAATACAGATAGTCCTCCCAATGTGATTGCTGATCCATGACATACATACGAAGCATATCCTCAAGCACCTGGTTGACCCTCTCAGTTTGTCCATCAGTCTCAGGGTGATAAGCAGAACTGAAGTTCAATTTCGTTCCCAAAGATTGCTGCAAAGATGTCCACAATGCAGATGTGAATACCAGATCTCTATCAGAAATGATCCTTTGCGGTATCCCATGCAATCTAACTATATCATTCATGAACACCTTAGCAACATAAGATGTCGTATATGACGATTGAATAGGAGAAAAATAAGCTACCTTAGTCAATTTGTCCACTGTGACCATAATAGCATCATGTCGTCTAGATGACATAGGCAACCCAACAATGAAATCCATAGAAATAACATCCCATTTCCATTCCAGAACGAGGTGAGGCTGTAGCAACCCTGCTGGATGATGATGTTCAGCCTTCACTCTCTGACATTCAAGACATCGAGCCACAAAATCGGTGATATCCCGCTTCATTCCTGACCAAAAATAGAGCGAACGAAGATCTGCATACATTTTCTTAACTCCAGGATGAGCTGCGTAAGGCGCCCGATGACCTTTTGTCAAAATAAATGTATGAAGACCCTCTGAAGAAGGTACATACAACCATCGAGAGAAATGCAAAGTACCATCCGAATCTAGCGAATAACCAGCAAATTTCCCCTCCAAAGCTGTACCTGATTCTACCTCTGCTTTCACCTCTGAGTACCAACTATCTGAGGGAAGGGTTGCAAGAATCTGACTCTTCAAATCCACCTCAAGAGACATTGCAGAAACCTCATGCCTTCACCGACTTAGAGCGTCAGCCACCACATTTTCCTTACCCTGAATATACTTAACCTCAAAATCATACTCACATAAAAATTCCATCCACCTCCTCTGCCTGACATTCAAGTTTGGCTGAGTGAAGATGTATCGCAAACTTCGATGATCTGTATGCAACTCAAACCGATGCCCTAACAAAAAGTGCCTCCATCTCACAAGAGCATGAACCACTGCGGCCAATTCAAGATCATGTGTGGGATAATTGAGTTCATGATCTTTTAACTTCCGAGATTCATAGGCAATCACTCTCCCATCCTTTATCAACATAGCTCCAAGACCCTCCAACGAAGCATCAGTACAAACCACAAAATCACCCGAAGGGTCCGGCACTGCCAAAATTGGAGCACTAGTTAGTTTCTCCTTAAGGGTTTGGAAAACCAACTGACACTGCTCTGACCAAAGAAATTTCTTTCCCTTCCGCTAAAGTGAAGTGATGGGATGCGCAATCCTTGAGAAGCCCTGAACGTACCGCCGATAATACCTAGCTAGTCCCATGAAACTGTGAATTTTTGAGACATTAGTGGGCACGGGCCAATCCATCATAGCCTGGATTTTAGCAGGATCAACATAAATTCCCTCTTTAGAAATCACATGGCCCAAATACTGAAATTTAGTCTTATAAAATTCACACTTTGCCAAATTGGCATACAACTGATTGTCCCTTAAGCACTGTAAAACCTGTTTTAGGTGCACCTTATGCTCCTCCATAGACTTAGAATAAATCAAAATATCATGAAGAAACACGAGGACAAACCTATCCAAGAAAGTTCAGAATACCCCATTCATTAGACTCATAAATACTGAAGGTGCATTTGTCAACCCAAATGGCATCACTGTGAACTCATAATGACCATACCGCATACGAAATGTAGTTTTATGAATATCGGCCTCTGCTATCCGCAACTGATGATACCCTGATTTAAGGTCGATCTTGGAAAATACCTTTGCCCCTTTTATCTGATCAAAGAGATCATCAATCCTGGGAAGGGGATAATGATTCTTTACTGTTACCTTGTTCAATTGCCAGTAATTGATACAAAGGCGGAGAGACCCATCCTTCTTTTTGATGAAGATCACGGGTGCTCCCCACAGAGAGACACTAGGGCAGATAAACCCCTTAGCTAACAATTCTTCTAACTGCAGACGAAGCTCTTGGAGCTCCTCAGTGGTCATCCTATAAGGAGCCCGAGAGATAGGCTCAGCCCATGGCACCAAATCAATCCTGAAATGTACCTCTAGCTTAGGAGGCATACCTGGTATCTCACTAGGGAAGACATCAGAAAATTCTGCAAGAAGAGGGTAATCATTCAAAGACACCTCCCGACTATCCTCCGACTCAAGGTCATTAACCGATACCACAAAGAGCTGACAACCCTGACGAAAACACCTTTTTAACTGCATAGCTGAAATCATTCTCAAAGAGACAGGCCTCTGAACACCCACAATTTCCACCTCTTTACCAAAATCATCCACACACCGCACTGCCTTATGGCGGCAATCAATCAAAGCATGATGTGAGCTTAGCCAATCCATGCCCAAGACTACATCATAAGAACCAAGGGGAAGAATTCTGAGATCCACCTTAGTCGACATCGCCCTAACTCTAGCCTACAACCTTTCACAAGCTTCTCGACCTCCACCTTAGATCCCGAAGCTAACTCAACCTGCCACTTTTCGCTTTGCTTTATTGCCCCCAGTTTACATCGCTCAACAACTAAAGGAGAGATAAAAGAATCAGATGCACTAGAATCAAATAGAACTGAAATGTTAAACTTATGTAATGAACCTGTAGTTTCAATGACGGTGCTCTGATGATCCGCCTGCCGATTATCCACTATTGCGAAGACTCGGTGAGATCTCCCTGCATCACCTACTGTCAGCTCGGACAGCGCTGGTTCCTGACTAAACGCTGAAGCACTCTTTTGAGGACACATCCTAGCAATATGCCCTTGCTGCCCACACGAAAAACATCTAGAACCTCGACCAAAACCTCTTCCCCTGGACGGAGCATTCGATTGCTAGAAACTCCCACGACTAGGTGCGGACTGAAAACTCAGCGCAGGCTGTCCCGAACTGGTACGGTTCCGGTTCTGATCCTTGCAAAACTGAAATTGGCCACCTTGCTAAGAAGTAGCATTCTTGTGCTTTGGTTGAGACTGCTGCTGCTAACCCCCGTTTGAAGGCCCAAAATGACTCTTAGCAGGTCCTGCTGACTGAGTCTGACCCCCTTGCGAAACAGCTCTAGGAGCGGGTACACTACCAATCTGTACTCCTACATGACCACCCAAAGCCATGGCCAAGTTTTCCTCTACCAAACGAGCCTTCTCGATAGCAACTTCCATGGTCTTAGGTTCAAAGAACCTTACACCACCACTGATGCATGCGTTCAAACCTCAAACAAAATGCTGAACCAACATCCCTTCATCATGGCTAATCCCTACATACTGCTTTAGCTCATAGAAGTGACGTTCATACTGCTCCACTGACATTTCCATTTGCTTGAGAGCGTGAAATTCATCTGCCCTGCGCTACCTCCAATGATCTGAGAGGAAGCGAGCCCTGAACCTTTCCAAGAAAAATTCCCAAGTGGCCATACTAATATCCATATGCAACTTTTGTTCCTCAAGCTACCACCAAGTGGACGCAAAACCCTGCAAATGCATAACAGCACATCGAGCCTTGGTATTACTACCATAGGGGTGCATTGTGAAGCATCGGCCCAAATCAATTAACCAGGTCTCAGCTTCCAACCCTCCTCCAGAGCCATCGAAGGTAGGTGGATGAGCTCTCATTAAATCCCTCATATGACCAGCTAATAAAGCATCCTGATCAACTGAGGCTCCCCTGTGCCTTGGAGACCTTTCTCTTTCTCTCTCGACAGGCTAATCCCCATTAGGTCTAGGACCCAATCTATCAAGAAGCTCACCCAACAGATGCTGCAACTACCCATCAAACAGCAGCTGTTCCAGATTTGGTCCACCATCTGACGGATTGTTCTGAGAATTCTGTTGCTCCTCAGACTCAGGACCGTGAGAACTAGGAGGTGAAGGATTCTGTTGATTGGCCCCACGGCCACCACCTCGGACTCTTCCTCGTCCCCTACCTCTACCTCTACCTCTGCCTCTAGGCATGCTTCTAGAAAACAAGACAAAGGTACACATGAGCTCAAGAGCTAACACGCAAAGGTTACCTAGCAGACATAACTACCCAGAGACCCCAGCGTGTACAACCTTGGCTCTGATACCAAGTTGTAATGCCCGCCGTGCAAGCCCCAAAGAACAAACAACAAAAGAACGCAAATAATAATTTATTTATTTTATTAAAGAAAGATAAATAATCATCATATCAATATTAAATGACCATATTCAACAACATCAACCATGTCCTTTGGGGCCCCCACGAGATTACATCGAAAATAGACATTACTAATCATCATCTCATAAGATATCAAAAGGAGCTATAATGACAACATTAGATAAGTACTTACATAAATTCTATCACAAGATAAACCCATGAGACATTTCAAAGCCAATTAAAATTACAAAGTAGATAATTATATTACATCATCTTTCAAGTGTTACATCATCCATAAAGTTACATCATGAATCCCAAACATGTGGGATGAATACAATATACAAGTTTATCAAAATAAAATGAGATCAACTGTAATAAATATTCAATTGAATGAGATTGAAGCCTTGAACGCTGATGGGGAACCCAACGGTGTGCGGAGCACGTTCCACCCGACCACCCACGTGCTAAGAGGTGACCGAGAAGTAACTCCGACCAAGAATGACAACAAAAGTACAATCATACAAAAAGTACCAACATAGATCCATATCACAATACACCAATTAAAATGAGCAATCAATAACACCATAACACAATGTCATAAAGATGCAAGATTGTAAATAGAATATACATGAGATCATACAATGCATGTAAAAGATGTATCAAACAATAATCTTAAAACAATATAATTCAAATCAAACAACAATCTAAATCAACTCCCATGACCCACTTCCAGAGGAACACACTAACACAAACACATGGGAAACTAGGGGAGAGTGTCATCGCATAGTCCTACATGGGCTGTCCTGTGCTCTTCCTCCCAACTGGAGGCGTCGGTCCCATCTATGGCTGTCCTGTGCTCTTCCTCCCAACTAGAGGTGCCGGTCCATAGGGTGACTCATGCGGAGCCGCAGACCTCTCGTGAGGATGAGATCATGACCTTACCAACCATGGCCTTCTCATCCTTCCATTAGTCCGTGGAAGCACTAATGAAGATGAGGCATCCATTTTTAAAATCTTGCAATGATGTTACTACCCAACCCAACCCTCCTAAGTTAATTATTAGATTTTTATTTATTTACTAACTCACTCGTGGGTTATCCTGAGCTATTCCCCTTAAACAGGGTGCCGGCCCCCACGAGGAGCCACTCTCCCTAGAGACCCATCAAAACAAGGGGTTGTACCATGCCAATCATAATCATCAAAGTATGACAACAAAAGTAATACACGAGGCATAAACCATCTCGCAAGTAAAAATACCATAATAAAATCTCATAATTCAGTACACCCCATAATAAAACATAACTCATCAGAAATCAAGGTGAAAAGTATAAAACTCAGAACAAAACATCATCCTCTGGAAGACTAAAGTGTTGACACAAACGGGTTCCCAAATCAAGGAAATAACAGTGTCCCAAAACCCAACAATACAACAAGATTAAATTTCAAGAATAAATAATTAAAAGAGATAACCTATTTAATTTGAAAGTAGATTACAAAATAATTTTCATTCCTAAAATACAATCATACTACAAACAGAATTAATAAATAATGTTGTTTTATCATCAATATTCTTTCCAATTTGAAAATTCAATAAAACAAATTTCTTTCTATTTCACTAATATTTTCGTTATAACAATTTCTGCTTTATTATTATTATTATTTTTTTTTAAAAGAAAAGAAATAGAATCTAACTATGAATATCTATTTTCTAGATAACAGCTAAGTTATAGAAAATAAAATATTAATCAAAATAGAATATATTGATGCATTGGTTTGCTAACAGTTAAATCAACAGAATATCTATTAAATAGATTTAAAACAGTAGATATATATTTTCTTCTTAAATAACAGAAAAATTAATTAAATAATACTACAACCAGAATTAATAAATTAATCTATATATATATATAAATATATATATGTCTACAAACATATATATATATACATACATATACATATATATATATACATATATATATATCCAAATAAAAATCTGCACAGAATTAATATATTAAAAATCGCATATTAAACATTATATTTAAACACATTAAAATTTAAATGGGATTTAATCCCAAAACATTGGCATAGAGGACCGGACCCCGCTGGCCGTGGGCAGTCTACGGACTGCACACGGCAGTCCAAAGGACTGCCGTGGATAGTCTATAGATTGTCCATGGTACCGACGGTACCGTCTGCGCCAAAAGGCAGTGTGGTGGGTACGGCCGAGGCCGTCCCCCACACGGGCTTTATATATATATAAATAAAATCAAAATTAAATGGTATGAACAGTGCGATGGGTTTTTTCACAATTTCAAATTTCCATTCAAATTTTTATTCGATTAAATATATATATATATATATATATATGTATATATATATATATATATATATATATATATATATATATATATATATATATATATATATATATATATATATATTTATATATATATATATATATATATATATATATATATATATATATATATATATATATATATATATATATATATCTATATATATATATATATATATATATATATATATATATATATATATATATATAAAAATATATATGTATATATATATATTTTCAGAGGTTCGAATATTACAGTAACAGAGAATTTACTGTTCACATGAAATTCACTGTGCATGATTGAAATAAAAAGTTTTCTAAGGAAATAAATATATATATGAACCAGAAATTTGAGGAGAGGTAATTGTTTTTCAAAACAATAACAAAATTTTTTAAAACAAAATGAAATAACAGCATGTTGTTTAATTCCCAGATTTCAATTAAAACCCCTCTTTTAAAATAACCAGCCACAACCCAGAAACCCCAGAAATTTCATCAATCTAATAACAATCCCCAATTTCCTTTGATTAGACTGTAACCCCAGTAAATTTTCTTCCTAATTTTCAATCTTAAATACAAATTTCATTCACAAGCACAAATCCCTATTTTAACAGAGGGTAAATAAATTAAAAGAAGGAACCTGGCGTCCTTTGCTTGCAGAAGATTGAAAAAGCTTTGATCCTTTTGCTGCAAATCTTCCAGCAACCGATTTGAAACCTCCTTCCTCTTTACCAATTTCTCCACAATAGAAAAGAACTAAATATGGAAAGTTGAAAGAAACCCCCTCTTAAAATCCATTCCCATGAATCCCTTCAATTACCTCTTCCCGTGAATACCAGATGTCACATTTCAGTAAAACCAACTAATATTCATTGATTTTTTTTTTAATTTTTTTTATAATACATTTTCATTTTCATGCATTTAATCAAAACTAAATAAATTCTAAATTCACAACATAAACTTTTTATTTAAACAAATATATAAATATTCATCATTTCCACAATTCTTCATTAAATATTTACTTATTAAAATCAACCATTGAGAGACTCAAAGATAAATGCAATGCTTTTATTATTTCTAATATTTATTCATTGCCATATTTACTCATTATTTTATGTTTTTATTTTACCAATTACTTAATTATTTAAATTACCACATAAGACCATTCACTACTTTAGACAAATCATATAATCATACAAAGACCAATGTAACCACACAAATGAATGTGACCAATATGCACAAACCATAAAGATACAAGACTGTTGACAACTTGGTATGGAGTTACTTTTCATGTCACCTCAAATATTCAACTTCCTGCCATTGGGTTGGTTCAATGCTCACCCAGACCTACCGAAATAGGTGGAATCGAGTCTTATTCCTGCAAAGCCTGCATCCACAAGGTGATATACAATATACATAAAATCAAAGCATTGTGAGGAGGATTCACAGCGTAGCAGGGCGCTTGCGAACGAGTGATGCTACCTGTCCCCTCACCAAAACATATCATTATAAAATTTTACACCACATCATAAATTACTATTTTATAGTCTATTGCATTCCAAATAACTCCATCAAATGATCATAATAAAATGTCATCACAATATCCATGGCATCATAAGAGTATAGTAATAGTCTAAGCTACCACACATAATAGCAACAGTATCAACCACAAATCACAATGTGCCAAATAGAAACCACAATGAATGTCAAAAATCAAATAGTAGTATGAGAGGTATTACAAATGCATAGGGTGTTCCAAACCCAGTGATAATATTTTCTTCGAAGAATTTGATGACCACATTTGTAGTGCATTGCTTGCTAGGGCATGCTTCTATCCATCTGGTACAATAATCTATAGCAGTTAGTTAAATCTATCACCAGCTAAAGATGGTGGATTGATGGTTCTAATAAAGTCTAGTCCCCATTGTGAATAGGGACACATCTCCATTACTAGTTGTAATGGTTGAAATTTCAATCTTCCTTTATATGATGTTGTTTGACACATGTATAACAATGTCTGACATGTTTGTATGAATATTTAAAAATTGTTGGCCAGTACTAACCATCTCTCAAAGTGATGTGTGGAGTATCTAGGGGCGCTCCATGATCTATTCCAAATTTATCATGTAGTTCTTGCAACACTTTATTAGTTTTTGTTCTATTTAAACATAAATAAATTCCTTCATAATTTATTTTGAATAGAGCTCCTCCATTAATCATGTAGTTCTATGATTTTATTTTGAGGGATCTTCTTTGATTTCTTTGCATATTTTCAAGGCAAGTATGGCTAACCAAATAATTCCACATGTTTGAATACCAATCTTCTTGGTCCTTTACATCTAGAGTGTATTGTTGACTCAAAATTTGTGGGTCTATTTCTGTGATAGATTTAACCAAATCTTCTCCCCAAACTAACTTAATGGGTATGATTTCTAAATCATATTCTTGTAAAATGGTAACCCATTTGTCTCTCTTTTCTCTGAGCTCGCTCTTTGTTAACAACATTTTAACCGCTGAATCTGGAACAATAGCTTTGACTATAATTCTCAAGATGTAATGTCTAAAGTTGCATACTGCTTTGACCAAAGCAAAGGATTTTTTATCAATATCTATATATCTCAGCTCCACTTCCTTAAATGGAGTGCTCATAAAAGAATTTTTTTTTTCTTCTTTATTATTTCCATTTGGTGTTAATATTGTTGCACAAGTGTGACTAGAAGAAAAAAAGTAAATATAAAAAGGTTTAACATAATCTAAACTTACCAATATTGGTGCTTCTATGATTGTAGTCCTTATAGTCTAGAAGATGATCTTAGCTTCATTCATCCACTCTATTTTGGAATCTTTCTTCAACATACATTAAGTGGTTTCACTATTTCAGCGAATCCTATAATAAACTTTCAAACAAAATTAATCTTACTAAAATATGACTTCAATTATTTTCTACTTCCCAAGGGCTGTAGCTTGAGCAATGCATTCACTTTGTCTGGGTTGATTGAAATATCATGTTCAGAAACCCAGTAACCTACCTTTAGTCACCCAAAAAATACATTTTTTGGATTTATTGAAACTCTAGAGGTTTCACACTTCTATAGTATCACTCTGAGATCTTGAACGTGATTTTTTTATCTTTAGAAAATGTTGTAAGGTCATCCATGTAAATAATGATGGATTTTCCTATCAATTCTTGAAAAGTATACTCCATTGCTCTTTGGAATGTAGCCCCAACATTTACCAATCCGAATGACATCCTTATGTAAGCAAAAGTTCCCCACTTTTTGGTGAAATTTGTTTTCATCTAATATTCCCTTGCTACCATTACTTGGTTATATCCAAAAAATCCATCCAAAAAGGACATCATTTGTGAATTGTTAACTATATTTAGCACTTCTTCAAGTGAGGGTAGTGGATAATTGTCTTTTTTCAAATGCCTTGTTGAGATTTTGAAAATCTACACATAGTTGTATATCTCCATTTTTCATCCTTGTAGGGACCAAATTTTCCACCCAAGTAGAATGTCTGATAGGAAAAATTATCTTGGTGGATAAAATTTTTTGAACTTCCTTTTGAATTAAAGGATCGAGGAGTGCATTTATTGGACATTGTTCATAGGGGAAAGGCTTCACATTAGGCTTTGATAATATATTATGTGTAATGATGGAAGTTTCATAAGTCTTCAAGTCTTCATGTGTGCATGCTATGATTTTCCAGTAATCTTTGAGTGCATCAGCAATATCTCTCTTTTATTCTTCAGTACAAACCTTTCCTATGAGCATGTTCTTAGGATCTTCTGTAGTATGTAAATTGTATAACTTAGGTAGTCTTCCATCACTTTGAGGTAAATACTTCTGTCTGACTAGCTGGGCAATGTTAAACAATCATTCTAACTCAATTATTCCTTTCAAAATGTTATTATCTTTGGCTTGAGTTAATTCTTCATCTTGAATTTTTCCATTAGGGAAATCTATCTCTTTGATTATTTGTGCTTTGAAAATACCAGAATTAGTGATGAATTTCAATATGTGTTGGTCATCCTCAAATACCTACAAATTAGTTACATTATCAGGAACTAAAGCTAACTGTACCAACTCAACTATAAATCTTTTTAAATCTGAGGTCTCTAAAGGTTCTAAAGTATTGGAAGTAGTAGCTAAAGCATTGAATCTCTGATTGAATCTTCTAGGGATATGAGTAATGTTGAATGCATTGAATTCTTCAATTAAATCTCATACTCTTTGTTGATAATTGGATAATTTCTTATAGTGGCAAATATATTTCTTTTGGACTTGTTTAACCACCAATTTTGAATCACCGTACACTTTAAGGATTCTTACTTTCTTCTTGATTGCTAGGATCAATCCATGTATAAGGGCTTCATATTCTACTGCGTTGTTAGTACATAGAAATTACAATCAATATGAAGCAAGAAAAGACTTGCCTTACCGATCAATAAGTTCGACTCCAATTCCAATTCCTTGTTTGTATTTAGATCCATCAAATTTAATAATCAAATCATGATCATCTGTAGCTAATATTTTTCCATTTTTTATATCATTGAGTAAATCTTTTCAGTCTATATGTCTCGATATTTGTCTTTACACATTTTTTATTCAATTCTTTGAACATTATCATTTTCTAGAAAATACTGATTCTCAATTCTGTGAATTATCTCTAGGCACATAATTTTTATTTTTTTTCTGAGTGTACAACATTATGCAACTTGGACCAATCTTACAACAATAAAATTTTTAGTGAGATTTTGATTTTATTGCTCTCTCGAGATTTTGCAATGATATTCTTCTAAAATTTATCATAAGGACTACTCTCTTCTTTAGAAGAGTCACAATATGATTCAATTAAAGCATCCATTCCAAGAGTTAGTTCATTATATTTCTTAGCATCACAGGTGAAAACCTCTTCAATTTTAACTCCTGAACTTCATATTCTATAAACTCTTGGTTCTACATCGACATATAGAACTTCATTTTTCTAATTATAATCTATAATCATGTGTTTCATTTGTGGTTCTCTTTCAATCCTAATTTGATTATTATGTGAGAAGTTGGTAGCCATGTATCCATTCAATGTTGTAGAACAATCTCTTCTTAAAAGCATTGCATAAGTATTAGGTACCTCCATGACTTGAATATAAATATAATATTGGATTCTAGGATCAGAAGCCAGTTGCATGTGAATATTATTCAACTCTCCTATTACATTTACCTTTGTTTTGTCAAGTTGAGTGAATTTCTTTAAAGAACTTGGAATATTTAACCCTAATGTCTAACATATGGATAATGGCATCACATTAGTACATGCTCTAGAGTCTACTGAGCAGTTATGAAGATTCTTACCAAATATTCTCAAAGTGAGCAAAAATGGTGGGGACTCTAATTTTCCTTTATAAAAGGCTACTTGTACATTTGCTATGGGAACAATGTTTTTATGATCTTTTTCCTTAGCCTAACTATATTTCACTTGAATATCTTTGAATTTTATTTCTTTAGGAAAATATTCTAAAGTGTTTAAGAAAGTTTTCTTGATCATAAGTGTCTTAAGCAATTTTGATAGAGAAAGGATAATCTTTACCTTCTTAATTTCTTCCACTAAATAATTAGTCAAATTGTTTTGATCAGAAAAATCTATCTTTTCACCTCTTGAAATGTTTGATGAATTATAGCGAGAGGTTACCTTAGGTAACCCTGGGTTATTACTTGATTTATTGTCAACTAGATTATTAAAGTTATTAGGTGGGATAGATGTTAAACGCTCATTGAATTTATCTCCACTATTAATGTTATTCCTCGTATTGTAATTATGCCCCTTATAATATTGTTGGAAGGCATGTATTTCGTCCATTTCTTCTTCAGGCTTATTTTCATCCTGATAAGGAAATGTATATGTTTCCAAGGTCATAGTTGAATTATCTCTTTCATATTCATGTGTGTGACTTGTAATAGCAGTGGGTGATTTAAAATGTTCATAACTTTCCAGGACTATAGTAGAGTCATATCCTACCAAAACTAATTCATTTACTTTAGGAGGATGGGAATCACAATGTTCATTGTAATGTGTAGCAGCAAGTTAAATGTCTAAAGAAATTTTGAATTGTGAACAATCTACTTCAGCATGAGCATTTGTATTATGAATTCTACACCAATTATTTATTGTGAGGTCAGCTAAGTTCACTTTCAATATAGATTTTTTATCAGTTGAATTAGGATTATCTAGAGGCATTGATACTCCCCCATTATTACGGCATGTATTCGAAGGTTTGGGTGCCCTAGGAGCATTATACATTGGATTTTTAGAATTATGATTATTATTCTGAGAATAGAAATTTTGATTCCTTAATTGAGTAACCTTTGTGGATAATCTTTTGAGTTGAGTTGTAACTTCCTTTAGATCTTCTTTTTCCTCAGAAATCTTGACATTTTGATTTTCTCGAGTTTGTGAGAAAAAGGAATTTCCATTAAGGCATAACTCTGTAATAGTTGGACTAGGGTGAGGGACTAAAGCTTGACTATTTCCTGGTTGAAAGAAAGTATGTTAAGGAAATTTTCCATTCTAGACCATTGTAGGATATACATTAGGAGCCATAGGATGACCTATAGGAACTCCATTTGCATTCAGGGTAGGGTAAATATTCAATCCATTTCTGCCATTTGTGGATGATCTATTTCCAAGATGTTTCATTTCTAAATTCACACTTATAACTTTGGCATAGGCTTCTGGTAAAGTAGTGGGAGGATTTTCTCTTCACTTCACAAACATATAAGTTAAAGGATCTACTACTGTATAATAAACTATGATAGCAAACAAATTATCCACTACATAAGGTGGTTGCAGCCTAGAAAAATCCTTTTGAAATCTATCCTTAAAATCAATTATAGGTTCACCTTTGAACCTCTTGAATTGATTGAATTGATGATCTAACAAAGTAGGGTCAGTTGGTGTTCTAAATCTGGGTAAAAATTTAGTTTCCTTGTCTTGCCATGATTTGATAAAATTATGAGGCAAGTTGATATACCACTAGTAAACTTCATCACTCAAGGTGTATGGGAACAACCTTCATATGAAATCTTCATGTTGAATCCTCACCCTAAATAATGTATCCTTGAATATACTAATATGTTCTTCTACGTCTTTGAGGAAATAATATTGAGGACACAACTTGTCAGGAATTTTTGGTAAATCATTATATACAACAAATTGAATCGGTGACTATGCATTAAAGAATGCCATCTCTATAAGAGTTTGTGGTGTAACAACAATTGGATTCTTTGAACTTGCACTTAAACTTCTAGACTTTTGAGGTCTAGACGTTATTTGACCACTAAGCTCGACTAAATTCACACGACAATCAATAGACTGAGATCTAGTGGTTCTACAAAAATCCAGTTTAAAACTCAAAAAAGTAAAAAATGACAGCTATAGGCCCTCCCTCTAGTGCAAGTTCCTATTGATGAAAATTTCACTCACAACATAGGGTGAATAAATTCATCATAGACAAGACCGAAAAGAGCCTATCCTTCTCAAAAGATATGGAACAAAGGCAACCTAAGGGGGAATTTTGCATTATAGGGAAAAATTGGCTTTCGTTCAATCACATGTCTCTGATAACTAGGTCATGGTTTCCCTAGGGTTTCTCTCTGGTACTGATGTGATATTGTTGTTAATATCAAAGGGACTATGGTTATTTCTAGCTTTTCTAAGAATGATAAGATTCACATACAAGATTCCCACTTTATTCATAGAATAACATTATGAAATCAAAAGATTTTACAAGAATATTTCATGGACATCCCAAATTCTTTGTTATCAATTAAGTAGATTTAGCATTAAGCATTCAACAAATTTATGGAAAAAAAAAAAATCTTCAACAAAATTTCTTCCATTCATTTAAATTTTGGAACATTTGTAAAATATTTAAGCATCTATTCTAAAACAAAACATAATAAAATACTAGAAATTAAAATTTTCTCCTTGTTATTCTCCATGGATGCCCCAAAGAATTAATTAAAATAGAGAAAATTGCTTTATACTTCACCATATTGATTCACAACTACATATAAAATAGTGCAATCTTTTAAAGAGAGGGGTTTCATTTCTAGACATTGAGTAGGTTTTGTATGCACCCTTAAACCGTGCAACATATAGTCTTGTTTAGTTGAGCTAAAAAAACCAGCTACAAAAGATATTGAGATAGGTAGCTATCTAACAAGATCTAATATTAATTTATGTTTATCTGCATACAAATTTTTACATCAGAATGATTTAGAAAATAGGAAAAGAAAAAAAAACTTAAAAGTTTATGCTCCTCCTCGACATCCAAAAATTCTAAACTTAAAATAAAAATGAGGGAGGAGATGACCTTTTATAGGAACAAGGCGTCAAAATTTTAACTTAGGAGTCCATCTAGAGAATCAAAAATAACAAAATAAAATGTGGCACGTGACATCTGCCAACTTCCATCAAGAACATTCTAGAATAAGTCAAGACTTTGACTTTATCTTTAGCAACATTTTTCTTCATACTCTAGCATGATCACTTTCCATTTGTCGAGGCTAGCAACTCCTTTTCCAAAATTCCAGAATAAAGAAAATTTACTGGGACCAGGATCAACCTACAAACTCAAAATTGAAACAAAATATACTTCAACACACTTTCGGTATATGATATCCAATTTTTTCTCTTTTCACTCACAACTCGGGCTTCAAGATTCTTCCTTCACCTTTCTTCAACTGATGCTCTCATAAATCACATAATACTTGATCTATGCATTCTTTTGAAATCCCTTCCATTGTTTTCCAAGTGATCTCAAGCCTAATATATTCTTCATTTACTTGGAGTATAATATCATTCTTCCACACTTTAACTGCTTCATAATTGACTATAGTATTTTTGCATTGTATTATCACATCAATGACCTCCCACATCAACAATTGAACAAGATCTCTATTTATTATTTCTATCCACACCTTGAAGTATTTATCTTCTTTTCCTTCATATCTTAATGTTTGGGGATCAAAACCTTGATGTGCTATTATTTCAATGAATTCTTGATTTTCACCAATCATTTTTTCGCATTCTACGATGACATTTTCTAATCCTTCAATACATTTCATTATCATGTCAGCTTCCCATTTCAACTATTTCTTCCACTTTTCTAGAAATTGAAGTTCATGTTCTGATATTAAATAACTCTACATTAACTTTGGGATATCTAATTGCATGAGAATTTTAATGCGTCACCTTTCTTCAATGACCTTCTCTTGGAGAAGTCTACATTCATCTTCAATTTTGTTTGAATTCTCTGAATGGTGGTATGCTTCCTTTTGCTTTCTTATTGCATATATAATAAATTATTTTCCTTGCTTTACCCAGTACTCAATCCATTCTTCAAACATATTCATTTTTTGATGAACTGCTACAATTGCATCTACTTGTTCTTATGACATCAACACTGGATGTTGGGGCAGTCTAGCTTGCTCTCGACCAAATAAAGTTAATGAATTTATAAAATGTTCCAAGGTAGAAACCCATTCTTTAAATTCTCTCTTCTTTTGCTTTAATTTATGCACTCTATCAACAATACCATTTAAATCCACTTTTATTTCCTCTAACTCTTGCTGCCAAGATGAGTGTCCAAAGTTAATACTTGTTATCTTATACTCCTTAGGCGTTATTTCAGTTTTTTCTTTATCAAATCTTAGAGTAGCTATTTGAATAGTTCTATTACCATCTGCACTTCTCTATGTGACAATTTTTGTCTTTGCTCTACACCTAGGTTTAGGAGTATCTACTTCTTGCATGAAATTATTCAAATTAAAAGGCAATATTTCCACTTCCATTGGAGAAGCTAATTCCCTGAATAACCAATCAGGACTATTATCATCTTTTTGTACCTCTGTAACATTTCATTGTTCCTATTTACCACTTGTTTCAAAAATTTCTTCTATTTGAATTTTCACATTGTTTGAAACATAAATTTCTTCAATGATATCTCACATAGATTCGGGATTATTAGGGTTTGAAATGGTATCCTCTATTTGGTAACTTATATTTTCCTATCTATCCATATTTTCCACTCTGTCTCTCTGAACATTATCTTCTTTATTCACTGTTACATCAGGATTCTCTTCATTTTCAATTCCTTCTTCTGAAAACTATAGAGCTTCCTCTTTTACAACTTTAATTTCCATTTCAGCATGGCCTTTCTATGGTTCTTCAAAGACCTATGACTGGTCATCAACATTTGGCACATTCCCAAGCGAAGGCTAGGATGCAAGAGTATCTTCAACAATTTTTTCATCAATAGGATCTTTCCCTACAATCTCCCTTATTTCCATTTCAAGTATACTAGGGTTTCCAACCTTTGAGGAAAGCATTCCTTGAATAAACTTTTCTTCTTCAACATTTATGGGGTTATAACCTTCATCCTAAATTTCTTCTATCATTGGATTTTCCATGGGTTTGTCTTTAGACTTCTTTGTTTTCGCTTTCTCCCATATAACACCCCATTTTTCCACCTATTCCTTGATTCTAGCTTCATCTTCCTCAGAAATTTCTTCTCATGCTATAGTATTCTCTCCCAACACTTGTTTCATACTAGCCATATTAAAAAAAGGGAGAGAAGTAAACAATGTTGCAGCCTTTTGAGATGCAGACCTTCTTTGAGCACCAACATTTTATGTTTCTCTTGTTCCTTCATTAATAGCCACTCTTGTTCTTGGTTTTGCTATAGGATAAGATGCACCTTTAAGTCTTGCTTTTAATTTATCTTTATCCATTTCTGTATCTTTCTATTTATCAAATGGTTTTATGGGAACTTCTTGTCTTGTAGTTTTAGGGGTACTTCCTTCAATTCTTATATCTGGAGTTCCCTTACTAGTTTTTTTCTCTTTTTGGTAGGCTCTCCACTTTCAAATGCTGGCTCATCTCTCTACTTCCTTCTTTTATCTTTTGAAAAGATAGGCTCAATTACTCTTTCCCTCAATTCTTTGCAAAAAACATCAATCCAGTGTTGAGTATACCTTAAGACTTGTCTGGTGAACTCATCAATTGATGTCATATCTTCATGATCAACACCTGGGTCTAGAAAATGTTCATCATATACCTTGTCATCATTGTAGAACATGTTAAATACTTGGCCATCATCTTCTTCCAACTGATATGGAATATCATAAATCTTGAGCATCGAAGCAAATTTTAGAGACATTCTTTCATATATTCTTCTTCTTACCACATGTTCATCCTCACACTTAATCCAATAATCTTCTAAATGTGATACATGAGCATGAAAACTAGCTATATTTCTAGCAATATTTCCTTCAATATCATAATACACTCTCTGGAGTGGGAACTCTTCAAAATGGTATATCCTCAACTCTTCTTCACACAAGTTAGTTACTTTAATTACACTACACTTATAATCTCCTATTGTAATGGGAAATTTAAAAGATTCCCTCTTTCGAGAATGGCTATAAAGAGCCTAAGATGGTTTCAATAGTCTCACCAATTCTAGTAAAACAATTTTATATGTAGGATACCTGGGCAACATGAATGGATGTCCATAAAATCCCTCCAGTTGAATGTAGGAGTAGGTTGGGAACTATATGTACCTGCCTCCATTGGACTAATGACACTTTGTGCTTCCAAGGATAATCTTTTGGCTTTATCACCTTTTGTTGATCTAACCAATTTCATTGAGAACAAATTATTAACTTTCCTGTAATCATGTTTATACCCATGGATGGTGATCTGTGGTAGATGTGCATATATCAAATTGTTACTAGCCTCTCTTCCTAGAGTACCAATTTGTCTTAGCCCTTGTTTATCAACTCTCATAGCATGGGAGTAAGTAACATACAATGACATGTAGAAGCATCTAGTTTTGGGGAATGTAGCAATCTATTCATCTATTTTTTCACTTATTAGCTTTCCCCAATGCAATTCCACATGCCCCTCTATCATGTAGGATATTATTACAAACATCCAAGGTTCGAATTTTCTTGCATCTCTTAAACTAGCTACTTTCCTCAACAAAGTTATAATATGTTGCATTTCTTGTTTAAACATAGACCTCTGAATTACCTTGGTTTATTGTGTAATTAGGTCTTTGCACCATTCGTTGCTCATGATTTCTCTGTTATGCTCTTCCACATTTTGATATGTCTTGGCTTTGGCCTTTATGTCAACATTGAACATCTGTGTGTAAATGGGTAGACCAAATGTGCATATGATTCCTTTCTATGATAGGTCTATGTAAATTCTCCCTTGTTTCTCAATGATTCTCTTGGTTGGGTTGTAGTGATTTATACACTTTATAATTAATTTAGGAGCCTCCATCATTGGAATAAACCCTCCTGAAGGAAGTAATCCATTTGCCACAACATTCTTGGTACATTGAGAAGCATTCTCTTGTAATAGGCATGAATGGATTTCAATTTTGGAAGACCATCCCATATGAGTGTATATAACCACTACGTTGATTGGTATGGCTTGTGAATTGCAATACTTAAATTCATCTTCTGGCCTTGCACTTGAAGTGCTAATTTTGTGTATAGCGTATTCTGCATTTTTCAAAATATGTGTCTTATGTGTGAGTTAGGGTTAAATTTAACAAAAACTTACAATTTATAAGATTTTTAATTCATTTTTTATTAAATTAAATAAGTTAGGGAATAAGGAGCATTTCAATTTCTTAATGGAAATACCATTATCAAGATTTTCATCTTGAGAAACACTTAACAAAAATATCAGTTATTCAAAACATACCTGGTTCTAGTTAATAGTGGTGATCTTTCATAATGTAACTTAAAAATCCTTTATAGTTATGTCTTGGTTTCTTTAAAATTACCTCTCTTTGTGCACCAATTTCATTTTTTTAATTCAATGTCCTTTGCATATTTGTAATATGATGCAAAGTGGAGTGTTGAAAAAGCAATTGCATGCTTGAGGTGGTGCCAAGTACATAGGTAGTTTTCTACCTTCATTAATTACCTCTTATTTTGCATTAATTCCCAGAATAAAGGTGCAATCATTAAGGATTATGGTCCAAATCATGAATGCCTAGATTTCAGTGTTTCCTTTCCACTAGAGGAGAAAGATGACATGATGATTATATATGACAATTAGATGCCATGTTGATTCTTTGAAAGGTATATGCCATTAAAGATATGTGATTGATTGGTGATCATTGGGATTAAAGCTTTCTAGTATTACCTTTGAAAAAGAACAAACACTAGGATTCAGGAAATACCCTCTTAGGAAAGATAAAATTAGAACGAGAGAAAAGAATGGAAACCGAGTCCAAAAGAAAGATTGACAAATTTCAAAATAGACTCCTTGATTTCCAAATTTTAAGAAAAAGAAACAATAAAAAATATCAGATTTCGATAAAAAGGAAATTACCGAGATTAATGACTCTAGTTAACAAAATACCAGAACTAGAATCATATGAAGATACAAATTCCCCTTGGAATATATGCAAGACTCTAGTTTTTTGGTAACATATTAAACTTTTCAAAAATACTGAAGCACTGAATCCAGGAAAAAAAAGGATATAAAAACAAAGAGGCCAAGTGAACAATGAAAGAGAAATCAACAACCAAACGAGCAACAAAATGATGCCAAAGCAAATGGAAGAAAAAAGAGAAGTAGAGGAAAAGGAATAAAATGGGGTCCACATTTTTTAAAGAGGAAAAATGGGGAATTTTGTGAGACCACACAACAGATAGAACATGTGATGCCACATAAGAATTAGGAATGCTAGCAGGAATAGTCGAGGAAGGAATCACATTACTAACTTGTTGCATTATTGTTGTGACTTAAGGAGTGGTATAGGTAGGTATGGATGCTATTATTGAGGGAAGAGGAGAGTGAGGTCCTCCTTGGCTAACCACAGTGTTTTTTGGTTGAGATGTACTAGAGGTGGAAGGAACATGGGTGTGGCATATCTCAACTATTTGTTTCATAACGTCTAGGCCTTCTTAACTTTCAAGCATGCGATGGATGTTTTCTATGACAATAATTGTAGTGGTTGAAATTTTTTGAAGACACTTGATGTTGAAGATGTGTTATGTCCTCAGGAATTTTAATGATTTTTTCTTGCAAAATTTGATTGTTTTGTGTGTCAACTTGCATGTTATTGGAAGGCAAAGAGTTGCTAAAGGTAGTGTCTATGCCTAGTGTACTAGTTGCAATACTAGGAGTGGAATCTCTAGATAACCCAAGATCCACAACAAGTGTATTATCATGGGATAACATGAGTCTCAAACTTCTTCTCACTAAGGTATTAGCAATAGGAAACCAAACACTCATGCAAAGGTTGCTGATGCGGGTGAATACAAATGTAATGTAAACTACGAGCAATACAAGGTTGATAACTAATATTCTAGAAAGCAAAATTGAAATGCAATAACATAACATAGAAAGGTAGAAAGTGATCTAAAAATGAAAAAATTTATAGTGAAAAATGTACAATTGGACTAAGTTGCCCAGTGTGGTGGGTATGTGCAGGATCATAATGGAAAAAATAGGCCCTTAAGTGGAGAAAAATTTAGAAAAATCAGAGTTAGGAAACTTGACATAAAAATTTGAATAAGTTGTCTATATTATTTCAAAAATATGTAAGAATAGAATCTCTAGAAAATTGAATGTAGTTTCTAAACTACTAAGTTTTTTTTTCTTAAAAATCTATCTCATGAAAATTTGAAATTTCAATCTAGTAGTACTTAAATTTTAGGGAAAAAATAAGAAGTGTCTATCTGACCACCCTAACCACAATAAATTATAATATTTTTTGGTAAGATTTTAGATATAAGTAGAGGACTTGTTTCCCGATGTGATGCATATTTTTTTGTAATTTTTTTCCAAGCAAATAATTAATTATGATTTTTTATTACAAATTTTTAAAAAATATAAAAAATCATATGTCTGACCACCTTAACTTGGAAAAAACTTCACGAAATTATTTTTTCTTTTAATCCTATACTATGCAAAGCATAGAATCTGACACATGTTTCAAATTTAAGAAATGTGATACTATTTGAAAGCTATAGATATTTTTCGATAATCTTATCAATCAAGACTTTAGTTTTAATTCAAATAGAAAATGAATAATAATTATTTATTAAGTTCAAGGTAAAGCATAATTTATATTGGTGGAAAGATGAGAATCTCCTTTAAAAACCCTTTTTGTTTCATCAATTTCAGGTAAAAAAAGTTGTCAACCACATACCCTACACATACCCATCATGATCCTACAAATACCTTGACAAATTAGACCCAGTAGTGATTTTTTTAAAGAATTTTCAGAAATTTAAAATGAAATTTTATGATATTTAGATTTTCAGATGTAGGTAATTAGAAAATATGCATACAAGACCTATAAAAAAAACATGCAAAGAGGGGAAAAACGGTTAAGGGTTAGAAAAGAGTGGTTTTCCTTGGTCAAACCCCAATTTGGTAATTAAACCCTTGAAAATTAAATGAGATAGAGAGATAATGATGAATGAGCAACATGCAATGCTACCACTCACCAAACCCTTAATGTAGAAATTTGAAGATATGCAGGTAGAGGCTCCAATGAAGACTTGATAATGCCTAGAATGCTTGAGAATGATAAATGAGTGCATGGTAATGAATGAGTGAATGTATTAGATGAATTGGGGTGAAAATGAGAGGAAAACCCTTTATTTATACTTGATTTTACAAAATTTCCTGAAAATAACACATCACAGGCAGACCTCAAGTTTAATAGGATAATATCATGCTAGAAAGTTAAAATAATTTTTTATTTTTGTGGCTAGTGGGACTAAGTTGCTCCAGGTGGAAACTTGGTCCCATGAGGGAAATTTTATTGGGTGTCAGGAATTAAAGTGTATTTAATGATGTTTAACAAGATTATTCTCTAAAACACACTTAATTAGGGATGGAAAGTGAATTAAGGGGCCATTTAAACATAAGAAAGGGTCAAATTATGGATGAAAAGCCTAGAGAAATGTGAAAGTTTTTTACAACTCATTACAATACATTGAAATAAGACCTTGTACGTAATAAAATAGAGTTATTTAGGTGAATTATAATGGAAAGGTCCTAGAAAAGTGTGAAAGTGGGTTACAACACTTCACAACACTTTTACAAGACATCATAGAATTCTTAATGGTTCACAAGGAACCAAGACCTAATATGAATGTGTTGGACACATTACAACATTAAATCAAGGAAAAATCAAGCCAAAATCACCAAGAGGGATTAAATATGAGAAAAAGTAGAAGGGTTACTTTTTTCATGTCCACACATTTGAAGCTTGATTTAACTAGCTAATTTTTTGTTTATTTCATGTAGATCTACTAGATCTTTCTTAGGTTATTATCTTGCCCTCCTTCTAGAAGCTACTCGACAAGGAATTAACATTGAAGAACATTGAGCAACATGTCTAACAAGGACCCAATGGTTGTCATGGCATCAACTGCTTGATTGTTAACATGAGGGATTTGCTTAAATGCTATGTCAATGAAGAAATATTTGAGGATTTATACCATATTATTGTCAAGTGTGAGATTATCATCATTGGTCTAATAATTTCCATTTACTTGATTTATGATTAGTTTTGAATCTCCATAGACCTTTAATTCTTGTATCTATCATGGTACCACATTTCTCAACCCTATTATGAGAGCTTCATACTTGGAAATGTTATGTGTGCATGAAAATGACAACTAGTTTGATTTGGGAATACAATCACCTTGAGAAGGTGATGAAGAGAATTCCCACTCTAGATCCATGTTGTGTATGTGATCCATCAAAGTACATCTTCCACTGATCCACTATGTCGAGGAAAAATACTGATTCATCAAGAAATTTAGACACTAATGGATTCTTTGCATAGATAAGTGCCTCTCCCAATTCATCAATGTTGACCCACCCCTTTATAGCTTTCCATTCTACACACTCTATATCAAAATTTGTTCGGTTGATCATCCACTTAGCCATTTTTCTAGTGAGAGTTTCCTTTGATAACAAATATTTCAATGGATCAATCTTGGTAATGATCTTTATTTTATGTAAACACCTATAGTGTCTAAATTTCTATGAAGTGAAGATTACTGCTAGGAAATCCTTTTCAATGGGTGAGTAACTCATCTCGTATCCAACCAAAGTCCTATTGATATAATAAATTTCTCTCCTTCCTTGTTTTGTCATGCTAAGCAAGAAGAGCGCCCAAAGTTGTTGCTTTTTCTAGTGGCGATCTCATGGCACTTGTCCATCATACCCATCCTAACCATCTTGGGGAAGCTACTAATGGGGCTACTTCTACCCTCGACCATGTCCTTGGGCTTGTTAGTCTAATCTATCTCTATCCCCGACCTCTCCTAGGAACCTTTCTGTCAGTTGGGTCAATTAGTTGTACTGGGGAAAATTATCTACATCATAAGCAAGAGTGGTCACTGCATCATAGGGCCTACCAATAAAAACTCACAAATGTGGTACAAGTTGTGTAAAAGAAACAATCACAACATATAAGCTAGGAATTGTTGTCCCCATAGTGTCTCTCAAAGAGTCTGTTAAAATAGCTCTGTAGGTACGATGCACTGTGTCTAGTCTCACCAAATTGATGAGCCACTTGATTAGAGAGATACATCTCCACCATGGTAGACTCGTAGCCCAAAATATATCTAGTCTAGCATGTATAAAATAACTGATCCTATTCATTGTACTAGGGATGTGACTGAATCCACAACCTCTATGTAATTTTTTTATATCATCTTTAACTCACCTCAAATAGGGGATGATCATGGTACTTGTGTGCTCTAATGTGGTCATAGCCCCATATAGATATATTGTGGTTTGATCTAGATCATTATGAACTAGAGTAATGATAAGATGAATCATGAAAATATACTCCCAAGCTCAAATATGAATCATTATCACACTATCTCCTATCACTTTCCCCCTAAGGTATACAACCTGATGCATGCCATGGTATAGTGAGAAAAGTATAACTAGGACCCACATGTAGAGTGTCATCCACTACACCATACCCACCCAAGCAAGTTCCCCACCAAAGAAAATTCCTTTTCCACATCCATCAAGACAAAGTGCTCCACAAATCAGTGATCCAATAACTAGGATCAATTATAAAACCTATCCTCTATTGTCATGTAGGTTTATTTGATGGCTATCCACCAAGATAGTATCGAGCCCGAGCATATCAATGATAATTTTTGCCCTAGAGCTGGTATTGTAAATCACTCTATCCCCATGGATGGGGATCCACATAATCCACCAAAAATCCTCCAAGGCAACCTTCACCTCATCCGTTGAAAAGTGGAATGATGAAGTCTCACTATACCAGCACTTAATCAATGTTGTGATCATCGTTGAGTGTGTCTGGATCTCTAGCATATTAGTGATCAAACCCAACCCAACCACTCCAAGAAAGAATTCCTCATCATTCCAAAAATGGAAAATATGGGATAGAATGTTGAGCTAGTAGTCCTGATACATGATCAATCTAATGGTCTCCTACATGCATGAAGTGAGCAACATCGAAATTGCTAAAAAATATATATTTATAGTCTAAAACCCTAAAATTTGTAATTGTGCACCAAGTTTCAATTGTGTCACTCTGGTAAAAAGGAAATTGCATCTCTATTTTGTAATTATGTTACTCTATGAAATTATGCATTGGAATTTATGCATGATGCTGAACCTAAATTGACTAGTTTGATGCAACATTACAATCATGTATCAACATTTCAATAGCAACACTAGACAAAAAATTTGCATTGCACCACTATTTGACAATAGTGACACTATTGGGAAATAGTACCCCCACACCTAAATATAACACCATGACACTTCATGAAAAAAACATTGTTGTAGCACTTTAGCATTATCGACAGTGACAAAGACCTCAAAATACAATGATACTATTGTTTCTTTAACTTTAACGCCTAAAAAGTGTATCACAAAAATGAAAAATAAGAAATTTTTTAGAATGCATACTAGGGGTCCTACATTTTTTGGTTGTTGGTGCTCTTGTACCCTATCCATGAGGTACTTGGGAAGTCTTAGATCACCCATTTCATCAAAAGGTTAGAGAAAAAATCAACAAAATCTCTCAAAGGTGAATGTGTAAATGGATTGAAAATGACCCCCCAACTCATATTTATGAAAAAAAAAGATTTATGACCTAATTAGATTGGGAAAGTGACATTTTTAATCTTTTTAATTAATTAGCTGATAGGCAATTTTTTTAAATTTTCCATTAGGATTTTCATCATCCTAGTTGTGAATAGGACTTTTTAGTGCCAGAAATTAATTGGTGGTGGTAGAGTTGGTTGCCTAATATGAGAATCTGAATGGTAAGTGTTTTCTTGCGTGAGGGATATTTCATCTGAGGAATGTTGTATGATGGTGTAGGAGGAAGTAAATGCAATATTGAATGTTGCAGTGTGGGAAAGTATCTATTATTGTTTTTGGTTGCATTGTTGAATGAGCCACTATGGTGTGGGTTTGATAGTTTTGTGTCGATGTTTAGGTTAGGATTTTTTTAAATCTTGAGTTGGGTATTGTTTTCAATATTTTTCTCAATAGTAGCTTCACTAGAGAAGAGTAGAAGGTGAAGGAGAAAGGTATGGAGTAACATTTCATTGGATCTTCATAGTTTATAATAGTTGAAAACAAATAAATTTTGAGAAATTTTTTTCTAGATACTCTTAAGACATAATCTCCGGGCTTTTGGGTTTCTATAAAGCTTGGTGTGAAGCATCATTGTTGGTATTTTGAAACATTTTCCATCGTTTAGGATTTTTCATTTTTTAGGTCCTTTATCAATTCTCTATTGTTTCTAATATCTATGAGTTTTTGAGAGTTTTATCTTCATCCAATTAGGGCTTCACAATTTCTTTTGGAACAACTACTTTATGTTCTTAGAGTATTGAAATCTCACTATGTAACTAAATTTCACTTGGTCAGATTGGAAAATTTTAATGGGCCCTATTTTTAACAATTTTCACACTGTTATAGTAAATGAATTCATATCATATGCATCTATCTTTTGATGCAAGTAAGTTATGGTGAAGTACAATGATGTTGTACCCAATGGGAATTTAAAGAAGCACTAGCAGCGCTATGTTATGACCTAGTTCAACCAGGCCACTCGCAAGGCTAGGAGACACACTGGTAATTTCAGTTTAGGAGCCTGTTGTTTTGATTCAGGGTTTTAGGGTCTAATTTTCCAAGTTGTAGTTAATCCCAAGGTCTTTTATTATGTCTGGCATCTTAATTCTCTTGAATGTTTGATTTTGTAGCTCATCAAAAGAAGGCCATGAAAATTTTCCTGCATCCCATAGTTGGTTCTTTCTGCCTGATGGTACATTGATAGACATAAAGATAGAACATGAAAGTTCATATGGGGAGGAGATTCTCACTTGAGGAACTTAAAGGAAGGCCATATATTTGTATATATACTTTTTCTTTGAAATTTTCTTTGTAAATTTTAAGCTTGATTTGTGTATTGTTTTAGTGCTAAAGTTTGTAAACATTTACTATGCTTATTTGTACTTAATTTATATGTCTCGACTTTTTTTGGGGGTTTAGTGCCTTGATTGTGATCGATTGTGATGTGATAGAGTTGTGGTGCAATATATTCCTATTATTACTGGTTATAATCTTCCATTCCCACCCATATTTAACAACTCGATGAGAGCCAACAACTCACAAAGTGTATTTAGGGATTTGATAGTATTATTTGTTTCAAATATTTGAGCTCACTATCTTCTATGAGGGTGACATTAAATTGGATCATGCACCACAACATGCATCTTCCTAAAAAAAATCTAAGATTGACTCATATTTAATTTTTTAATATTATTACACCTAAGGAGCTCCTTAGATTCTTAAGGTCGGGTGAAACTATAAAAAATGTGGCTGGCAATTATTCTTAGAGATTGCAAGACCATGAAACTCATCCTAGCTAGATACTTGTTGTAGGATACGGTCATGAGTGGATTACCAAAACTATTTCACCCTTATATTTCTAAAAAATCAATAGCTCTGAATTCATTTTTAACAATTCTTATGCATATTTAGGGTTTTTTAATTTTTTATTTAGAGCAACTCAAAATTATCTAGACACTTTTGTGTGGAGGGTTCCTTCAAAGATAAGCTCACAAATGTCTATTTGGAGAGTTATTTTGGAATTTTAATCATGTTTGGCTTGCCCTGCCTATGATTCACTCTTGCCAAGCTTACATTTGACCTCTTCCTGTTGATCAGAGTCTAAACCTTAGAAAGGCATAATATTGGCATGGCCATTGAATTCTCACATTATTGTCATGTATTCTATAGCTCAAGTTGCAAATGACTAGGGAGGATTAAAAATTTAAAGAACACTCAAAGTTCACCTTCTCAGTATGGGGATTTTTAAAAGGAAAATAAATTGTTCTGAAATGATGCATTCAAAAGGAACTATTCTTGTAGTTTGAAGATTAATTTCAAAGCTGCAGTGGGTAATTTTGTAAAATTTTATTGCTTGGAGATTATATTTATGGTCATTAATTTACTTTTCTGGTCCAAGCCCCTAGTAGCCCATTAACTATAGTATATTCTTAATTCTATGTAAATGAATTTTTTGTAGTTTTTCTTAAATTTTTTTAACACTCATAATTTAGAAATCCCATTGTTTCATGTACCACGTACAATTAATCTAAAATTTAAATAGTGAGGAATAAAAACCCCATGCACTTACATAGAAATCCCATTGTTCATGCACATTCACTTACAAATTTGTATAAACACCTTCATTTTATTTTTAAATATTTTATTCGGTTACTTTCCCTTGATTAGTATGAGATTATTGGGCAAGAGGGAGTTGTAATTTGTCTAATTAAATTTGGAGGGTTCAACATTGTCTACTGTGATATTTTTATTTTGATTGGAAAATAGGGAAGTGGTGGATTGGTAGTACAATGGTTAGAAAAATAGTAATTTAACTCATGAAGGGACAAGCAGGGGTATCTCTTCTAGTAAAAAGAACCAATAGGAATTGCATGTGTAATCAATTTGATGGTAGCCTGGTTAATCAACTACCATTATTTTTAACAAGTGAGAAAGAATGGAAGTGTCATAACTTGATCATCATCATACTAGAGCATATTCCACTATATAGGTTACTTAAGCCCAACCTATAATAAGAATGTTATGATCTAAACTCAATGATTGTGGAGGACCCATTCTTATGATTTGAACTCAATTAGCATGACAGACCCATTTGTAAGTCCTTCTTTTGGATTTTTTTTTAATGGGAGTCAGTCTATTTACTCATTGCAAAACAAGAAAGCTGATTTGTAAATATTTGCTAATGAGGAAGAGAACTTGCACAAATTTATAGTCATTAAACTTATCATATTGAAGGTATTAAGGAGAAAGGTTTTTCATGAATTTTGGAGCATTATTTCTTAAGTTTAGTCACATTGCTGAGTTTATTTTTTCACAATATGATGACAGGGTGTTAGGAGTTATTGAATATTCTTGATAGTGTTTTGTATCGAATTTCCTTGAGATTATTTAGTTGTTTTATTTTTTTGTACATGTTTTCTTGTTTTGAGACCTTTTATGTTATAAATAATTCATCAATCCCTTGGTTATTCTGAGTTTTTTAAAGATTGTTTTAGTAAATTTTTCCTCTTTGGTCTAGTTTGATGTGATACTTATATCTAGTTGCTTGCAATTTTAAAAATATTATTCTACCTAAGGATAGATCTTGTTTGGTTGGGGGCTTTGTAAATTTTTGTTCAACATTTACATAACTGATCTTGACTTGCTTGTCCTTTTGATCTATTTAGGTGTCCATCTATGGGACATTCTTAATTAAGAAGCTCTATATATTCATTATTTGGAGTTGAAT
The DNA here is from genome assembly GCA_007258455.2 of Sequoia sempervirens. Classification (NCBI taxonomy): domain Eukaryota; kingdom Viridiplantae; phylum Streptophyta; class Pinopsida; order Cupressales; family Cupressaceae; genus Sequoia; species Sequoia sempervirens. Next base: position 359,776,652 of record VDFB02047230.1, read on the forward strand.
AGGAAGAAATACATTTAGACTTAATTTTGCAAGCCTCTTTCAGAAAATGTATGGAGAGAAGGCTTTACCTCATGTAGTGGCATAGGAAACATCACGAGCGGAAGGAAATCTACCAGTCATGCCTTTTCAATAGTCTAATCCTCAAATACCCACTATGCAAGACTAGATGGGCCCCCAACCCCCCACATTCTACCTATGATGAGACCTAGAAAGGGTCATGTTGGTTGACCAATAAAGCTTTTGTCTAATCACTTTGGTGTAGCTTTTCCAAATATTCAATAATCTTTTTATTATAATGTGAGTAAAATTTACGTTGTTTTCTAATTCATATGTATTGTCTTGTTGTAGAATTCTTGTAAGCATTATAAGTTCTATGCTATTTGTTATAATTTTAGGAAATAAATAGTTTCAAACTTATGGTGATCATGATAAATTTTGAGCATATTGTACCATAGAAAAATAGATGTTTCTTGAATAAATCATGGTAAACTGGACTCAATGAGGCCTTGATCTAGTGTTGTGAGGTGTTTTTCACATCCACATTAGGTCTTGGACCCTTCCAAATTGAATAACATGCATTTAACAATGTCTTGTGAAGGTGTTGTAAAGTGTTGTAAAAGACCTTCATACTTCTCTAGACTTCATTAACCCATTCTCACTTAATTCAACATTATAAAATTTATTTAATTGTATTATCACATCAATCTAGAAGGCTTATAAAATAACCTTAATGTTAATCTAGTGTTGTAATGTGTCTTACACGTTCACTTTGGATGTTGTGGTTTCCTAGGTTATCTGGACCTCATTTTAGTATTGTAAAGTGTATTAATCACACTTTCAAATTGAATTATGTGTCCCAAGACCTAATTTACCTTTGCATCATCATTAATAGGACCCTAATACTCCATATTGTGCATCTTGAGGCAATAATTGATGAAATAACTGACAAAATTAGTGTATAAACCTGATTTTATTAACTGCCAACAATCCAACTAGAAAATGGACCTCTTTGGGACTAATTCACCATCTATGGTGAATGGGTCCCTACCTGGTGGGAATGCTTCACCCAAGGCAGTGAATGAGTCCCATTTGGGTCAATCTTGACTTTTGAGCAGGAAAAAATAGGTTTTAAGTTTAATTTTTCTTCATGTTAGCATTAGGGATCCAATTAATGGGAAAATAAGGTGAATTTCCTGTAAAATAAAGTCTCTAAACCTTAATTTACATCTCTTAACTCATTCACATGTCTCTTATCATTCATTCATCATCTATCTTTTACTTCAAGTTAAGCAAGTTAGGGTTTCATCATTGCAAGGCATCAAGATAGTTTCCTAAGACATTCAAGGGAAGATTGTCCATATTTTGCTGCAGAACTTCAAGATAAAACATCATGGAAAGTTATTGAATCCATTGTTTCATGCTTCATTATATTCTTTTCTTCATTTGGTTTAATTACCTACAAAGGGGTTTGACCTAGGCAAACCCCCATGCCCTAACATTCAACATTTCTCTCTCCTGTCTTATGTGTTTGCAGATTTAGGAATATTGAAGGCTTGGAAATCATTTAAGATCAAGTTGTAAAGTTTTTGAAGACACCTTCCTATTTACCAAGGAAAAATATTGTGTAGGAGCACCTTTGCAAAACCATGTTCCTATTTTGGAAAAATTGAGAAAATTTGATATCTTTACTTTGATATGAGATTAAAAGAGTCACCTTACATATTTATAGGTCATTAAAGGTCATTAGGAGGATCAATGTTCCATGTTTTGTGAAAATTTTGGAAAAATTATAAAAGTTGTCATATGAAGATGCATAATGTAAAATTGCCAAAAAGTGCAAAATAAGGGATATGAAAGGTCACTTGGGTTTTAGGTGTTGATAGGAAATTGGAAGTCAGTTAGAAACAAATGATTCATGTTCTATTTCCTTTAAAAATGATTTGAAATCATTTGAGAACTCGTGGGTGATTGGAGATTAGATTTTGAATGAATAAGATCACTATTTTATGCTTTATTTCTCAAAAAATTACAGTTTTCAGCAAATGTACAAAATTTTACAAGCATAAAGGGATTCTTAACTGATTGTATATGGTAATGGTCTCAATAAACTTCCATATATTTTTTTTTCATGTAAATTTATGCAGTTTTGAAAGAGATATTCAAGTTTTCCTATGAACAGATAAAACCCTGTTCTAGGGTAAACAGATTTAGTAAAAAATTTGTTTCTCCTTTAATATGGAATGTAATCCTCTAGGTTTTTGTGAGGCTAATATTCTACACATATTATTTCATATTTCATAAGGTTTGGGACAAAGTATAAAGGTTAATGTGTGGAAAAAGTGAAGTTTTGTACTGTAATTGGGCACAGACTGGTAAAAATAGAGGTTTAAATGGGTTATAACCTAGGGTTTGTATAAATGCTTATGGGAATGGCCAAATAATGATTTATTAAGATTGAAAAATTTAAATAATGAATTTTTGAAGCATTGATTAAGTAAATTGGTGATTGGGGATAGGCTATTCAATAACTCCTATATAATCAGACACCTATCACGAGCCAAAGAGAAAATCAAAGACTTTAGTTTCCACTTTTGGATTTTTAGAAATTCAAAAGTGGACTCATTCACCATGGGTGCTGAATGAGTCCCACTTCCAAGCTTGATTTTGGTTTTATGCATTTTTGGATACCCATTTGTCTAAAACGAGCTCTAAAATAGTTTCCCAAATTTGGGACTAATTCACCCAGAATGGCGCATGAATCCTAATAGGCCTAAAAATCATGATCAATAGCATTGCAAAAGTTAATTCTATTCTCCATCAAGATCTCAAGTGCACACTTTCAATTTCATCAAATTTTGTTACAGGTTGCATTCATTTCTAGGTGCTTTTGGATTACAAAATGTCTTTTCAAACAACTTGTATTTCCTATATTTTGCATTAATAATCAATAACTTTTATCGATTAGTTTCATTTAGTGTTAATTACATCATAAATTCCTTATTTTGAGTGAACCACCTCAATTTTAGGGTTCTATCTCTCTCCTTTTAGGTGAAAAACCCTAAGAGTGCAAGAGAAGAACATATAATGCACCATAAAATTGTTGGTTCATTTTGGTGAACCTACCTTTTTGAATACTTTATTTTCTAAGTTGGAGTTCTTCATCATACATCTAGCTTGCATTGATCTTGCATTAGGATTTCCATGCATTCATTTGCATGCCAGGTTTCAAATTTTGCATTCATAAAAAGTGCAATTAGGTTGCATTTTTGGCATCTAAAATCATTAATTTTTTTTTAAAATTTTGCATTTTTAAGTTAAGTTTGCATCATAAAACTAAGAAAACATAAAAAATACTCATAAATTTTTGAACATTCTGAAAAATATCCACACTAGGACTCATTCACCACCTTGGGCGAATTTGTTCCTTTTCACCACTATAACTGCCTTTTACAAAGCTTAAAACCCTATTTTTATGCTTTTGTTTATTGTCATCAACTATCTATATAAGTGCATTGAGTTCATGTTACGTGAATTTCATTAAATCTAGCTTAATTTCGCTCATTTCATGCATTACTTAATTTCAAAATTTGCATTCCCACATCATTGGATAGCATAATCAGTCAATTATCATCTAAAAATTGCATTTCATTTCATCCTTTTACATTGCATTTTGAATTTGCATAGATTGTTATTTCAAAATGTTTGTATTTATCATTTCTAATTTTGGAATGAAAAAGTTAGTTAGCAAGCATTCTAGTCATTCATTCAAGGCATTCCATAGTTATCATAGTCTATTAGCACAAGAGAATGAAAATGTTATTGATTTTCTTAAACTTACACTCCCTCCCATCTCTCTCGTTTGTGAGGATGATGTGTTAGAATGGAATACAAACATAGATAAACATGATGATCATAATTGTACTTTTCCCAATACCTCTCCTTTTAGTATCAAAGGTATCTTGGTAGAAGAAGGTACAATCATTGAGAATCATGAAGATGTTTGTCTTTCTTCTCACTCCCCTTTGGAAGATAATATAACAATACAAGATGAATTTATTGCTACCACTCTCCCTAGTCTCCATTAATCTCCCAACGCCTCCCCTATTTGTGACAATGCTTTCATTAATGATCATGACAAACAAATTTGTGTGGAGGATGTGTCGGTATCAAGAAACCCAATGATTGAAAGTTATAGCATTACTTCTCTACTTCCTAATGTTCCTAACAATTGGAAGGGTTTATTCGAACAAGAAGTTCCAATCATTGACACAAATGAAAATAATAGTTGTCCTTCCCTTGATCTCACCCTTATTTGTGATGAATCTTCTTTACAACATTTAACCATGACATGTGATGCACCTCTTGATTGTCACTTTCAGCCTCAAAACTCTCCTACTAGGGTAGATGTTATCGCACAAGACAATGAGATTATGGACTAGACTCTAATTTCCCCTCTACTAATATCTCTCTTATTAGTGAATTTGATATCATGGTGTTACATGATCCAATTTATCAGAATCATGAGAATATTATGTGGGAAAACATCATAGAACAAGAAAATTCAACCATGGATAGTTACCTTACAATGACAAAATTTTGGAAGAACCAATCCTTGAAAGTCAAGAACATTTGGATTGTCATTCCCCTAAAAATTCTTCTCCTAGGAATACTATTATGGTGCAAAAAAATGATATGTCTTTCTTAGGGATACATCAAACCAAGACCATTGAGGTTATGAATGTGCAAGTGTCCATTAGACCCCCCTTGATCAATGAACCACATACATGACCTGTGGGACATCCTAAGAATCCTCTAATTCTTTACCCGCCATAACATAAGCAAAAAACTCAACAACAACCTGAACTCATCCTTTACCCACCTAAAATTAATGTTTCATACCAACCAATTTATAATGACATTACTCACATATATAAAAAAGTATATACAATCAAAGCCAATCAAGCAGAAAATTTGTTTTCTCCACATAAATAACATTAATTGGTACTCCTTTCCATGCAATAGTTGTAGGATCATAGCATACTCACTATTTCATGTTTTTCATTCATTGCAAGGGGAATCATACCATCATCCATTCTAGGATCACCCTTATCCTACACTAAGTAGGTCCAAAAGGTTAGAAAGCCTTGTCCCTATATGTCACTTGTCATTGTCTCTTTTGACTAATCATTAACCTTTCATGAGCATATAACAGAAAGCTTGGGATGTGGATGACATGTCTTAAGATTGACTCACATGTGACATACTACCTTTCTTCATGATGCAACTTATCAAAAACATATGACTTGGCATAGGGCTTTTTGAATAAGCTCCCATACCTTCTTCTACTTTAAAGAAATTGCTCATAGTAATGGTGTTTGCAACTACTTTAAAGTGGCACATACATAGACAACATCTTTCTACAAATTTCATGGTGTGATTTACTTTTTCTTATGACATGTTCTCTCCTTTGTGGTGTCATTAGGTTTGATGCCTTCCAAGAGTGTACAATCAATAGAAGTGGCCTGATGTGAACAAAGAATCCCATGGATAATGATTTGACAAGGGAATAACAATCAACCAAAGTGGCTTGATGTGAATGAGAAATCCCATGGATAACAATCTAACACCATATATTTTCCTCTGTTGGAGACATTCGGCACAATGCTTCCTAAAAAGAAGACCTTACATGAACAAAGAAAAATACCCTTCAAAAAAATTTCTATATGACATTCAAATTTTTTACAAAAAGCATTACATTGTGGTGCCTTATCAATGTTATTAGGAGCATAACATTGGTATGGTTTGTATAATGGGAAGCCAACACACTAGCATGACTTTCTCATTATGTGGTGAGAAGCTGACACACTGGCATGGATTTCTCACTAAACCACTTCTTTGGGACATCTCACCCCATAGATGACTTTATCTTCTATGGCCCTAGAGTGAGCACATATTTTCTATCCCATTTTTCTTTCATTTATTTCTTTCCATTGTATGATTATGTATCTTGTTGGTTTTACTTAGGATCTTGGAGCTTGGGTTCTTGACTGCCTTCTTGATCTTTTTCATCCTTTGTCATTTGCATCAGTACACTTGGATCTCTCTTGAATGTCTACTTTAGTGTGAGTTTGAAGTAATTTCATCCTCTCACTAAAGTGGGGGCTAAATGCACCATAGAAAAATGGACGTTTCTTACTTGAAATTGAAATAATTCATGATAAATTGGACTTAATGAGGTCTTGATCTAGTGTTGTGAGGTTTTTTTCAGATCCAGATTAGGTATTGGACCCTTGCAAATTGAATAACAAGAAGTTAATGATGTCTTGTGAAGGTCTTGTAAACTATTTCAAAATACTTTCTAAATCGTATATTTTCAGGTCACTATGGACAACTCTTGCTCTTTAAGGGTTTTTCACCTAAAAGGAGAGAGATAGGACCCAAAAATGCATGGGGTTCATTCAAATTATGTTATTTTCTATGTTGTATAACCTAAATGAAGTAAAAAAAATTAATTGACTAATTAAAATGAATTAGAACGAATGCAAAAGTGCAATTTAAGCTATGTTTGAAAACACATTATGTAATGCAATAATGAACTAAATGAAAGAAATATCTAGAACGTAAAGAGAAGGGATGAATCTAAGTGCACTTGGAGACTTGATGAAGAATCTAGAATTTTGTGGATGCTGGTTGAATTTATCAAATTTTCATAGTGGGACTCATTCACCCAAGGTGGCAAATTAGTCCTCCTCTTGGTAAATTAGTATTGGAAACTAGTTTTTGACAGTCGGGATCCAAAATTTGACAAAACTTAGATTTTCAGTCCTAAGGTGGGACTCATTCACCATTCATGGTGAATTAGTCCTCTCCCAAAATTCTAGAAAATAAAGAGACAACTCTACAACACTAGAGATAGAAATATCTTCTTGTCAGTTTGCAAAGTCAAATCTGCAGGAAATACACAAAAAACCCTATTCAAGCTTGAAATAGACTTTAGTTGACTTGAAAAACCTAGTTTACTTTTCTTTCCAATTTTCAACACATAAATGCTTGATAAATCTGCATACCTAAGTCTACAAACACACATGCAAGAGGAAAAAATGGTTGAGGGTTAGAAAATAGGGGTTTCCCTTGGTCAAACCCCACTTTTGATAATCAAACCCTTAATGAAATAATGAAATGTAAAGGAATGATAAACTAACAATGTGAAAATGCTATCAAATTACCAAACCCTTGATAATGCAACTTTGAAGTATTGTTAATGGATACTTCAAAGTGCTTGAATGTTTCTTTAATTGATGTAATATGCTTGAATTCTTGAGTGAATAGGTGGATAAGTGAACTTGATGAATGGGGGTTAGAATGAGATGAAAAATGCCTATTTATACAATCTTGTTTCATAGTTTCCCATTCATACCTCATCAGAGGCTGACATCAAGTGATTTTTAATAAAATCATGTAAATAATTTTAAAATATTATGAATTTGGTGCCAAGGGGGACTCATTCACCACCAATGGTGGCTGGGTCCCACCTAGGACCTAAAAACAAATGTCAAAAATTAAGTTGTATTTAATGTTGTTTGTCACAATAATATCCAAAAATACACTTAATAAAAGTATATGAGGGCATAAAAGGGTCAAATAAGTCATAAGAAGAAATAAATAGTGAAGTTGTGCCTAGGAAAGCATGAAATCTTGTTACAAGACTTTAAAACACTTCAAAATAGGACTTGATGATGTGTAAAAAGATGATTTTTAGGTGAATTGTAATGAATAGAGTCTAGAAGAATGTAGAAATGTCTTACAACACTTCGCAACACCTTCAGAAGACATCATTATTTGAATTTTAGTACCTAAATATTCATGTTCAAGCCAAGTTGCAAAATAAAATGAAAGAAAAATATATTAAATACCATGAAACAAGACCTAAAAGGCCATGAAAATGACAAGGGGCCAATTTTATATGGCACATTTAGCCCCCACTTAGTGAGAGGATAAACCTACTTCAAACTCACAATAAAGTAGCCATGAACATCAAGAAGAGGTTTCAAATGCACTTATGTTAGCAAGATTGAATGCAATGATCAAGAGAGATGATCAAGCCCCTAGGGTGAAGGTCCGATGGCAAACTAAACATAAGAACAAAGGAACACATAAGTGTTGAGAATCAGATGAAGCCTCGATCACTAATCCAACTAGTTGTGGATAAGATCTAGGCTAAAAGAGAATGTGTACTCAATCTAGGGTGATAGAACAAAGGATGGTCTACCAGGTCAGAAGGCCCAAATGTACACACTATAGGGCCACAAAATGAGTTGTTCGTACGGTGAGAAATCCCAAAAAGGTAAGATACATACTCTAGTTGGTATGCACTCACAAACACAAAAGTGGCTATGGGGAAAAGTCATGTAGCTAGGTGGGCTTCCTGCTCAACCATATTAAAGTTATACCCATTGATAAATTTAACAAGGCACCAAAAAGAAAAATGCTAATGAACAAAAGGACAAAGGTACCACAATCATGCAAGTTTCATTATGCAAGGTGGAAAACTGCAAAAATGTAAAATGAAAAAATGTAAAAGATGTTCAAAGGAGTCTTGTTCATTTTATGCAAGGTCTATCACTTAGGGAACATAGTGTGTAATGTTTCCAAGAGAGGACCAATCAAAGAATAGTATATTTACAACTTAGGGGATGTAGTGTGTTGCATTAGGCCACAAAGAGGAATGCAATATGCTAAGATAGATCACACTTATGAAAGACATCACACCCAATGTCATCCAAAAAGTAACAAACACATCACAAAAATCACAAGGCTACACTAGGCACCATGGATTCAAATGAATTATGGTAATGTATGCCCCCCCTTTAAAGGAATTGATACACATTGTTCTATTAGAAATTACTTGAAAGTAGAGAAGAAAAGAAAAAGTAAAAAGAAAATAAGACACTAGATCCAACTCGGAAATCCCTATGCCAAGTTATATGTTTCTAAAGTAGGTTGCATCATGTCATGAAAAATGAAAAGTAAAGAAAGGGAGTTTCTCCCCAAAAAAGAAAGCACACTAAACACATAAGGGATCTATGGATTTGGGGTCAGTATGTTTGTTACTATAATGTTTTTATGAAATAGCTTGGAACTCTTATCATTCCCCAAATACACATAGATTTGGAAGAATGACACAAAGAGAGAAAAAAAAAGGAATAAGAAAGTCTGTTTTGAGTCAACATGGAAGAGAAATTTTGGTCTCAGCACTTTGTATCATCCCCAAAAGGAAAACACAAGTGAAAAGGAAACAAAAAGGAAAAATATTTTGGGTCAACATGAAGGAAACATTTCGGTCTCAATGTTTTACATCGTCCCCAAAAGGAATACACAAAATGAAATAAAAGAGAAAAATATGAGGACCGTTTGGGTCAACATGGAAGAGACATAGGGTGTTTCTACGCTTTTTGTCATCCCCAAATGGAAAACACAAAACAAAAAAAGAGAGATAAAAACAAGAACTAACAATTAGAATAATAGAGGTACAAATAGAAGAAGTGTACAAAGAGAGGGGACATAAAACACATGTCATAGGGGAACACGATACACAGATGAAAGGAAAACAAAAAGGAAATAATTAATGCAAATCTAAGTTAGCCATTAGCTAAGTTATTTTTTTCTCAATCTTAAAAGGTAAGCGGAAAATTAATAACATAGTTAAGAGACAAATACAAGTGCATTACAAGGACAAAGGCTAACGAGTACTTGTGTCCATAAAGGGGAAAAAAAGTATGATCCAAGGGAGAGCATGGAGAGGATCATGTGATGGTGAGAATGAAAAATCCTTCAAATATGGCATGATAAGGCAGTGGTATTTTAAGGGATGATAGGAAAGCAATTAGTATCAATGAAGTGATACTTATCCAATATCTTGTTCAATGTTTGACATTCTTCCATTTGATGTCCAAGAACGCAATGATATTTACAGTATGGTATGTATAGGAAACTTTAGCTTCTTCAATTTGTATGGTCATTTTTGTTTGTGGGTTCTCCTTTTTCATGAATAGGAGGAAGGGGACCCATAGGGATCCTAACATCCTTATCATTAGAAGGACAAAATGGTTTTTCATGTGGAAGGAGAATGTTCAAGCTAGGAGGAGGAGTTAAGATCACTGTACTAGCATCCAAAAGTCTTCTAGGTTGAAGAGAATGTCTATCAAGATGAGAAGGATCTTGATATCCTAGTCCTATTGTATTTGTGTCAGTTGGGTTTTATTCCATAAATCAATGAATGTCATGTTCCTGTTCCTTGTCACAACCTTGTTTACTCAAGATAGTGAAACTGTTACCATATGTTGCTTCAAGTTTTATGGGAGTGTTGGTAACTTTGTGATCATAAAAGGGGTTTGAGTGTGTTGGGTTAAAGGAACTAGAATCTCTTGAGGGAGGAACTATAGGTCCATGATTCATTCTAGGATGTAAATATGTAAAGTGATTAGGAGGTGCAATAGTAGGAAGATCTTGTCACTTCATGGAGGGATAAAAGGTTGCATTGGTTTCTAATTTATCAAGGCAGACATTGTAGAACTGGTTCATGCTAATATCATCTTCTCCAATGATGTATAAATCATGAGGAAGACAATCATGAGGAGTTGAAGGAGCATGAGGTAGGTCAACATCATTAGGGTCACAACCAAAGGTACCACTAGACATGTCGACCAAGGATTTTAATGAATTCTAAAACTTATTGAAAGAGAATTCCATGATGTAAATAAACTAATATGCAATAAATGAGTAAAACCAGAGATGTTGGAAATGAAAATAGAATGCAGAAATAGTAAACTATAATGTAGAAAAATGATAGAAATATGTTTGAAATGTGGTCTAAAAAGTGAAAAGGGACTAATTTTCCTAGGGTGGAGAATGATTCCCAGTATGCAATTTTTCTTATGTTTTTCACAAATTTTAAGATGATTTGAATGTTCTACAGAATGCAAATAATGATGCAGAATGTATATTTTCTATTTTTTCAATTAGATGCAATGCAAACATGAAATCTAAATGAAGTTTTCACTAATGCAATATGAAATACCTAGAATGCAAAAACAAAACAATGACCTAATTGAATGTTGATGGAAATTTAAACTAGGATGCAATATGAGAATGAAATGAGAAATTCAAAGTGTCCAAAAGTTGGGTCCACCAAAATGAACCATAGATTTTTGCATCACTATGGACAACTCTAGCTCTTCTAAGGTTTTTTACCTAAAAGAAGAGAGATAAGACCCAAAAATGCACTGGGTTCATTCAAATTATGTTATTTGCTATGTTTTATAACCTAAATTAAGTAAAATAAATGAAAATGACTAATTAAAATGAATTAAAATGAATGAAAAAGTGCAATTTAAGCTATTTTTGAAAACACATTATGTAATGCAATAATGAACTAAATGAAAGAAATATACATAATAGAAAGATAACAAATGAATATGAGTGCACCTAGAGACTTGATGAAGAATCTAGAATTTTTTGGATGCTAGTTTAATTTACTAATTTTTTACAGTGGGACTCATTCACCTGGGGTGGTGAATTAGTTCTCCTAGTAAATTAGTTTTGGCAACTAGTTTCTAATAGTCAAGATCCAAAATCTGACAAAACTTATATTTTTAGTTCTAAGGTGGGACTCATTCACCACTAATGGAAAATTAGTCCTCTCAAAAAATTCTAGAAAATCAGGAGACAACTCTGCAACACTAGATCTGGAAATATCTGCTTGCTGGGTTGTCGAAGTCAAATCTGTAGGAAATAGATAGGAAATCCTATTCAAGCTTGAAATAGGCTTTAATTGACTTGAAACACCTAGTTGACTTTTCTTTCCACTTTTCAACACATAAATGATTGATAAATTTGCATACATAAGTCTGCAAACACACATGCAAGAGGGAAAAATGGTTGAGTGTTAGCAAATAGGGGTTTTCCTTGGTGAAACCCCACTTTTTGTGGTTAAACCCCACTTTTAGTAATCAAACCCTTAATGAAATAATGAAATGTAAAGGAATGATAAACTAACAACATGAAAATTCTATCAACTTACGAAACCCTTGATAAGGCAAGTTTGAAGTAATGTCATTGGATGCTTCAAAGTGCTTGAATGTTGGTTGAATGGATATTGTAATATGCTTGAATGCTTGAGTGAATAGGTGAATAAGTGAAATTGATGAATTGGGGTTAGAATGAGATGAAAAATTCCTATTTATACAGTCTTGTGTCATAGTTTCCCGTTCATACGTCATCATAGGCCAACATCAAGTGGTTTTTAATAAAATCCTGAAAAGAAATTTAAAATATTTTAAATTTGGGACCAAGGGGGACTCATTCACCAACCATGGCGAATGGGTCCAACCTAGGACCTAAACACAAGTTTCCATAATTAAGTTGTATTTAATGTTGTTTGTCTAGATAATATCCAAGAATACACTTAATAAAAGAATATGAGGGCATAAAGGGATCAAATAAGTCATTAGAAGAGATAAATATTGAACTTGTGCATAGGAAAGCATGAAATCTTGTTACAAGACTTTACAACACTTCAAAATACGACTTGATGATGTGTAAAAATATTATTTTTAGGTGAATTGTAATGAATAGAGTCTAGAAGAAGGTAAAAATGTCTTACAACACTTCACAACACCTTCATAAGACATCATTTGAATTTTAGTACCTAAATATGCATATTCAAGCCATGTTAAAACATAAAATCAAAGAAAAATATATCAAATACCATGAAACAAGACCTAAAAGGCCATGAAAATGACAAAGGGCCATTTTGCTATGGCACACTTTCACACTTCTCTAGACTTAATGAAACCATTCTCCCTTAATTAAACATTATAAAATGTATTTAATTGTGTTATCACATCAATCTATAAGGCTTGTAAAATAGAATTAATGTTAATCTAGTGTTGTAATGTGTCTTACACATTCACAATGGATGTTGTGCCTTCCTAGGCTACGTGGACCTCATTTTAGTGTTGTAAAGTGTATTTAATCACATTTTCACATTGAGTTTTGTTTCCCAAGACCTAATTGACCTTTACATCATCATTAATAAGCCTCTATTACCCCATATTGTGCATTGTGAGGAAATATTTGATGAAATAATAGACAAAGTCACTATATAAACTTGATTTTATTATCTCCCAACAATCCAACTGGCAAATGGACCCCTCTAGGACTAATCCACCATATATGGTGAATGGGTCCCTACCAAGTGGGACTGACTTGCCCAAGGTGGTGAATGAGTCCCATTGGGGTCAATCTTGACTTTTGAGTAGGAAAAATTAGGTTTTAAGTTTAATTTTTCTTCATGTCAGCCTTAGGGATCTAATTAACGAGAAAATAAGGTGAATTCCCTATAAAGTTAAGCCTCTAAACTCTAATTTACATCTCTTAACTCATTCACACATCTCTTATTATTCATTCATCATCTCTTTTCTCCTTCAAATCAAGAAAGTTATGGTTTCATTATTGCAAGTCATCAAGGTAGTTTGCTAAGACATTTAAGGGCAGATTTTGCATGTTTTGTTGCTAAAATTCTAGATCAAACATCATCGCAAGGTGTTGACTCCATTTTTGCATACTTCATTACATTCTTTTCTTCATTTTATTTAATTACCTACAAAGGGGATTGACCAAGGAAAACCCCCATGCCCTAACATTCAACATTTCTCTCTCTTGTCTTATGTGTTTGTAGATTTAGGCATCTTAAAGGCTTGGAAATCATTGCAGATCAAGTTGTAATTTTTTTGAAGACACCTTCCTATTGACCAAGGAAAAATATCAACAAAATGTTACTTTCAGGTTTAGAAATAAGACTTTCAGAGGCATATACCTATTAGGAGCCAAATCACAGATCAAGGACTTCAATTTCCACATTTGGAATATTAGAAATTCAAAAGTAGAATCATTCTCCATGGGTGGTGAATGAGTCCCACTTCCAAGCTTGATTTTAGTTTTCTACATTTTTGGATACCCAGTTGTCTGAAACGAGCTCCCAAACAATTTCCCAAATTTGGGACTAATAAACCCAAAGTGGCGAATGAGTCCCTACAAGCCTATAAAATAGGATCAGTAGCATTCTAGAAGTTATTTTTAGTCTGCATCAAGATTTCAGGTGCACACTTTCAATTTCATCAAATTATGTTACAGTTTGCATTCATTTCTAGGTGTTTTTGCATTACACAATGTGTTTTCAAACTACTTGCATTTCCTATATTTTTCATTACTAATCAATCAATTTTATCAATTAGTTGGATTTAGATCATTTTATTTAGTCTTAATTACATCATTCATTCCTTAGTTTGAGTGAACTAAATCAATTTTAGGGTTTTATCACTCTCCTTTTAGGTGAAAAACCCTAAGAGTGCAAGAGAAGTACATAAAACACACCATAAAATTGTTGTTTCTCATATATTTTATATTACTTTGAGAGTTAATTTTGACATTTTTATGTTTTGCACACCTATTGATTTTAGGTTAAAATTGACAGTGATCATGGGCCTATTACTAACAAGACTTTGTTGAGGCAAATAGTGGATAAAGTAAAGGAAGTCTATGGCCAGATAGAGCTAGATGGCAAGGAATTTTCTTATGATGGAGAGAAGAGCATGTTTAATATTGAAACTCTTCCCCAAGACAACACTCAATGTATTGTTTCTCTTGAGGAGGTAGCCAGTTAAGCATTTCATGTAATGCTTAGGTTGTATGCATTTTGTAAATCATGTATGTTTTCTTCACTTTAATATGGGAGTGTTATCAATTTTCTATCAGTGGTTCTAGGGCTAGTGACAATGTAAGAAAGAAAATGAGAAGAGGTGACAAAGTAGAGAAATTTGGGTTGGAGATCAATTTTGTTGCAAAGATCTTAAGGAAATCACTAGAAGTTAATTTATGAGGGGACGTGTTTGACAAATTCCAAGATGCATTGAGGGTTTTGAATATAATTATCAAGCAACATGCTACTAGAAATTATGTAATTGTTTGGAAATAGGTTGAATGATTTTTGACATGCTTAAATTTTTTGGTGATGATATAGCTTGAAATCAATCTATGGTTCTATTTATTTTTCCTTCTGAATGATTATTTTTTATAGGAACTATCTATTGGTGAGACAAAGTTATTTTCATTGGATCTTTGATCTGTTAGTTGATCTGGGAGGTGGTGTTCATGGATGTAAGGGATACCAAGTTAGTTTTAGGCCTTTACAAAAGGGAATATCTCTGAATATGGGTAGAAACTAATTTTCTTAATATGCCTTTGCTATGGTTGGGGTGATAAAAAATGTTGGATACTTGTCTCTTCTATTTTGGTTTTAAGGAGGATGCTCCTTTTGGTTCCCTTCCCTTCACTATTGTTATTATTGGTCTTCGATTTGCTATGCTTTTTTTTTTTTTGTTATATTCTTGACTTTTATATTTCTTCTTATCAAATTTTTAGAGTCTTTGTTCTCTTCTTATATGTTTATCTATGTGCATTGGTCAGACTAGGCTTTGGCTTATTCTTCTCTTCTTAGTTCATTTAATTTCGATGCTAGATATTAGAATCTTTTTTAATGATTTTCTCAAGTTTTCTGGAGTTTGTAAGAAATTGTGTTTTTTATTTGTGTGATTTATATTTTTTCTCTATTAGTACAGTATAAATTATGGGGTTCAATTCATTAAATTTAAGTTTCATTTAAGAAATATTTGCAATTTTGCAGTTATAATATATCAACCAAGGGTTTTCTTTCTCATCCATGATGATGAATCATGGAGTATGATCTTAAATTCTGCAAAAGTATTCACCTTTACAAGAAGTACTCCCAAACATTTTGATGGACTATGGAAACATTATGCCTATTAGTATACTTCAGCTTGTCTTTCTAGTCTATCGGTATCCCTTGAAATTAAGTAATTTAGTTTCTTGATTTAACTTGGATATGCATTTTTCTATTGGCCTTATGTGATTTCATTTGGAATATTTGTCTTTATTTTTTATTTCTACTTGATATTCGGTGTTCTATTTAAGTTATATTTCTCATTCCATCTAAACATGGAGAAAGATTTAAAATCCCTTAACTTATTTTCTCAAACATCCATGAAATAATAAATGGTAGGAAGTGAGGTTTTTAAATTGCATTT
>VDFB02047230.1:359802102-359995416 GCA_007258455.2 Sequoia sempervirens
TTCTTTCCATTGTATGATTATGTATCTTGTTGGTTTTACTTAGGATCTTGGAGCTTGGGTTCTTGACTGCCTTCTTGATCTTTTTCATCCTTTGTCATTTGCATCAGTACACTTGGATCTCTCTTGAATGTCTACTTTAGTGTGAGTTTGAAGTAATTTCATCCTCTCACTAAAGTGGGGGCTAAATGCACCATAGAAAAATGGACGTTTCTTACTTGAAATTGAAATAATTCATGATAAATTGGACTTAATGAGGTCTTGATCTAGTGTTGTGAGGTTTTTTTCAGATCCAGATTAGGTATTGGACCCTTGCAAATTGAATAACAAGAAGTTAATGATGTCTTGTGAAGGTCTTGTAAACTATTTCAAAATACTTTCTAAATCGTATATTTTCAGGTCACTATGGACAACTCTTGCTCTTTAAGGGTTTTTCACCTAAAAGGAGAGAGATAGGACCCAAAAATGCATGGGGTTCATTCAAATTATGTTATTTTCTATGTTGTATAACCTAAATGAAGTAAAATAAATTCAATTGACTGATTAAAATGAATTAGAACAAATGCAAAAGTGCAATTTAAGCTATGTTTGAAAACACATTATGTAATGCAATAATGAACTAAATGAAAGAAATATCTAGAACGTAAAGAGAAGGGATGAATCTAAGTGCACTTGGAGACTTGATGAAGAATCTAGAATTTTGTGGATGCTGGTTGAATTTATCAAATTTTCATAGTGGGACTCATTCACCCAAGGTGGCAAATTAGTCCTCCTCTTGGTAAATTAGTATTGGAAACTAGTTTTTGACAGTCGGGATCCAAAATTTGACAAAACTTAGATTTTCAGTCCTAAGGTGGGACTCATTCACCATTCATGGTGAATTAGTCCTCTCCCAAAATTCTAGAAAATAAAGAGACAACTCTACAACACTAGAGATAGAAATATCTTCTTGTCAGTTTGCAAAGTCAAATCTGCAGGAAATACACAAAAAACCCTATTCAAGCTTGAAATAGACTTTAGTTGACTTGAAAAACCTAGTTTACTTTTCTTTCCAATTTTCAACACATAAATGCTTGATAAATCTGCATACCTAAGTCTACAAACACACATGCAAGAGGAAAAAATGGTTGAGGGTTAGAAAATAGGGGTTTCCCTTGGTCAAACCCCACTTTTGATAATCAAACCCTTAATGAAATAATGAAATGTAAAGGAATGATAAACTAACAATGTGAAAATGCTATCAAATTACCAAACCCTTGATAATGCAAGTCTGAAGTATTTTCAATGAATGCTTCAAAGTGCTTCTTGAATGCTTGAATACTTGAGTGAATAGGTGGATAAGGGAATTTGATGAATGGGGGTTGAAATAAGATGAAAATCACTCATTTATACACACTTGTACCTTAGTTACCTATTCATACCTCATCATAAGCCGACATTGATCAAGTGATTTTGAATAAAATCATGTAAAGAATTTTAAAATATTCAAAATTTAAATAAGAGGGACTCATTCGCCACCCATGGCAAATGGCTCCCACCTAGGACCTAAAAACAAATGTCAAAAATTAAGTTGCATTTAATGTTGTTTGTCGAGATAATATCCAAAAATACACTTAATAAAAGCATATGAGGGCTTAAAGGGGTCAAATAAGTCATAAGAAGAGATAAATAGTGAAGTTGTCCCTAGGAAAGTATGAAATCTTGTTACAAGACTTTGGCTAAACACTCTCAAAAATAGGGACTTGATGATGTAAAAGATGATTTTTAGGTTAATTGTAAATGAATAGAGTCTAGAAGAATGTAGAAATGTCTTGGCAACACTTCACAACACCTTCACAAGACATCATTATTTGAATTTTAGTACCTAAATATGCATGTTCAAGCCAAGCTTGCAAAAATAAAATGAAAGAAACATATATCAAATAATTATGAAACAAGACCTAAAAGGCCATGAAAATGAAAAGCGCCAATTTTCTATGTCACATTTAGCCCCCACTTTTAGTGAGAGGATAAACCTACTTTCGTGATCCTCACACTCAAAGCAGCCATGAACATCAATAAGAGGAAACCAAATGCACCCTATGTTAGCAAGATGGAATGCAATGATCAAGAGAGATGATCAAGACCCTAGGGTGAAGATCCCATGGAAAAACTAAACATAAGAACAAAGGAACACATAAGTGTTGAGAATTAGATGAAGCCTCGATCACTAATCCAACTAGTTGTGGATAAGATCTAGGCTAAAAGAGAATGTGTACTCACTCTAGGGTGATAGAACAAAGGATGGTCTGCCAGGTTAGAAGGCCCAAATGTACACACTCTAGGCCCATAGAATGAGTTGTTCATATGGTGAGAAATCCCAAAAAGGTAAGATACATATGCTAGTTGGTATGCACTCACAAACACAAAAGTGGCTATGGGGAAAAGTCATGCAGCTAGGTGGGCTTCCTGCTCAACCATATTAAAGTTATACCCATTGATAAATTTAACAAGGCACCATAAAGAAAAATGCTAATGAACAAAAGGACAAAGGTACTACAATCATGCAAGTTGCATTATGCAAGGTGGAAAAATGAAAAAATGTAAAATGAAAAAAAGTAAAAGTTGTTCAAACGAGTCTTGTTCATTTTATGCAAGGTCTATCACTTAGGGAACATTGTGTGTAATGTTTCCAAGAGAGGACCAATCAAAGAATAGTATTTTTACAACTTAGGGGATGCAGTGTGTTGCATTAGGCCACAAATAGGAATGCAATATGCTAAGATAGATCACACTTATGAAAGGAATCACACCCAATGTCATCCAAAAAGTAACAAACGCATCACAAAAATGACAAGGCTACACTAGGCACCGTGGATTCAAATGAATTATGGTAATGTATGCCCCCCCCCTTTAAAGGAATTGGTACACATTGTTCTATTAGAATTACTTGAAAGTAGAGAAGAAAAGAAAAAGTAAAAAGAAAATAAGACACTAGAGCCAACTCGGAAATCCCTATGCAAAGTCGTATGTTTCTAAAGTAGGTTGCATCATGTCATGGAAAATGAAAAGTAAAGAAAGGAAGTTTCTCCCCAAAAAAGAAAGCACACTAAACACATAAGGGATCTATGGATTTGGGGTCAGTATGTTTGTTTCTATAATTTTTTATGAAATAGCTCAGAACTCTTATCATTCCCCAAATACACATAGATTTGGAAGAATGACACAAAGAGAGAAAAAAAAAAAGGAATAAGAAAGTCCGTTTTGAGTCGACATGGAAGAGAAATTTTGGTCTCAACGCTTTGTATCATCCCCAAAAGGAAAACACAAGTGAAAAGGAAACAAAAAGGAAAAATATTTTGGGTCAACATGAAGGAGACATTTCTGGCCTCAATGCTTTGCATTGTTCCCAAAAAGGAAACACAAAATGAAAGAAAAGAGAAAAATACAAGGACCTTTTGGGTCAACATGGAAGAGACATATGGTGTTTCTACACTTTTTTTCATCCCCAAATGGAAAACACAAAACAAAAGAAAAGAGAAAAAAACAAGAACTAACAATTAGAAGAATAGAGGTACAAATAGAAGAAGTGTACAAAGAGAGGGGACATAAAACACACGTCATAGGGGAACACGATACACACATGAAAGGAAAACAAAAAGGAAATAATTAATGCAAATCTAAGTTAGCCATTAACTAAGTTATTTTTTTCTCAATCTTAAAAGGTAAGCGGAAAATTAATAACATAGTTAAGAGACAAATACAAGTGCATTACAAGGACAAAGGCTAACGAGTACTTGTGTCCACAAACGGGAAAAAAAGTATGATCCAAGGGAGAGCATGGAGAGGATCATGTGATGGTGAGAATGAAAAATACTTCAAATATGGCATGATAAGGCACTGGTGTTTTAAGGGATGATAGGAAAGCAATTAGTATCAATTAAGTGGTACTTATCCAATATCTCATTCAATGTTTGACATGCTTCCATTTGATGTCCAAGAATGCAATGATATTTATAGTACGGTATGTGGGAATCATCAGGATGAGTGACCAACCTATTTGAAGGTGGTAAGAGTATAAGACCTTTGTTTAAAAGCAGTTGAAGTCTTCTTTCACATTCAAGTGGAGGATGTATAGGAAACTTTAGCTTCTTCAATTTGTATGGTCATTTTTGTTTGTGGGTTCTCCTTTTTCATGAATAGGAGGAAGGGGACCCATAGGGATCCTAACATCCTTATCATTAGAAGGACATAATGGTTTTTCACGTGGAAGGAGAATGTTCAAGCTAGGAGGAGGAGTTAAGATCACTGTACTAGCATCCAAAAGTCTTCTAGGTTGAAGAGGATGTCTATCTAGATGAGAAGGATCTTGATATCCTAGTCCTATTGTATTTTCCTCAGTTGGGTTTTATTCCATAAATCAATGAATGTCATGTTCATGTTTCTTGTCACAACCTTGTTTACTCAAGATAGTGAAACTGTTACCATATGTTGCTTCAAGTTTTATGGGAGTGTTGGTAACTTTTTGATAATAAAAGGGGTTTGAGTGTGTTGGGTTAAAGGAACTAGAATCTCTTGAGGGAGGATCTATAGGTCCATGATTCATTCTAGGATGTAAATATGTAAAGTGATTAGGAGGTGCAATAGTAGGAAGATCTTCTGACTTCATGGAAGGATAAAAGGTTGCATTGGTTTCTAATTTATCAAGGCAGACATTGTAGAACTGGTTCATGCTGATAACATCTTCTCCAATGATGTATAAATCATGAGGAAGACAATCATGAGGAGTTGAAGGAGCATGAGGTAGGTCAACATCATTAGGGTCACAACCAAAGGTACCACTGGACATGTCGACCAAGGATTTTAATGAATTCCAAAACTTATTGAAAGAGAATTCCATGATGTAAATAAACTAATATGCAATAAATGAGTAAAACCAGAGATGTTGGAAATGAAAATAGAATGCAGAAATAGTAAACTCTAATGCAGAAAAATGATAGAAAGATGTTTGAAATGTTGTCTAAGAAGTGCAAAGGGACTAATTTTCCTCGGGTGGAGAATGATTCCCAGTATGCAATTTTTCTTATGTTTTTCACAATTTTTAAGATGATTTCAATGTTCTACAGAATGTAAATAATTATGTAGAATGTAGATTTTTTATTTTTTCAATTAGATGCAATGCAAACATGAAATCTAAATGAAGTTTTCACTAATGCAATATGAAATACCTAGAATGCAAAAACAAAACAATGACCTAATTGAATGTTGATGCAAATTTAAACTAGGATGCAATATGAGAATGAAATGAGAAATTCAAAGTGTCCAAAAGTTGGGTCCACCAAAATGAACCATAGATTTTTGCGTCACTATGGACAACTCTAGCTCTTCTAAGGATTTTTACCTAAAAGAAGAGAGATAAGACCCAAATATGCAATGGGTTCATTCAAATTATGTTACATTCTATGTTTTATAACCTAAATTAAGTAAACTAAATGCAAATGACTAATTAAAATGAATTAAAACGAATGAAAAAGTGCAATTTAAGCTATGTTTGAAAACACGTTGTGTAATGAAATAATGAACAAAATGAAAGAAATATGCATAGCAGAAAGATAATAGATGAATATGAGTGCACCTAGAGACTTGATGAATAATCTTGAATTTTGTGGATGCTAGTTTAATTTACTAATTTTTTACAGTTGGACTCATTCGCTTGGGGTGGTGAATTAGTCCTCCTCCTAGTAAAATAGTTTTGACAAATACTTTCTAATAGTCATGATCCAAAATCTGACAAAACTTATATTTTTAGTCCTAAGGTGGGACTCATTCACCACTGATGGAAAATTAATCCTCTCCAAAAATTATAGAAAATCAGGAGACAACTTTTTAACACTAGATCTAGAAATATCTGCTTGCTGGGTTGTCGAAGTCAAATCTGTAGGAAACAGATAGGAAATCCTATTCAAGCTTGAAATAGGCTTTAATTGACTTGAAACACCTAGTTGACTTTTCTTTCCACTTTTCAACACATAAATGATTGATAAATTTGCATACATAAGTCTGCAAACACACATGCAAGAGGGAAAAATGGTTGAGTGTTAGCAAATAGGGGTTTTCCTTGGTCAAACCCCACTTTTTGTGGTCAAACCCCACTTTTAGTAATCAAACCCTTAATGAATTAATGAAATGTAAAGGAATGATAAACTAACAACATGAAAATTCTATCAACTTACCAAACCCTTGATAAGGCAAGTTTGAAGTAATGTCATTGGATGCTTCAAAGTGCTTGAATGTTGCTTGAATGGATATTGTAATATGCTTGAATGCTTGAGTGAATAGGTGGATAAGTGAACTTGATGAATTGGGGTTAGAATGAGATGAAAAATTCCTATTTATATAGTCTTGTTTCATAGTTTCCCGTTCATACCTCATCATAGGGTGACATCAAGTGATTTTTAATAAAATCTTGAAAAGAAATTTAAAATATTTTGAATTTGGGGCCAAGGGGGACTCATTCACCAACCATGGTGAATGGGTCCAACCTAGGACCTAAACACAAGTTTCCGTAATTAAGATGTATTTAATGTTGTTTATCTAGATAATATCCAAAAATACACTTAATAAAAGAATATGAGGGCATAAAGGTGTCAAATAAGTCATAAGAAGAGATAAATATTGAACTTGTGCCTAGGAAAGTGTGAAATCTTGTTACAAGACTTTACAACACTTCAAAATAGGACTTGATGATGTGTAAAAAGATTATTTTTAGGTGAATTGTAATGAATAGAGTCTAGAAGAATGTAGAAATGTCTTACAACACTTCACAACACCTTCACAAGACATCATTTGAATTTTAGTACCTAAATATGCATATTCAAGCCATGTTAAAACATAAAATGAAAGAAAAATATATCAAATACCATGAAACAAGACCTAAAGGCCATTAAAATGACAAGGGGCCATTTTTCTATGGCACACTTTCACACTTCTCTACACTTAATGAAACCATTCTCCCTTAATTCAACATTATAAAATGTATTTAATTGTGTTATCACATCAATTTAAAAGGCTTGTAAAATAGAATTAATGTTAATCTAGTGTTGTAATGTGTCTTACACATTCACAGTGGATGTTGTGCCTTCCTAGGCTATGTGGACCTTATTTTAGTATTGTAAAGTGTATTTAATCACACTTTGACATTGAGTTTTGTGTCCCAAGACCTAATTGACCTTTACATCATCATTAATAGGCCTTTATTACACCATATTGTGCATTGTGAGGCAATATTTGACGAAATAATAGACAAAGTCACTATATAAACTTGATTTTATTATCTCCTAACAATCCAACTAGAAAATGGACCCCTCTAGGACTAATCCACCATCTATGGTGAATGGGTCCCTACCAAGTGGGACTGACTTGCCCAAGGTAGTGAATGAGTCCCATTGGGGTCAATCTTGACTTTTGAGTAGGAAAAATTAGGTTTTAAGTTTAATTTTTCTTCATGTCAGCCTTAGGGATCTAATTAACGAGAAAATAAGGTGAATTCCCTATAAAGTTAAGCCTCTAAACTCTAATTTACATCTCTTAACTCATTCACACATCTCTTATTATTCATTCATCATCTCTTTTCTCCTTCAAATCAAGAAAGTTATGGTTTCATTATTGCAAGTCATCAAGGTAGTTTGCTAAGACATTTAAGGGCAGATTTTGCATGTTTTGTTGCTAAAATTCTAGATCAAACATCATCGCAAGGTGTTGACTCCATTTTTGCATACTTCATTACATTCTTTTCTTCATTTTATTTAATTACCTACAAAGGGGATTGACCAAGGAAAACCCCCATGCCCTAACATTCAACATTTCTCTCTCTTGTCTTATGTGTTTGTAGATTTAGGCATCTTAAAGGCTTGGAAATCATTGCAGATCAAGTTGTAATTTTTTTGAAGACACCTTCCTATTGACCAAGGAAAAATATCAACAAAATGTTACTTTCAGGTTTAGAAATAAGACTTTCAGAGGCATATACCTATTAGGAGCCAAATCACAGATCAAGGACTTCAATTTCCACATTTGGAATATTAGAAATTCAAAAGTAGAATCATTCTCCATGGGTGGTGAATGAGTCCCACTTCCAAGCTTGATTTTAGTTTTCTACATTTTTGGATACCCAGTTGTCTGAAACGAGCTCCCAAACAATTTCCCAAATTTGGGACTAATAAACCCAAAGTGGCGAATGAGTCCCTACAAGCCTATAAAATAGGATCAGTAGCATTCTAGAAGTTATTTTTAGTCTGCATCAAGATTTCAGGTGCACACTTTCAATTTCATCAAATTATGTTACAGTTTGCATTCATTTCTAGGTGTTTTTGCATTACACAATGTGTTTTCAAACTACTTGCATTTCCTATATTTTTCATTACTAATCAATCAATTTTATCAATTAGTTGGATTTAGATCATTTTATTTAGTCTTAATTACATCATTCATTCCTTAGTTTGAGTGAACTAAATCAATTTTAGGGTTTTATCACTCTCCTTTTAGGTGAAAAACCCTAAGAGTGCAAGAGAAGTACATAAAACACACCATAAAATTGTTGTTTCTCATATATTTTATATTACTTTGAGAGTTAATTTTGACATTTTTATGTTTTGCACACCTATTGATTTTAGGTTAAAATTGACAGTGATCATGGGCCTATTACTAACAAGACTTTGTTGAGGCAAATAGTGGATAAAGTAAAGGAAGTCTATGGCCAGATAGAGCTAGATGGCAAGGAATTTTCTTATGATGGAGAGAAGAGCATGTTTAATATTGAAACTCTTCCCCAAGACAACACTCAATGTATTGTTTCTCTTGAGGAGGTAGCCAGTTAAGCATTTCATGTAATGCTTAGGTTGTATGCATTTTGTAAATCATGTATGTTTTCTTCACTTTAATATGGGAGTGTTATCAATTTTCTATCAGTGGTTCTAGGGCTAGTGACAATGTAAGAAAGAAAATGAGAAGAGGTGACAAAGTAGAGAAATTTGGGTTGGAGATCAATTTTGTTGCAAAGATCTTAAGGAAATCACTAGAAGTTAATTTATGAGGGGACGTGTTTGACAAATTCCAAGATGCATTGAGGGTTTTGAATATAATTATCAAGCAACATGCTACTAGAAATTATGTAATTGTTTGGAAATAGGTTGAATGATTTTTGACATGCTTAAATTTTTTGGTGATGATATAGCTTGAAATCAATCTATGGTTCTATTTATTTTTCCTTCTGAATGATTATTTTTTATAGGAACTATCTATTGGTGAGACAAAGTTATTTTCATTGGATCTTTGATCTGTTAGTTGATCTGGGAGGTGGTGTTCATGGATGTAAGGGATACCAAGTTAGTTTTAGGCCTTTACAAAAGGGAATATCTCTGAATATGGGTAGAAACTAATTTTCTTAATATGCCTTTGCTATGGTTGGGGTGATAAAAAATGTTGGATACTTGTCTCTTCTATTTTGGTTTTAAGGAGGATGCTCCTTTTGGTTCCCTTCCCTTCACTATTGTTATTATTGGTCTTCGATTTGCTATGCTTTTTTTTTTTTTGTTATATTCTTGACTTTTATATTTCTTCTTATCAAATTTTTAGAGTCTTTGTTCTCTTCTTATATGTTTATCTATGTGCATTGGTCAGACTAGGCTTTGGCTTATTCTTCTCTTCTTAGTTCATTTAATTTCGATGCTAGATATTAGAATCTTTTTTAATGATTTTCTCAAGTTTTCTGGAGTTTGTAAGAAATTGTGTTTTTTATTTGTGTGATTTATATTTTTTCTCTATTAGTACAGTATAAATTATGGGGTTCAATTCATTAAATTTAAGTTTCATTTAAGAAATATTTGCAATTTTGCAGTTATAATATATCAACCAAGGGTTTTCTTTCTCATCCATGATGATGAATCATGGAGTATGATCTTAAATTCTGCAAAAGTATTCACCTTTACAAGAAGTACTCCCAAACATTTTGATGGACTATGGAAACATTATGCCTATTAGTATACTTCAGCTTGTCTTTCTAGTCTATCGGTATCCCTTGAAATTAAGTAATTTAGTTTCTTGATTTAACTTGGATATGCATTTTTCTATTGGCCTTATGTGATTTCATTTGGAATATTTGTCTTTATTTTTTATTTCTACTTGATATTCGGTGTTCTATTTAAGTTATATTTCTCATTCCATCTAAACATGGAGAAAGATTTAAAATCCCTTAACTTATTTTCTCAAACATCCATGAAATAATAAATGGTAGGAAGTGAGGTTTTTAAATTGCATTTCACTAGCATTTTCAAAAGTGAATGATTTGGTAGATTACCCCTACTTTTTGAAAAATATTATCAATTTTCCAATTGGTGTGCTTTCAATTTTAGTGATATGATTCATTCAATAATATTTGATTTAATTAGCAGCTTGATTGTTTCATTTGTATGACTTCTTGTTTTTCTTTAACAATACAATATCAACTCTGAGTTTTATTTATTTGTCAAATGATTGTGTTTGATCAGTTTTTTCTCTTTTATATTTTAGAAATATTTTCACTTGTCTTTTGTTAGACTATGAACCTAAGTCTTTCTAGTTAATGGGTCTCACTAATTTAGTTTCTTGATTTTTCTAATCTGTAAATGGCTATTGTCTTTAAGCCTGTCTTCACTAGTTATTTCTACTAGAGACACTATGTTCATTTTTAACTTACATTTCCCATTCCATCTAAACATGGAAATTGATATAATATCTATGAATTTATTTTTGTTAAATCACTATGGAAATAAAATTGGGAGAAAGGAAGACTTCTAAAAATGAATGATTTAACAAATTGTTCTTACTTCTAGAGAAAAATATTGAATTCAATGATGTGATACTTGGGTTTTCAACAATAATTTAGAAAAGTACTAAAGTTGTTTTGTTGTTGTGAGGATAGATGTTTCAACAACCATTTTCACTAAGCATAGTCATATAATTGATTTCTTGTTAGCAAATAAAAATATTGACAATCCATGGAAAATTGATTGGTTAAAGGTAAATTGTGTTTTTGAGATTTGTATCCCAATGATGTATTTTGTTTTATTTCAGTTTTGCATTCTTATGTTTGTATTATGAAATATGATTACTTATTTATTGACCATAGGCTTTTCTATCTATTATTTTTTATTTCATAAATTGTCTTGTTACAACTATTTTATTTTTCCTTTTTGCAAGAAAGAAGAGTGTTGAAGGGGGTCTGAATAAAGGCTCAACGATATTTTCAATCATACCATCTTTTACTTGCACTTTATATTGTTGCACTAATTAACTAAGTATTCCATTTTTCATTCAAGTTGTTGGGCTCAACTCTGTTCTCTCTATAGAAGATGATTCTTCTATACCAGGCATATCCTCAAAGCCTACAATCATTATTGGTATGGATGTTTCACATGGTTCTCTAGGACATGGTGATACACCTTCAATTGCAACTATAAGTATTTAGGAACACACTATTAAGGCTTCTGATTCAAATATCATGCATTTGGTAAAATTGAGTGATATGAATCCTTAATTACATAACTATCAAGGATTTCAATTAAAATATATTGTATTTGGTAAAACTAAGTGATATGGATGCTTAATTGAAATGGAATGTTAGCATTTAGTAAAAGTGTCAGTAGTTTTTTATGTTCTTAACCAAATGGAATGTTAATATTTAATGTACATGATTTTGATTATGTTTTTGTTCAGCTATATTGGATGTGTGTTGAAAGTGTATAACTTACATGAATGGTGAATAATGTTTTATAAATGAACATGATTTATAAATTTTCTACATTTTTATCAGTTTTCAAGTTAAAACATTTATTTATGGACATTGAACTCATGAAAAATTAGTAAACAATTTTTTAGATTATGTTTATTCAAAAGCATGCATAGTCTTAAGGTTGTTTCCTATCTTTGTACTTAATTTTTGAATGCTTTAGGTGGTATGACCTATAGAAATAATTGTTTTCAGGAACAATTTTGTTGATAGGTCATTTCTTCTAGACAACAACCTCTTATTTCAAGGTATAGAGCCTCAGTGAGGACCCAATCTCAAAAGGTTGAGATAATTGAAGCTCTATACAAACAAAGACCTTCCAAACAAGATGGAAAAATGATTGATGCTGGTGTGATCAATTATTGGCAATTTTCCATTTGGGATATTAATCATTTTTCATTATTTTATCCTCTCAACAATTTTATTTTTTATGCACTATTAATCATCTTTTCAATTTTATTTACTCTGTAATATGATTGAAAAGTAAAGTTACTATTTTTTATTTGAAAAATTTCATCTAAGTACAAATAAAAGCCAAAATGATACATATATAATAAGTTTGGAATTGCACATATGTTCTGGTGTGATTTCTTAGGACTAATTGTGAGTTTTTCAAATGTAATGCCACCAGTTTGTATTGTTGTTACTTGACTAAACACAAATCAAATTGATATGTGCATTGATACCTCCAATTTGTATTGGTGTACCTATGATGTATTTCTCTACCATTCCAAATGCTAGAAAAATGTTGTCTTAATATGACTATAGATGAAATCTTTATATATTAAGGATTCATATTAAGAATATTGCTTTAAACTGCCAAATTGTCCATCTATATATGTTCAATGGTTTATCTGGGAGGATACAACTAACATTTGTCATGTTTGTTGTTTCTCTACAAATTTAGTGTTGTTAACCTTGATTGCAATCATCATCTCCTTGGTTATTTTATAACCTAACTTGAATCATTTAATAAAATGTAAATGTTTCTAATCCAAAGACTATAGAAGAAGTTCAGGACAATTATTTTCCACATAAAGATTGGTTTCTTATTTTGAGAACTAGAAAAACTAATTGTTCATTCTTTTGATTTTGGATTGTTCATATAGGCTATTAGAATTCCAAAGAAGTTATCTCCCAATATAGGAATTACAATAGATCATCATTGTAGAAACCATTCCCTGGAAGGTCTTCACGTTAATGTTCAACAATTGAAGGCATATAAGGCGAAGTTGGTTGTCTTCCCTAGAAGTGCTCACAAGTTTAAGGTAGGTTTCACTTCTTTCGATGTTATTTTGATTAATAGAAGTGATTTCATGCTATGAACAAATGGAATGAGATTTGTGAGTTAATGTGCAGGTTGGTGATTCTAGTCCTAAAGAACTGGCCACTACAACCTAAGTACATGGTACATACTTGTCAATCCATTAGGAAAAACTATTTGCTTAACTTGTAAATGTTACTGATGAGATGAAATTCTTCAAAGAATATTCCAAGCTTCATGTGGAAAGGATGAAAAAATGATTGGATAGAACTCATTTCAAGAGGGCTACTAAGGCAGGGAAGGATGAGAAGAAATTATTTGTTTTGTATTTTAGTAGTTTATTTCCATAGTTGGAAATGTGAAGTTTCAGTTGAAGATAAAATTATTAGTAAAGTGCATGTTCTAGTTATTTGTTGGAAAATCATACATTCAAATTGGGTTATATTGAATTTTGTTGTACTTTAATATAGTTTGTTTTAGAATATTTCTATTTTGCATATTTAATATAATGCTTTGTCAACATTTCAAGCCCGAGATCTTGTATTGGGCATGTCTTCTATGGCTTCACTTAAATTGTGTATAAATGGTTCTCAGGGTCTTAGGGTACTCGTGAAATTGATATTGTGGTTGTTTTGAGTATCTTTTAGAGTTATAAAAGAATTTACTTATATATATATATATATATATATATATATATATATATATATATATATATATATATATTCCAAAATGACTTTGGTATCTCAAAAATTGCAAAGTCAGAAAAATCAATAGAGGTTCCTAGTTTAATTTTAAAATGTAAACTGGGGAAAAGAATCAAAATAAATAACATCAAAGTAATAAATTATCTAGTACCACATAAGCATTGCAAAATATATGGCATACCTAAAGTTATGAATTAACTTTTCTAAAGAATATTTTTTTATGGAATATTAGTAATTAAAGGCATGACTAATAACTCTTTAAAAAAGGAGAATCCTTTAATGTTACATACTTTTCATAAATATTATTTAATCCACAACTTTAAGCCTGCCATGTATTTGTATGCATATTTATCTTAAGATAATTAAATAATAATCAATCAATTGATTGATTAACCTAGACAAAAAGGTCAATATATAGATGTGCATCTAGGTCTAATAAATATAAAATTAAAATAGAGATAAAACTATATCATATCATAAATTTTTGACAAAAAATATTATTATTAAAAAAATTAATTATTTAAAAAATTAAATTTATTTAATTTTTCAAGTGTAATTTTTTTTAAATATTTTTTTTAAAAACTTGTATTCATTGAGATTAATTTATTATGGGATATGCGCAGGATCATCATGGAAATAATAGGCCCTTAAGCTGCAAAAAATTCAGAAAAATCAGAGTTAGGCAACTTGACATAAAAATTTGAATAAGTTATCTATATTATTTCAAAAATATGTAACAATGGAATCTGTAGAAAATTGAATGTACTTTCTAAACTACTAGGTTTATTTTTAAAAAAAAAATCTATTTAGTGAAATTTTTAAATTTGAATGCAGTAGTACTTAAATTTTAGGGAAAAAATAAGAAGTAGGTCTCTGTCTGACCACCCTAACCACAATAAAATTATAATATTTTTTTATAAGATTTTAGATATAAGTAGAGGACTTGTGTTTGGATGTAATGCATGTTTTTTGTATTTTTTTCCAAGTAAATAATTAATTATGATTTTTTTATTACAACTTTAAAAAAATATAAAAACTCATATGTCTAACCACCTTAACTTGGTCAAAACTTCATGAAATTTAATTTTTCTTTTCTTAATCCTATAGTATGTGAAGCATAGAATGTGATACATATTTTTGATTCAAAAAATGGGATATTGTTTGAAAGCTATAGATATTTTTCCATCAACATATCAATCAAGACTTTAGTCATAATTCAAATAGAAAATGAATAATAATTATGTAATACCCCTCCGTGTCGGTTGTTTTGAACTTTTGTGAGTATTTGTGTGTGCTTCATTGATTATTGTGTTATTTGATTGTGTGGAAAATATAATATGTTAGTAATCATGTTTAAATAATTAATTAAATCATAAGTGATTTGTAAAGTTATTTAAAATATAATTAGGAATTAAAATAATAATCAGTTAAATCAAATCAAATGATTTAGAACAAATGATCAAATTAAACTAATTCGTTAAAATTAAAAGTGATATTATTAGATAAATTGATTTAAATTGTTGAAGTTAATAATAATTATGAAAAAATAAGTTTGAAAAGATAATTATTATAATAAGAAAATTAATGGATACTTATTTAGAATCTTGCAAATGGTTGATTTTAATTATTTTAATGTGGAAGTAATTATTTAATAAAGATTTGTGGAGATGATGAATTTATATATATATATATATATATATATATATATATATTTATATAAATAAAAGTTCATTTTTGTGGAGTTAAATTTATTTAGTTTTAATCAAAATGCATGATAAAAGAAAATGAATTATAAATACTTGAAAAGGCAACAAAAGGGAATTAAAGGGATTAATAATTATTTTAATTTATTTTCTTGAGATGTGACCTCTGGTATTCTCGGGAAGAGGAATTTGAAAGGGTTCTTGGCATGGATTTTTAATAAGGGGTTTTTTGTGTTTGAGGGGATGGTTCGAATGCTGGAGAAATTTTATTTTCAATCATTCTCTGTCCTTGGTTTCTTTTTCTATTTTCTGGAGTAAATTGGTGAAGAGGAAGAAAGATTTGGATCTATTGCTGGAAGATCGGCAGCAAGGAATTGGTTCAGCAAAAGGGACAAAGCTTCTACAGTTTTCTGCAAGCGTAGGACGCTAGGTTCTCTTCTTTTTATTATTCATTCTCTGTTAAAATAGGAATTGTTCTCTGTGTGTGAAATTTTCATCTAGGGTTGGAAATCAACAGTTGTGGAAAGAAATCATTTGGGATTATTTATTAATCAATGGAAAATTATCTAGGGATCGGGATTGTTATATGTTGAAATAGAATTTTTGGGAGATTCTGGACTATTATTTATTGAAAGGTGGTTTTTGCTTGAAATCTGGAAATGAATAGTATTTCTGTTGCTTCATTTTGTTTAAAAATAAAATAAAATAAAATAAAATTTGAGAACAATTTCCTTTCAATGAATTGCTGGTTTATAATATACTTTATAAAACATTTCCTTATTTTATTTCAAACATGCACAGTGAATTGAATGTGTACGGTAATTATCTGTTCCCTATTTTTAAAATGTTCAAACTCCTATGTGTGTATATATATATTTATATATATATATAAATATATATACACATATTTTTAAACATACAAAATTTGGAATGAAAATTAAATTTATTGAAAACTCGTTATTTCATTTCCGTCTGCACTGTACATTTACTTATGTGTTGTTTTTATATTTATATATATTGGCTGTGTGGGGGTTCGGCCTTGGCTGTACCCACCACCCCGCCACTGGACCGTGTGACAGTCTGCAGACTGTCCACGACAGTCCGAAGGACTGCCGTGAGTAGTCCGTAGACTTCCCACAGTCGGGCGGCGTCTATTGTCGTGCCGGTGTATGGGTGTAAATGCCCATTCAAATTTATTTATATAAATTTTATAAAGTGCGAATTTTCTATTTTATGTACTGTGCGAAAATTTACTTTTAAAA
Source organism: Sequoia sempervirens (assembly GCA_007258455.2). Taxonomy (NCBI): domain Eukaryota; kingdom Viridiplantae; phylum Streptophyta; class Pinopsida; order Cupressales; family Cupressaceae; genus Sequoia; species Sequoia sempervirens. The sequence continues at coordinate 359,818,836 of VDFB02047230.1, forward strand.
TGTGTTTCATTTATATGTTCCAAAATTTACTTTTATGAATATATATATATATATATATATATATATATATATATATATTTATATTTGTATTTGTATTTGTATATATATGCTTAATAATGTATTTATTCAGATTTCAGTTATTTAACTGGTTGCTGTAACCATTTAATTTTTATCAGTAAATATTCTGTTCTTTTCTGGTTAAAATAAAACTGAATTTAGTTATAGTGGAAACAATAAAATAAAAAGAAATCTTTTGCTTATCATTATTATTGATTTGTTAAATTACAAACTTTGAGAGGATAATTTAGTAATAAAATCAATTTATGAATATATGACAGCATTGTTTATTTAATTCTTGTTTTAGTGTGAATATTTTGGGAATGGAATTTATTATGGGATTTATTTTGGAATTAAATAAGGTATCTTTTTATGAGGTTGAGTCTTGTAGACTTGTTGGATTCTTAGAACAGATCTATTCTCTTTTTACATTCCCTCCTCAAAAGAATTAAAATATATAAATACGTAGTGATATTAAAAGGTATTTATGTGTATAAATTTATTTAGATAGATTTAAGATTTAAGGTAGTATGTTTTAATATGTAGTTTAAGTATTTAGAGTATTGTTATTATTGTCATTTTTAAATTATAAACAATTGATCTTAAGTGGCTTTCACAATTAATTTAAATATTGGAAGTGAGTGTTAAGTCAGTATGATGAAAGGAGAGTGGTAATAATGTTTTGAACATAAGTAGTTATGAAATGATAATGATTTAAATACCCAACTATTTAGTAGTTTTCAATTGTTGCTCATTGAAAGGGGGAATTTAAATTTGTGGGCACGGTTAGAGACTAATTAGGATATTCTCGAATTGGATAGTTTATTGGTGAAATGGGATTTTAATCTTTTGAAAATTGACTTCCCTTATATTCATTTAATGATTGATTTGTAAGTTTGCTTTATGGATAAAGTCTTTTAGAATACTTGTGATGGTTATCATGAATGGTTTTAGTATGGGTAAGTTGTAAAGTTATTTAGTTCTGGTCGTTAATTGATTGGTTAATAAATATTAATCTAGATTGAATTTTTTGGTTGATGTTTATTATGTAAGTGTTTTTGCGGAGTTGTGAGTGGTTGAGTATTTAAGGTGTTCTTAAATTTGGTGCCTTGGATGCCTAGTTGCATGCTTTTACTTCTGTTGTTGAAGGATTGTCCCATGTTGGTGTGAATGCCTTTGGAGGTTAGTTTTGATTCAAGGAATCCTTTGTCATTTAATTTGTGTTGCAATGTAATTGGGAACTTGTATTTTGTTGATGAGTTATGGGTAGTTGATCTTCTTGGATTTCGGATTTATTTTGTATCAAGTTGTTTATGTAGTCTGGATAGGGTTGTTGATCTTATTTTAATGTATTCTCTCATTATATTTGAATTGAAAATAGTTCTGGTGGCCTTGCTATTATTGTTGTCATTGCTATGTTGTTGATTTTATGAAGGTGATTTGTGTACCATTTTAAGGGGGTTCTTGTGAGGAGAAAATTAAGGTCTCTCGTGGAATGCCTAGTTGGTGGCTTTTGGTTTCATTAAGTGATTTCGTTGAATTGAAGGTTGATTTTCTTATGCGTTTTCCTTTTTGATGTAACACCATTGTTGATTTGCAGATGGGTCTTGATGAACCTTTCCCTTTTTATGGCCTTTCTGATTTACTCGCATATTTGAGGAAATTTTATCCTTGTGTTGGAATTATTGGAGAAATACTCATGTTGCTTCATTTTACCCTTGTTTGTGGGTTTTCATTCTTTTGGCTTCCAGAGGCTTGAGATGATTGATAATTGATGTTCTCTCTCTTTATGTGCCCTTGATGTGGCAAGTGTTTTGGTTTCTTGATTTTGAAAGGGTTGTACGGGAATTGTGGAGACTTTGATTATGTATTTATAGTGAGATGGGTAATGCCTTGCATGCTTCTCAGTTGTGATCTAATATTCTTATTTTGATGGTACAACCCTTGGTTTCTTGTTTTGGTTTGATATTGTTGGGTCTCTAGGGAGAGTGGCTCCTCGTGGGGGCCAGCGCCCCGTTTAAGGGGAAGGGCACAGGATAACCCACGAGTGAGTTAGTAATTAAGTGAAAACCTAATAATTAACTTAGGAGGGTTGGGTAGTAATATCATTATAAGATTTAAAAAAAATGGATGCCTCATCTTCATTAGTGCTTCCGTAGACTAATGGAAGGCTGAGAAGGCCATGGTTGGCAAGGTCGTAACCTCGTCCTCATGAGAGGTTATCGGCTCCACATGAGCTACCCTATGGTGCCAGCACCTCAAGTAGGAGGAAGGGATAGGATATCCATATATGGGGGCTGGCGCCTCAGTTTGGAGGAAGGGCCAGGATAACCCATGTAGGCTATTCGATGACACTCTCCCCTAGTTGCCCATGTGTTTTACTTTATTGTGTTCCTCTGGAAGTAGGTTATGGGAGTTGGTTTAGATTGTTGTTTAATTTGATTTAAATTGATTTATGATTATTGTTTTAATACATCTTTAGTATGTTTTGCGGTCTTGTATGATCTCATTTATATTTGATTTACAATCTTGTATCTTATGATACTGTGATATGATGTTATTGTATTATTTGATTGAAATTTGGAATTGTATTATGTTTATTAATTCAATTTAATTTGGAAGTATTTCATGATCATCCTTTGGTTACTTGTTACTAGTCATTTCTTTGATTTATGTGATGAGATTTATGATTTTAAGTTATTTTATTGACTCTTGGATGTTGTCGATTATGTCTTTGTAATTCTTGAGTTTTATGATACTTTTGTATGGCATTGAGTCTTGTGGTTCCCTATTTGGATGTTCTTGGTTGCAGTCTCTTTCTTGTTTAGCTCCTCAGCACGGGGGGTGGGTCTTCAGACTCACATGGTCGGGTGGAACGTGCTAAGCACCCCATTGGGTCCCCAGTTGAGGATCAAGAGGTGTGGTTTGGTGCTGTTGCAGTGACTCCAGAGTTGTATCCGTCATGGAGCTAGTTTTCATCTATTCATTCATATCATGATTCTTGTTGTATGGTTTCCGTGCATATTGGAAACACTTTTGTATCATTGTACTTCTTGAATATTGTATTGTAATGTAACATTAAACCTTATGTGGCTATTTGCAGTTGATATTCAATGTGTTAAGTTAATCATGTATATGTTGTATTTATGTACTCAGATGGTTTCTTATCAATGATTATCATGTATACATTTGTTAATGTTTACTTTGTTATGAATTATATCTTTGGTTTTATTCTTTATTGTCATTGTGTGGATCTCAGTCTCGTAATGACTCTTCATGTACCACAAGGGATGTATGTGCTAATGAATATTCTTAAATGAAATTCATTTTATGATTTAATGTGTATTACATGTATGTTATGTTTACTTTTTAAAAAAATAAAATAAAATTGTGCTGTAATTATTGTTTATTTGTCCTTTGGGGTTTGCAGGACGGGGCATTACAAATTATTTATTAAATTCAAAGTAAAACATAATTTATATTTGTGGAAAGCTAAGAATTTCCTTTAAAATCCCTTTTCATTTCATCAATTTTGGGTAAAAAAAAGTTGTCAGCTACATACCCTACACATACACATAATATTGCCACTTTTTGGCCCACAATGATCTTACACATACCCTATGGATTCCCAATGATCTATCATTTACTTGTGATTCTTTAGATTATTAATTAAAGTCAATTTTACATAACTATTGTAACTAAAATTATTAAATATTGCATATTAATATAAAAAAAATTATTAATGATTAATTACTTAAAATCAAAATTTGATACATTGCAAAGAATAAGAATCATTCAACCTAACCTATGGTTTTATTTTACATTTTCATAATCAATTTTCAACTCATAAATTTTGATATGGAGATGCAAAGATCAATTTTTTGTTTTATGAAAATGGTTCTTAATCTCACATGCATTGCATGTGAGATACGAATGGACGGGTGGACTATAACATAAGGTTTAAAAATCTTTACAATGCCCAAATTAAATGAGGACATATAAAATAATCTCTATGCCAAAATTAAGTGATTTATAATATATTCAAGCCAGGTGATTCAAATTGATATCTTTCAATGCACACATAGGTTGGCTTTAACTTTAATACATATGTATCAATATGCTTGATCTATCCATCTAATTATCCATAATAATATATAAATTGATTTTCCAATATCTCTCTTCATTATGATCTACTCCACCTATTTTATCCTAGGTAAATGCCAAAATCATAAGGCTCACCTCCTATTATGAAATAACCTCGCGTTATTTCATATTGGTTTATTAACATTTTTTCCCTTGGGTATGTGTAAGATCATGATGGGCCAAAAAGTGGCAATATGATGGGTATGTGGCTAATAAATTTTTTTAACCCAAAATTGATGAAACGAAAAGGGTTTTTAAAGGAGATTCTCAAATTTCCACCAATATAAATTATTCTTTACTTTAAATTTAATAAATAATTATTATTCATTTTCTATATTTGAATTATGATTAAATTATTGATTGATAGGCTGATTGAAAAACATCTATAGCTTTGAAATGGTATCACATTTTTTGAATCCAAAACATGCATCACATTCTATGCTTCACATAATATAGAATTAAAAAAATAAAAAATTGAATTTCATGAAGTTTTGACCAAGTTAAGGTGGTTAGACATACGATTTTTTTATATTTTTTAAAAGTTGTAATAAAAAAATCATAATTAATTGTTTAGTCAGAAAAAAGTTACAAAAAAAAATCATCACATCAAGACATAAGTTGTCCACTTATATTTAAAATCTTATAAAAAAATATTATCATTTTATTGTATTAAGGCTAGTTAGATAGACACCTACTTCTTTTTTCTCTAAAATTTAAGTACTACTACATTGAAATTTCAAATTTTCACCAACTAGATGTTTTTAAAAAAAAAAAAAACCTAGTATTTTAGAAACTACATTCAATTTGCTACATATTCTATTCTTCAATATTTTTGAAATAATATAGATAAAAGACATTAGATTTCCACAATAACATTAGATAATATTTTCGCAGCTCTCTTTCACCTTGATGATGAATCTCAGAGTGTGATTCGAAATGTTGATGGAAAACAACAAGACACAGTCAAATCCAGAAAAATCTCTCTCATAATATCGATAACTTATTCAAATTTTTACTTCAAGTTGCCTAACTTTGATTTTTCTGAATTTTTTGCCACTTAAGGCCCTATTTTTTCCATGATGATCCTACGCATACCCCCTTTCTCAACTCAATGAAAACATTGTAAATATTATTGATTATTTATATTTCACTTTGCATTCTTAAAAAATGTTTGTTTCTTACTTCCCATTAAATAGCCATTTGTGGTGGACCCCTATCAGCTAATTGCTGCATGCCTATGTACGCGACTACTAGTTTAAGAGATATGCAACTTATTTTGAGGAATTTTTGACGTTTATGAGCTTGTTTTAATATCCCGAAGCTTATTTTCTACACTTGAACCTATACTAAACTTTTTTCACAATCTCAACTTGAAAATTAAATTTTTTTCCCAATCTCTTGAGAGGGAAAGGTACCAAAATAAATTTCCATTGGGGCAATAATGGCCCATTAGAAAAAATCATAATTTTTTTTTAAATTTTGACCTAAGCAAAACTTTTAATCAAAAAATCATCAATCATTGAAACAATATAATAAGTACCTCACTTCAAAGAAGAGAAAAATGTAGACACTTAAAATTTTCTTGATTGATATTGCACATCTAAATTGGATTACTAATATCATTTCATCTTCACTTACCTCTTTTTGACTGTTTAATTAAATAATCCTCACTATTTAACTAAATTTATCATTTTCTCCTATTAATCAAATGATCAATATTATTTGGCTAATTCATCCCATTTTACGTTGATATTCATCTTATTTAATTAGAGAAAACAAATAATTTAATTCAATTTCTTACATCTTCTCATTTAAATAAGTAATATTTATTATTTATTTAAATTCCATTAAACCCCCTTTTATTAAATAATTTAATTATTTAATGAAATTCTTAATTCCATCCATCTTTCACAATTGAAACATTGTTTTAATTATCTAAATATCTAATTTCTCTAAACATCCCACTTGCAAGGAAATATTCCCCTAGAATATTCCTCCATTTGAATGAGAAGAATCTTGTAAGAAAATTCCTAAAAACTTCCTAATTTTGAGGAAGTGTGCTTCTTTGAATCAATGAGAGCCATTGATTAAATCCTTCATTCTTGTCAACTTGCATTCTCATCCATTGATCAAAATCCTTGATCCATGACATCTCCTCCCATGGATTATCATCCATGTATTGATGAAATCATTCCCTACCATTGATTCAACCATTTATCCTATAAATACTCATTTCTATGAGAAATGAATCAACTTTAATTTAGAGTAACTAGACTATACGAAATTTTAGAGCATTCATCCATTAGCATTTTAGAATTTATAATCCATTTTATCTTAGTTTTGCATCCATTTTATCTCATCTTTTATCCATTTTCATCAATATTCATTAATGGAATCCATTTGAAAGCTTGTTTCAATCCAGGGATTGTGAAAGGGATGATAGTCCACATCAATGCAACACCAATCCTCCAATAGGATTAGGTTTGAGGCATTATATTAGTTTCTATTATGCATTTCTTGTTTGTTTATGTTGAATGGATTCTTCATTTTATTTTTTCAAGTATTTCATTGGGAGCTTGACTTAAGTAGCTAAATATTTTTTCATTTCATGTGTATCTAGTATTTTTAGCTTAGGTTATGATCATTCTCACAATATCTTTTTAAATGAACTTTTTAATTTTCATTCAAGTGCCATATGAGTCCTCATAGGTGTCCTATACACTCTCACCACAATAAAACTTTTAGGCAAGTACCAATCTCTTGAATTATGTGTAAAACATAATTTTGATGTCTTTTCTTTTGGTCTTAGTATATCAAGATTTTTGTTAGGAAATATTTGTTGTTTAACTGTAGTATATATCAGAATTGGGTTTTTGAAACATTCTTTGATCACCACATTTTTTCATTATGGAAATGCATATACAAAATGTAGGTCCAACATTATACTTGGAGATGGGTGCCCTTGTCATCTTGTGATCTAATTTGTAGAGCCTTGTTCCAAATATTTTTTTCACCAAATAATATGTGGCATAGAAGAGAATACAACATATTTTCAACCACCCTCCCACTATTTTTTGATTGCAACCAATTGTTTATGCATCTAATCTATAATTAATGTTGCAAAATAAAACTCCCTATCAATATAAATATTTTTTATTTTTGGAATCATGATCATCATAGGGATATGGATATGTTCTTTTGACATCCATACCCAGAACCTTACATATGGAATGTTATATTTTCATACAAAAATCCTTGAAAATATCCTCATTGAATGTCTTCATTTTTATAGAAAGAATCCTCATAGGTCTTCTATATACGACCCCAACCATATATTTCAAAGATAATTTATTGTGTAACTAACCATATCCTTATGATATTCCTTACTTAGCACACTAAAATTGATGAGCTTGTTTGTAGTTGGATTCATGCTAAAAACTTGTATTATGAAAAACATATTAATTCTTATCAACTAACCTTCATTGATATCCATTATCTTTCTACCATTTACATCATAGCTTTGTGCTATACCTTTGATAAAATTCACAATGGTAAGTACTTTTGGAACAAAAAAATCACTAATTCAAATTGCCATATATGTTAGAAATAGGTCTCTTGGATGATTTTTTTGTATACGAGTGATCAAACAAATAAGAACCATTCATTAGAATTGTTGGAAGTCTAAAACCAAAAATGTAGTCTCTCAAATTATTTGAATGAATTTTGGTTCCTTTTAATAACTTAACCTTCCTTGAGGATCCAAGAATGTAGATAATAATATCTTCATCTAATTATCTCTTTGTTTTCGTGAAGTTAGAATTGGTTTTAATCATATTGAATTATAATTACAAGAGAAAAGAATAAATTCAAGAGTTTAAGAAAATTCTAAGACTTTTGAAATAATGTTGAGCAAAAATAGAAACCCTAATTGAAAACTAGCACACAAAATTGAAGATTCTAATAAAGTGGAGAAAATTTTCTTACTTGATTTTACAACATAAATCCTAGGTTGTTTTTGGGATTTTTCAAAGATCAATTTTTATAATACATTAGCTATATATTATTTTTGGTGGTTACAAGAGTCAAATGGAATAGCTTTATAAGGAAGATAAGTCATAGGAGTTGATAAATAACTATCACTTCTAACCATTACTTCTCCTATGTGTGAATGAAGGGACATTATTTTATAATTTTATTTTTTAATAATTCTTCTTTAAGTGGTGTGAGATTAACCAATAGTTCTCCTAGGGTCAAAATATTTCAAAATATCAAGTATCCCCCCTCAAACATTGAAGAAAAATCAATTGAATGTAGTGAAGCCATGTGTTTCTTTTAATAAGTCCTACAATCTCACTCACTCATAGTTTCTATCATTTTATGCGATGAAGAAATATTGTAAGGATAAACCAATTGGAAATCACTAGACAATGATAACCAATGAGATATAGTAGTATAATGAAAATTGTGAAAATCTATAGATACACATCGCTCTCGCACATGCCCATAAGGCCAATCCTGTAGTAAAACTATGAGCTCAGATGGAGAGGCAAGTTTTCAGAAGCAATGATAACTTAACTTTTGGTGCTAGCTTGGAATTAGTTTGGAGCAATGATTGAGCATTAATTAAGGCTAGCTTAAGTAAAAAAATAAAAAAAACATTTCTAAAAATTTATTTAAATGTTACTAGGGAATTAGATCGATAGCATGGAGGCTTAAGCCAATATTTAGGAAAGTGAGTGCTAGTCACCAAATGATAGAGAGGAAATAAAAAATGAGAATTTGATTATTTTGATAGGGTGAACTCATCAACAAAAGATTGTAATACAAAAAAATCCTTAGAAAAGTGGAAGTGAAGGCTTAGGGTGTTAAACGCAGGGAAAAAAATCCTCTTAGGCATACACAAAAACACCCTGAAATTAGAGAAAACTCTACAAGATAAAATGATAAAATCACATCTAGTAAGAGGAATTTCTTTGATTCATCTCTTATTCATTATAATCCATCAAAATAATCAAGTGAGGTCATTTTCTACGGTGATGAAATTCCAAGACAAGCCTTGTGAAAATAAAAATGAAGAAGTGGTATTTTTTTATTCCCAATCTCACGCAATAATGCGACATAATAACATACAAACACTCTTTTTAGATTTAAATAAATTTACTCTTTGATTATCCAAATTAAAATTTGTATTATTCAAGAATTAGTTTGAAAATGATACACAAAAGTAAAAACACAGATAAGAGTAAAATAATCTAGCTAAAATAAGTATTACATATAATCATTATAAACTAATGCATTAGAAGTCATAATTTTATTATTTTGATTGAGATAAGGATAGGTTAAATTTTTTTATGTTTTGATAATTGGATGATACTACCTTAAATGGTAAGTTTAAAAAGTAAAGGGATGCTTAAAACTAAAAATAAATTATGTTGTTACATTACTTGTGAAATTTTTGTATAATTTCTTTGAAATATCAAAATGAAAGTTCATGTGTGAAAGTTATGTGTGTTTCAAGATTAAAAATTAAGAAGTCACTCGGAATAATTTTACCTAACCTTTAGTGCAAAATTTGAAGGAATGACCTAATAAAAAAAACTTAACTTGAAACCCACTTTCCAATACTTACATAAATTTAAAAGTCTTATCTGTATTGAAAAAGATGCAAATATTTAACAATAGTTTTGTATTTCTTAAAATTGCAAAGAGGAAGGGAACGTAGTTTGGCAAAGTGATTAAACCTTCATGTATAAAATTTATTGCTAGGAAATAAAATAAAATAAAATTCTAATAGAACTTAAGATCACAAAAATTAAATTTTAGAAAAGAAGTATAAATCTATACAATTGTATAGATTATAAAAGAAAGTGTTGGAAAAGTGATTTTTTTGGTTTAAGATATTATTCTACACCAAAATATAGAGTATAACTTATGAAGATTTGTTTCTCATGCCTTCTGGATTTAGCCACGGTGTCTTTTTCACACTAGGAGGATTCCCAAAAAATAAAATTCAAGATCACCTAAGAAGAGGAAACTTATGAAACAAGAAATACCAAAAAATAAAAATACCATATTTGGTTAGTAGGTTAGCATGTTCATGCTGAGTTCACCAAAATTTTAGAATTGAAATAAAAAATATTAAAAAATATAAAATAGAGTAAATCTCATTTATAATCTAACAATCTTAACGTAAACCTCCAAAATAGAAGTTCATTCACTTTTTTTGATATGAAGGAAAGTCAATAACATAACACTTTGACTCAATTGATGGTTAATCTATAATAGAGTTGACTTGAATTGGGGTTTAACTTATGAAAATGATTAATGAATAGCCCCATTTACAGTTTTTTCTCAAAAAATATACTAGATGATGAGGATAAGATCAAGGACCTATGTTAACTAAAATTTTGTGGAGTTAGCTAAACTATAATTTCAAAATTTTCCATTTTGAATTGATGATAGAATAATTTCTAATTAACCAAATTAATAATTATATATATATATATATGGAACAAGTTTGTATTCTAATACAAAGATGATTGATAACTGATAACATATAAAAATAAAGTTTTATTTGGAAAATAGAAATTAACTCTCCTTTGACTTAAATAATAAAATTTTATCCAATTAAATGGATAAATAGATAAATGTAAGTTATTATTAATAAATTAATGATAGTTTGTGATGTCATGATTAATAAAAGTGAAATGATATGTGGTGATAATTATAGTTTGATGATGAGGTGAATAATTTGTGTCTATGGATGAAGAAAAAAATGAAACTAAAAAATTAAATAGAAAAATTACATGTTTAATAAGTAATCAATAGGTAATTTGAAAGCATCCAAGTGGATTCCTACCACTCTGTATGTTATATCCTATTATATCCTATGAAAAATAATCATCTATAGAAAATATATATATACAAAGGTGTAGATATGTTGATATTGAAAGGGAAATATATTCTCAAAAGTTCCATAGAATCAACTAAGAGATAATTACTAAAAGAGATAAGAGAATAAAGTAATAGAATTGTCCAGGCTATTAGCTTTGGAATCCTTGGATGATCAAAGGAAAACATTTTGATGGACAATGTTATCATGCATATTAGAAAATGGATTGAAAATTTTATGTGGACACAGTAGCTAATAAAATAATACATCAATAAAATGATAGAGATAAGGGATTCATTTAACAATCTAAAATTTATGGAGTTGCATGATCCCTAAATTAATAGGTTTAATTCTTAATCTAGATGATGTTGAGGAAGAAGAGGTTCTACAAGTTGAATTGAGGAAAGTTAATTGGAAAAACACTAGATAACAAGAAAACAATTTTTTTTGTTGAGGTCATGACTAAGGCTATGGAAGACATGACTCTTATCAAGAGATATGAAAGGAAGGAAAGGGTAAGAAATGTAGAATATCCAAAGATTTTTCCCATTTACAAGACATACATGTATAGGTGGAAATTTATGCAAGAGTAGGATAATATTGAAATCTATAGGGCCCTACTAACATGCAAGGATTAGGAATAAAAGAGATAAAAGGAAAACAAAAAAATCACAAAATCTTATGAGGAAGATGAGAAGTAGACCTCTCCAGCTGCCAAATGAACATTTTAATATTTTCTATAGAATATTGGTTTCTAAAGGGAGTTTGGTCGAAAAGTCAAGTGAATATGCTATCAAGGGGAATATTCCTATATTTTATCTTTAAAATTTTTACCTCTGAAAATGTAAAGAATATATACGACCGTCTTGATGACTGATATCTGTATCATGAAATGATAAATGCTGATATGAGAGATAACAACCGTTCCAAATTCTATTATAGAGTTACGGAGAGAATTAACCATTTCAAAAGAATTTTTCAATGACTAAGTAAAATTTCAAACATAGGACAAAATGGCGACCACCAAACAAAGCAATTAGTACCACTTGAACTCAACATATTTAATCATGGAAACCTATATAGATAGACCACTTTTAGTTTCACTGCAATGCAAATGAAAATTCAGGGACGAGGACATTCACGGAGGAAAATAAGTCTTACATATTTAGAAAACAAATCAATGCATAGTCGTTCAACGATTTAAAAATACCAATCTCCACCCTTATAAACATGCTTTCCAGTTATCATCCATCGTAAAAGAAAACTGTAAATCCAATAGCGAAATACAGGAGCCATAGACAACATTCTTTCCTATCAACAAATTAAGAAAAAAAAATTATATTAATGACTATGGTAGGTTTATCATAACTCTTAACCAAAATAAGGATTACAATAAGCTAAATTCTAAGAAAATAACAGTAATATACTACAAAAGTTTAAAGGCAGTAAATTATTCTAACCATACTGTAAAACGCACCAAAACAAGAGGAGCCGAATGAATCCATTTCAAAGTTCATTTAGATATCAGTAGTCATGTAGTGTCTCGCATGAGAAGCAAACCACATACTGGGCCAAGCATGACTTGCCCGTAATATTGTCATTCATTGCATGATATTACGGGCAATTCATTCTTGGCTCAGTAAGATCGTCTGCCTCGTAATGCAAGACACACCCATGATTTTCTCGCTTCTTCCATGGGCTTTATCGAATTTAATCCTTCAAGCCAATGGAGAAGTCGAATGAAGATTACTGACGCTAGGAGGAGGAAAGTAATAGGACCTTTAAAAGCCTCCTGACTAGACAGAGGGAATATATTCAAAGGAGAAAGTTACCTGTCAAGAGAATATTTTATCTTGTAGTTTGACCAATAAGTGAGGTCTGGAAGCAAACGATTTCAGTTCACCACATGAATTTTTTTTGACTCGGAAACATTCGCGAATCTGATCAATCTTATCCTGATACTCAATAATGCATACAGTAGGGCTAGCTTGTCGTCGTAAAATAGATGACCGAATACAGTTTTCGTCGTTTGCGGAATTATTGACAAGTCACTTCGATATTTCGCTGTGGAAGAGAATCAGTGACCCCGGGACTGGATATAGTTCTCGAAGAACTAGGCTTTCTTCGTTTTTTTGAAATAACATAAAATGAGAGGATATACATTTCATAAACTTTCATTGTTTTCAACTTCACAATTGTTTTTGTTAAGGGAATGGTACTTGTAATAATTATAGTTAATTTTGTGCACCCTAAGCTCTTAAATAGTATGTTTGATTTCAACAATTTATTTTGTGTTTCTTTGTATGCAACTCAAGAGCTTATAGCTACTATTTCGACTTCTTGGTAGTTATGATGAACACGAGACAATTCGTTATGTACACAAAGGTTAAAAAATAGTCATTTCAGGTTGACTTATGAAACATGTTCTCTACTGCCTTGATAACCATTTACTTTGACCACCACAAAATTTTCACAATTGATCCAATACATATGCACAAATGCCATAGTAATTGTGCACTATTGCTACCAATAAAGCTACATAACTCCTCCAATTAAGTATATTTTTTTGTAACTATTGGGTATAAAGTGTACAACTATTGGTGCATTTGGAATTTTTTAGTGGGCTTTTAATTAGCATGTATCAATGAATGGTTATTGGAATATGGGTGGTAACTGGGGCCTTTCGCCTAAGTATTTTTTTTACCAATCATCAACAACCCGCTCCACTATCTTTTATTATTTTCAATTCCTATATATTAATATGGAAGCATACAACCATATTTCTCATGGAAACACTTTTTATTGTTACCAAGTTTGAGATGGACTATAACTTTCTTTCATATGTTTGAAGTATTTTAAGGTCAAAGAGAGATATTTAGAAATAATATAAAAATTTGACCACATTAGTATCATCTTTCCTCTACAAATAGTAGATTACATATGCTTGTTCCTTGTCAACAACCTCAATGAAAACCCTTTAAAATCCAAACCTTGAGATGCTATGTTGATTGCTTCCTAATTTTTACTCTTTTCTAGATATTGTGGGGATAAGAATTCATTGGTTGCATGGCCAAAGCCTTGTGATAATATCTTGGTGAAATAAATCTTCAATCTTTTTGTTGAGTTTAAACTATATATATATTCAATAAAACATATAAAATACACATGAGAAACTTCCTTCTTGAGTCATTTAACTTTTTAATCAATTTTTTACATGAAAGTGCAATAAACATCTTGAAAAGTATATATCTTGGTGTATTATATATATATATATATATAAGACATTAAATAAAACACAGTTATAATTAGGGTTAAAGTTAGTTTTAGAGATAGAATTGCGATTAGGGGTAGGCCAAGGGTTAGTGTTAGATTTAAAATTTAGTTAGGATTGTGGATAGTGTTAGGGTTAAGTTTAAGGTTAGGGATACAAATGGAGTTAGGGTTAGGGCTAGGGTTAGAGATTAAATTATGGTAAGAATTATTGTTATAGTTAGGATTAGGGTTAGGTTTATGATTAGAGATAGAATTAGGGTTAGGGTTAGAGTTAGAGTTAGGTTTATGGTTAGGATTAGGATTATCGTTAAGGTTGGTGATAAGGTTATGATTAAGGTGAGGGTTAAGGTTATAGTTAGAGATAGAATTATGATTAGGGGTAAGGTTAGGGTTAAAATTAGGGTTAGGATAAAGGTTAGGATTAGTATTAAGGTAAGATTTATGATTGGGGATAGTGTTACGGTTATTGTTATGGTTATTGTAGACACTTTAAAATGTCTTGAATGGTACTACACTATTGAATCTAATATACTGACACTGTTTCATCCTAAAACCTATCCTATTTTCACTTAATTGACTAAATTAGCTTAGCAATATAATTAATTGCATCATTTTCATCTATTAACCTGATTAATCTAATTAGGTTAATTTTCACCGCTTTCATGCTAACCTTTTGTCCTATTAAATTAGATAAATCAAAATATTTAATTTTAACACCCTAAGTCCTACCATTTAAATTAAATAATCTTAATTATTTAAATAAATGTCATTTTGATCCCTTTTCATTAAATAAGTTAATTATTTAACCCTAAATTCCTCTAATCTACATAATTAAAACTTTGTTTTAATTATCAAATTACTAATTAATTCTAACTCTCCCACTTGCAAGGGAATATTCCTTGGTAATATTCCTCCTTTGCACATTCCTCCAAAATGGAATGTTCTCATAGAATATTCCTTCTTGTGCCCTCATTCAAATTTCTTTAACTTACACTTTCAAATTTAGTTTTAAATTAACTAAATTACTAATTTCCTTCCATCCACTTGCATAGGGAAGGAATATTTTCCTATTTGGCTCCAAAATTGGAATGATTTCTTTCAAACAAACTTTGTAACAAACTCTCAAAGTTGTTACGAATTGTGTTTGTTTGAATCATTCTTAATCCTTCATCTTTCCTTAATCCATGTGATCTTTTATTTTCATCCATTGATGAGAATCCTTGATCCAGGTTTCACCCTCCTTTTTCATCTTGACCATTGATAGATCAATTTAATCTCATCCATTGATCTTTCATTTTATTTCCCATAAATAAAGTAGTATTTGGAGAAAAATGGATCCATATTTTGATAGAAAATTCATGTTGTTGAAACTCACAAACATTTGCATACTCCAATTGCTATCACTATCTTTGAGGGAAAATGGATTTTATCACATCCATTTGAGATAATTTTATTCAACATCATCCAAGCTTATTTCAACAAAATGGGATGGGAAAAGGATAAATTCCACATTTGATGCAACACCAATCCACCAATGGGATGAGCTTTGCTGAGTTTAATTAGGATTCTTTGTGCAATTTGAGCTTTATTTTAATTTTTAATGGTGAAGTCATAGAAAAAGCATCCCTTCTACTTTTCTTGGCTTGTTTGGACCCTCCTTGTGAGTTAGGAGTAATGTTGCCTTGATTTAGGGATGTAATGTAGTTGACACATTTACATTTAGTCTTGGGACCTTATGACCTAATAAATTTTAATGGTAACTTGCTAAAAGTGTTGTGAAGTGTTGTAACACACTTTCACACTTTTCTAAGCTTTTATCAAATAACTAAATCTAATAAAACTCTTTTTAATCAAAATAAAACTTAATCTTTCCTTATTTGGAGTGTTGTAAAATGTTGTAACACACTTTCACATTTCTCTAGGCTTACCATTAATAATTGGACTTCCTTATGCTTTAATTGGCCCTATTTTGCATCCAAAAGCCTCATTTATTTCATATTTTCAAGGATAATCCTGACATCAGTCATTAGCCAATCATAATTCATGGTTTTCTAGCTTATGTGATCCATATTTAGTAATCTAGGACTCATTTGAAACCTTGGGTGAATGGATCACACCTAGATTTTTGGGTCCTGAACCTATTTTCACACATTTCTAAAAAAAATTGGTTTTTACTCCCATACATTATGTCTAATGGGACTCATTTTCCACCTTGCAAAAATGAGTACCATGTGGCCCAAAATAAAAATTAATTCAAATTTTTTGTAGGATTTTATTCCCCTAGATCGGATGTTGGCTTGTAGTGTTGTAATTTTAGGAATTATTGCATAATTGAGTATAAATACAAGGTTCTTTCTTTCATTTTACACCAAGCAAGTTGAATGGGAATTCCTATAGAAAGTTTGAGTTCACAAGCATTCAAAAGAGCATTCAATAGAATTAAAGGGAAGATTATAAAGAATTCTAGAGTAGCATTCAAGCATATATCATCATGTCAAAGATTTCATCCATCATGTTTGTTATTTTTCTACTAATTGTAATGTAGGGTTTATGATTCAAGCAAGTGTTTCATTCAAGATCAACATCATTCAAGAAAGAGTCAAAAACCACATCCATTCCAGCCATCTCAAGCATATTTGTAGCACCTTATTGCTAGGATTTGGTGAGTTGGAACATTGTATTTTGTTCATTCATCATTCTCCATGTCTATTTGATTTCATTTCAAGGATTCATTTCCAAAACGTGGTTTGACCAACAAAACCCCCTATCCACTAACCCAACAACATTTTTCCATTTCTTTTGTATGCTATTTGCATGTCTAGGTTACAGATTTCCTAAGGAGAAAGATTGGAGAAAAGTTGCAAATCATCCAAAGTTGTCAAAGTTGTCATCAAGTCATGGAGAACCTTGGAGACCTATAGGTTACAAATTGAAGAATCAAATACGGAAACCAATCAAGAAGGATAGTGCAGACAAAAAAGAGAATGATTAGATTTTGAAGTTTTAGAAAACCCCTACTAGACTGATTCACCACTTTTAGCAAATGAGTCCCAGTTCTAGTTAGTTTTTAGGATTTTACAGATTTAGATACTTTATTGTTCGAAACCTATTCCTGCATAGTTTTCTAGAAACTGTATTGATTTTCCCAACTTGGAAAATGAGTCGTAGTCAATAGTAAAAGAAAAATTTCTAGTGTTCTAGACCTCCATCCAACCTTCTCTAGATTTCCAGGTGCACACATTCTATTTTGCAGTTTTTAGTTTCATTTTTTTACTTTCGTAGCTCATTTAGTGTTAGTTTGCATTCAATTAGGGTTTTACATTTCATCTTGCATTTCATTATCTTTTCCAAGTCTAAACTTGGGGGTGAACCCCTGATTAGTCTACTTTTAGCCCCTAGGGTGACCCTATTGCAAGATTTATTTCTCTTTTTCATTGAGATCTCTAGGGTTATCCTTGAGTGGAAACCTTAAAAGTGGGTGTGGTAGCACTTAATCTAGATCACTCACCAGCCATTTTTATTGGTTCTATTTTGGAAAACCTACATTTAGAACATCATAATTCTAATTTGGATTGAATCTTCATCCTAGATTTGGCTTATATTAATATTGCATTAGTATTTGCATCGGTTAATTTTAATTCTAGGGTTTCAAACTTTACATTAGTGAAATATCGTATAGTTTGCATTTTTACATATAATTTCATTGAAAATGATTCAGAATCTGCATTTACATCTCACATATAGATTAGAAAACATAAAAAGCATAAAATTCAATTAAAAGATTCTGGAAATTTTGAAAAAAATCATTACTAGGACTCATTTTCCACTTGGGAAAATCATTCCCTTTAAATATTTTGGACTACATTTTTTTTCATTTAAAGTTCATCATTTGATTTATTTTTTTGGTTGTTTTTGTCTTTCCATTTCAGTTTCCACAATTTCTGTTATAAGCATTTCATTGTTCTTAGTTTATATTGCATTTGGATTCACCTTGCATTTCATAGTCCTTGAATGAGTATTTTGTGTCCTATTTCTAATACTATAGTTTGGGAAATTTTGAGACTCATGTCATCTTGTGGTATCACAATCATTGTGGATCTTTTTTTTTCTATCTCTTTCACTCCTAGTATTGACACTAGTACACTAGATATGGATAATACTATTAAAAACTCCTTGCCTTCAAGTAGTATGTAAGTTGATTCAAGGAATGATAGTGTCCTGCAAGAAAACATAATACAAATTCATGAGGACCTAGAAAACTTACAACATCAAGTACAAAACAAGAACATTTCAACTACTACTATCCTTACTATAGATAACATTCACCACATGCTCGAAAGTGAAGATGGGCTTGACCTTGTGAAAAACATACTTCAAATCTTTGGAAAGAACCTCCCCCCAACCACTAGTTTTCCTTTACCAACAAGAAATATTACAAGCCAAAGAGGAACTCAAATTCCTCCTCCCACAACAATCACCTCAATACCTACCTATACCAACCCTCAAATCACAACAACAATGCAACAAGTTAGTAATGTGATTCCTTCCTTTGTTATTCTTGCTAGCATCCCTAGTTCTTATGTGACATTGCATGCCATATCTCCTACCACTTTACCACCTTTAAGCATTCAATTCACTTGTCCTATGAGCACATACACCCCTTCACCTTTTTCACTTCAATTTCATAGGACAAGTAAGGAACCTCTCATTAATCAACTCTTCCAAATCATTTCATCCCTCCAAAAGCAAGTTTCCACCATTAATCAAAATGGTCCACCTACATATTATGCCAAAATCAGTCCATTGTCCTTGGAGATATTGGGAACATCAATGCCACAAGGTGTAGAGGTTCCTAGATTTGAGAAATATGGAAGGAAGGGAAATCCTTCTAACCATGTTAATTCCTATACTACCTTATTTAGTGACTTTTTCCTTGATGATAAACATTCATAAAAGCTTTTTCCAAGGTCCTTGAAAGATACTACCTTGGCATGGTTCTCTTCTTTACCAAACAACTCAATTAGTTCATTCAATGAACTTGTTGATCCATTTGTAAACTATTTCCAAGTGCACATGACTCCTAAAATTACCTTGGTTGATTTGATGAGATGCAATCAAAAAGAAGAAGAAAAGATAACTAACTTTATCTCATGCTATTAATTGCTTTATTCCCAAATCGACATCAACATCCATGACCCTCACCTTTGAAAGATGTTCATCAAAAATTTGCAAAGAAATATTCAAGACAAGCTCACTAGGATTAAATTCCCATCCTTCATGCACTTGTGTACTGCCCTCCATCATTATCAAAATTTGGTTAGTAATAGTGATACAAAGTCCACTTCTCACGAAACTAAGAAATCTAAGTCCGCAACCAAAAAAAATTCCCAACCTTTCTAAAAATAGAATAAAGGGTTTCCTCAATTTAATCCCCCTCAACAAACCACTAACAATTCCAATAACCAAGTAGCTACTATTAAAGTTGCGATACCCTTTAGCTATGGGGACCCAAAAAAGAAATTCACTCCCTTACTCTATACACTTCATAACAAAATGTACTAGCTTTTAGAACAGAAAATGATCACCTTACCTCCCATCAAAACACCCAATCCTAACAATAATTTACCCTCAAGCTTTAGATCAAATGCTTATTGCCACTATCACTAATAAAATGGACATTAAATAGAACATTGCAAGCATCTTAAACATCTTGTGCAAGACCACATTGATTTTAGTTTTCTTTCTGTTCGAGGTGTTAGACATCAAGGAAATAAGTTTATTGCCCCTCCTAACCAAAAATTGCAAATCTTTACCAACCCCATGCCAAAACATAATATTTCATTTGTCAAAGCTAGCAAGACTACAAACAATGATGTGATGAAGGTTGACACGGATGATGATAACAATGATTCTATTCAAAATGATTCTATTGATAATAATCCTATACATGAAATGGTAGGAGTGATAGATTCCATTCCTTGTAAGTTCCAAACTAAGAATCCTATTGACATTGCTTTCTCCTCTAAGGATATACTTAAAAATGCACCCCATGGTCCTCTTTACATAGCCATCCATATCTATGACAAGCCTACTAATGGGATACTAATATATCCTACCTATGGAGAGAATGACTAATTTTGCATGAGCTCCATCAGGATATATATGATAAACTAAAAGCATGGATCAAGACATACAATGGTTTTTCTTCCTTTACAAATAGGAAAAAAAATATTATATGTCTCATTCTTCGTCATCCCATACTCAGACCAATTTCTTGTGAAGCTAGGCCATCCATGGCTTTGCTCCATGAAAGTTGTCCCTTTGGTTATGTATAAATGCTTAAAGTTTCTAGTTGAAAATGAAATATTCATTGTTAATCATAGTGGCTTTAACCTGTTATCCTCCAAAGGAAATTTTTCCTTAGATTTATTTTGGCCTAAACCTATGGAACCTATGAAACCATGAGAAGACTTCTCTTTCTTGTTCTACAAAAGTTCAAGGAAAAGAAGATAGCAAAGGTATCCCTCTAAAACATTTCGCCATCCATTTTTGAGCCTACCATCCTTGATGAAACCATGCTTGAACCAAAACAAGTCCCAAACCACCAAGACCAAACCAAGACATAACCTTCACCTACCTCCTACAAAAGGCTAAGAGACAATGAAAAAACCCCATCGTACCTCCCAAAATAAAACAATTATACAAAGTCAAAGAGAAAATGGTCAAAAAACCTCTTGTGGCTCCTTCACTTTCTACCCCTAGGGAAGAAAAGAAACCCATGGTTGATCAACCACCCCTACACAAAGACAAATTGAAAACAAAAATAAAAGAAAAAAAAGTTGTA
The DNA here is from genome assembly GCA_007258455.2 of Sequoia sempervirens. Taxonomy (NCBI): domain Eukaryota; kingdom Viridiplantae; phylum Streptophyta; class Pinopsida; order Cupressales; family Cupressaceae; genus Sequoia; species Sequoia sempervirens. The sequence continues at coordinate 359,840,045 of VDFB02047230.1, forward strand.
GAGAGCATAAACATAGACGTCGTGCCCTTGCTTATAGGTTACAAGAAGAATTAAACAAAGAAAATCAAGATCCAAACTTGACTAAAGCAATGCATGATGACTCTACCCATTCCAAGGAATAAAACAATCCAATACAACAACCAAAAAAAGAGTTGAACTCTTCCATGGACATTATCCTTTGACCTCATGTTGTGATTAACTTGGATGATGATGGCGAGGTTGCTAAAATTGACGAAGAGGTTCATAATGAATTGAATACATTGCTTTCCTCTTCCATGAGCTTAGATGACAATTCTCCTACAAAGAGTGTTGAACTTGGCAATGACCCTAGTTTGGCACTTTCCATTGTCCCTTTCGCTAGTTGTTCAACATCAGTAAACAAGGAACATGATTGGTATGTGGAGGACTTGCTAATAGGTTGACTCGCATGAGGTTGACTAGTCTTGTGCATTACTTCTTTTTCATTTTCTTTTATGTGATTTCATGTGCGTGATGTGATCCCCCATGATGTTCTATTTGATGTTCTCTTTCTCTTTGTGACATTAATTTATTTTCACCTTCATTCTTCTCTATTTCATACATCTTTTCTCTCTTTTATCTTTTTCATTTGTCTTGTGTTTTCCTTTTGGCAATGATGCAAGGTGTCGAGACATTCGTTTCTCTTCCATGTTGACCCAAAAACATTTTCCTGTTTCTTTTTCATTTATCTTTTGTTTTCCTTTTGGGGATGATGCAAGGTGTCAAGACATTCATGTCTCTTCTATTTTGACCCAATAGGTTTTTCTTTGATTTCACTCTCTTTATGTCATTCTTCTAGTTCTATGTGTATTTAGGGAATGATGACAGTCCCAAGCTTTGTAAAAACATTGTAGCAAGAAAATACTAACCCCAAATCCATAGATCCCTTATGTGTTTGGTGTTTTTATTTTGGGGACAACCCCTCTCTTTTCTTTTCTCTCTTGCATGACATGGACTTGCTTGGAAACATATGACTTGGCATAGGGATTTCCAAGTTAGCTCTCATGTCTTCTTCTATGTTTTTCATTTTTCATTTTCTACTTTAATGTAATTTCTTACAACATGGTGTTTAGCAATTTCTTAAAATTGGGGGCATACATTGGCATTATTATTTTGCATTATTCTTTTTCATGGTTCATAGTGAAGTTTTCTTACGATGTGTCTTTTTCTTTGTGGTTGAGATTGGGTGTGATGTCCCTCAAGAGTGTGATATCTCTTAGCATATTACATTCCTCGTAGTGGCTTGATATGACACACTACATCCCCTAAGTTGTGAATTTTCTATTCTTTGATTGGTCCTCTCTTAGAGACATTAGGCATAGTGTTCCCTAAGTTAAAGACCTCACATGAACTAAGAAAGACTCCTTTGAACATTCCCTATTTTTCATCTTGCATTTTCAAGTTATATGAACACCTTGCATAACACAACTTGCATGCCTGTAGAACGATCCTATTTGTTCATGAGCTCTAAGCATACGAAGTTTTGCTTGTCTCACGAAGCTTGAAAACTATTTTTGTGTGGCACCTTATTAAAGTTATGAGGAGGTATAAGTTTGGTATGGTCTGAGTGGGAAGCCCAATTGAGGCATGAATTTCTTCAAAGCCACTTGCATGTGTGTGTGAGTACATACCAGCCATGAGTGTATGTTTCTCACCTTTTTGGATTTCTCACCCAACAGATAGACAAGAGTTTTGTTGCCATAGAGTATGTATTTTTAAGAAAAGTAGGCTAGATCTGATCCACAACATGATGGAAAACTAGTCGAGGCTTGATTTGAGTTTCTTTTATTTTTACCTTTTCTCTCTTCAATCTTTAAGAGTGCATTCTTGTGTGTTGTTGTTGCTCTCTATATCATTCTTTTGTGTGTTATTTTGTGCCTATATTGGTTTGCCATAGGATCTTGATCCTATGGGACCGATCACCGATCTGATCGGTACCATCTCATCTTATTGGCATTGGTTAACTTGGACCCCTCTTGATGTGTGTTCATCTACTTTAGTTTGAGTTTGAAGAAATTTTATCCTCTCACTAAAGTGAGGGCTAAATGGAGTCACAAAAGTATCCCTTCTACTTTTCTTGGCTTGTTTGGGCCCTCCTTGTGAGTTAGGCTTAAGTTTTCCTTGATTTAGTGTTGTAATGTGGTTGAAAATTTCAAATTAGTTCTTAGGTACTTGTGAAATAATGAATTTTAATGGTACCTCACTAAAGTGTTGTGAAATTTTGTAACACACTTTTCTAAGGTTTTATCAAAGAACTGAACCTAATAAACCTCTTTTTAATCAAAATCAACCCTAATCTTTCCTTATTTATAGTCTTGTAAAGTGTTGTAACACTTTCATTCTTCTCTAGGCTTATCATCAATAATTGGGCTTCCTTATGCTTTAATTGGCCCTATTTTACATCCACAAGCCTCATTTATTGCATCTTTTTGAGGATAATCCTGAAACCAATCATTAGACAATCATAATTCAGGTGGTTTTGGCCTATGTGACCCAAATTTAGTGATCTAGGACTCATTTGCCACCTTCGAAAAATGGGTACCACCTAGATTTTTGGTTTCCCAACCTATTTTCACACATTTCTAAGTGCTTTTAGTTTTTGGACCAAAATCAAAATTAATTCAAATTTCTAGGGAGATTTTATTCTCATAGATCTAATGTAGGCTTCCAGTGTTGTAATTATGAGAATTTTTCCATAATTGAGTATAAATACAAGGTTCTTTCATTTGTTTTACACCTAGCAAGTTGAATGAGCATTCTTATAGAACGTTTGAATTCACAATCATTCACAAGAGCATTCAAGAGCATTCAAGGGCATATTATCAAGTATTTTAGAGAATCATTCAAGCATCAATCATTATGCCAAATATTTCATCCATCATGTTTGCTATTGTGCTAACAATTGTGATGTAGGGTTTATGATTCAAGCAAGTGTTTCATTCAATATCAACATCATTCAAGCAAGAGTGAAGAACCACATCCATTGCAGCCATCTCAAGAAAATTTGTAGCACCTTATTGCTAGGGTTTGGTGAGTTGCAATGTTATCTTTTATTCATTCATCATTCTCCATCTCTATTTGATTTCATTTCAAGGATTTATTTCCAAAACGGGGTTTGACCATGGAAAACCCCTATCCACTAACCCAACAATAGTTTTACCTCTCCTTTTTATGTGATTTGTAGGTCTAGGTTGCATATTTCCTATTGAGAAAGATTGGAAAAACGTTGCAAATCATCTAAAGTTGTCAAACTTGTCATCAAGCCTTGGAGAACCTTGTAGAAGACCTCTAGGTTGCAAATCAGAGATTTGGATCTCAAAACCATTTAGGAAGGACAAAGCAAATAAAGAAGAGTAGGATCAATTTTTGAAGTTTAAAAAAATCCCAACCGGACTAACTTTTCCACTTCTGGTGAATGAGTCCCAGTTCTAGTTAGTTCTCAGGATTTTGTAGATTCAAATACCCTTTTGTTTGAAACCTATTCCTACATAGTTTTCCAAAAATTGGACTAATTTTATTTTCTTGGTGAATGATTCCTAGTTAATTCTAAAAGTAGATTTTCTAGTGATCTAGACCTACCTCCAACCTTCTCTAGATTTCTAGGTGCAAACATGCAATTTTTTAGTTTTTCATTTCATTTCATTCACTTTCCTAGGTCATTTAGTGTTAGTTTGCATTCAATTAGGGTTTTACATTTCATCTTGCATTTCATTATCTTTTCCATGTCTAAACTTGGTGGTGAACCCCTGATTAGTCTATTTTCATCCCCTACGATGCCATATTGCAAGATCTCTTTCTCTTTTCCATTGATATCTCTATGGTTATCCTTGAGTGGAAGCCTTAAAAGTGGGTGTGATAGGATTTCATCCACATCACTCACCACCCATTTTTATTGGTTCCAAATGGCTTCCTATATTAACTTTGCAAGAATTTCATTGGGAGTGTAACTTGATTGAGCTAATTTAATTGTTTAAAATTTCTTATTACAATAATGTTTAGCTTAGTTAAGATTTACATTCACATTTTGGCACTAGGAGGGTTTGAACTGATCAATTTGACAAATTTCTCCTTAGGTTTTCATTTTGATTGTGTTTGTAGATTCAGTGACACTATTGAAGATTCATCGACACACCTTGGATGTGTCACTATAAAGTGAAGCATTTGATTTTAAAAATAGAGACACATGTTTAATTCAGCAACACATATTAAAATTCATCAACGCGCATTTAAATAGTGATGCTAAACTTATTTTTCATTAAGCCATAATTTTTTATTTAGCAATGCATTTTATTTGGAAATGTTATTGATGTTACTATTTATTGTAAAGTGACACCTTCAATTTTTTAATACAATGACACACTTTCTATATGACATTGCTATTGATCAAATTCAACAATGAAATTGATTTCAGTGTCACAATTTACTGATAAACAAAATTGAACTTGAATATTGACACTTGTTTTCATTTTTTGACTTCATCTGATTGCTAAGATGTCACTAACTTCTCATTTTGGATTTTTAGGCTAACTAGTTTTGCAAGTTTGGAAGATAAAATTTTAAGTGAAGGAGCATATTGTCATTTTATTTTATAATTGTAACAAGTGTTTCAACACTTATGGGGCAATTATAACCCATTTATGATGCTTTATTTCACATTTTAGGACCAAAGTAGATTTATTTTGGGTTTAAAATGAACATTCAAATTGGTTAAAAATTAACCCTCACATCATTTTGCTTGTTGGTTTAAAATTGAACAAAACAATCTCCACACTTTGTTTGATGCCTAAAATGAACTTATCATGCTTGTCAAGGTTAAAATGAACATGTGTTTGATTTTCTTGTGGGTGCTTATTATGTATATCCTCTCCCCTTGCTCCTTTTGGAAATCTTGAGTGATGAAAATGATTTTACGGTTCAAACATGTGTTACCTTTAGAGGGCCCATCTCCCAACTTGTGAGAGGGAACAACCCAAGTGGTGCTTTTATTTTAGTCAGCTATATAAATATTTGGTTGTGACTAAAGTCATTAACTAGCTAGTTGTGGTTGTACTATATCAACAAATGTCTCCCTTAGTATCTTTGTCATGTTTTAAAATCCTTAGATGTTTCTAAGGGCTAGGAGGCCTCTTAATTAACTGAATCATCGTGCTTATAGCACCAGTTTATCTTGAATATGGTGATTGAATTCGTTGTTTGTAGTGGCTAACCAAGTACAATTTTGAAACATATTTAAAATTAGTTCATGGGAGAAGCACCACTCCCATAAGTTACTTACCATGTCTAGTTCTAAATTGAGGAAATAAAGAAAGTGGGGAAAGGACTCCTTTGCTTGGCATGTCAAGATGGTACATTTCCTTAACTAGCCTATTTTCCCATTTCATATTCATGGATCAATCCTCTCTTAGATGATGATGGTAAGCCTACTAATAAATGTGTACCTACTCTACCTAGGGTTGTAAATGCTTGTGGGCCAGTTTAACACTTGCTTGGCTCTAAAACAATTCCAAAAAGAACATCAATGATTCTTTTCAAAATCTCAAACACTTTTTCCTAAGTATGAAAACCCTTTGAAAAAATCTAGATATTGATTCTTTTTCTAAGTATTTATATGCTTAGCGACTTATAAATTTTTTTATTTACATCTCAATCCATACTTTCCAAAGTTAACTTGAGTAACTATTCCCTTAAACTTCATCCCTTTAACAAAATTGACTTTGTGAAATGAATGATGGTTTTTGACATAGAAATTTAGTTTGAACTTAAGCAAGACAAGTGTTTGTGGTAAACAAAAACTCATTTAAGCAAGATAAATTGACAAAGTAAACCCCACATGATCATTTGGCTTCTAATCACTTAGGTTGAATAACCAACCCTTATGCCTTATATCATTCAACCAAACTTTGAACTAATTAAAGGAGAACAAATGGACATAATTAGTAGTTTGAGAAGATTCATTTTTGAAACAAAGGAAACACCCATCCAATGGAGAAACACAACATACATCTTAGAAAAAAAAGAGGGAAAATTTGATATTGTGTCTAGAAGGCCCATATTACCACCTCCTACATGGCTATAAATATCCTCTTTTTCATGATCTTGTGCATCTCTAAATGATCTCTTGTAAAATAAAAATCTCCAAGATAAGGTATACATGTTGCTATTTGAGACTTAGAGATCATAGTGAAAAGTACATTTGGAGACATATATTAAGAAATCACTATGAGAAAGATAGATCAATAATGAGACATTTTCTATGCTATTTCATGGATGAACTTGATCTACACATTTCACAAGAACTTCTCCTTAATCATTGATTATTTAGGGTTTGAACACTTAAGAGGTCTAGAATGTTTCTTGCCACTTTGGCCTTGGAAAACAAAGCTTAACTCTAGGTCAATATTGGGTCAATCATTCCATCCACCACTTATCAAATTTTATCCTTCACTTCACCAAACTTTGGGAACTTTTGAACACACCAACACTTTAGAGTTCGACATCTATCAACCCAAAACCATAACTTAGCTACATTGTATGTGAAATGAATCCTTTTCCATGTACTTAGTTAAGTTAGTTATCATATTTGAACTAGTTCATCTTAAAGTTCACAAGTCTACCCTAAAGATTCACAACTTCATAAACATCCTTTATCCAAACATCAAAAAATCAAACTTAAGTCAAAAGTGTGGTCCCAAAATGTTTACAAATATCACTCCCCACATCATTCACCTTTCCATTTACCATTACCACCATTTCCTCAAAATGACTTAGAGCATCCCTTTTACCTAGATTTAAGTCAACTAAAGAGTTTAAACATTACAAATCTCAACACAACTCTACCATACGTGACCCAAAATTTATGGTCAAGACAAGATTACAACACAAGAGAATCATGAAGAAAAAAAAAGTGATCACAATCCTCAATAATTTTATCCAAGAAGTCATGTTACCCCATCAAAACAACCCTCATCTCCATTAAGGCCATATGTGATAGAAGATGTTATGAACAACCCATTTGGACTTACTAAGGAAGAAATCATGGAGTACTAACAAGAACATCAAACCTTATAAAATGTAGCTCTAGTTTCCCCATCTTCTATTACACAATCATTAACACATGGATTGAGTTCATCCACCATTCAAAAAAATCCATCAATAGGGCTAAATAAAACACCCATTCCTAGTATTACATCTAGTCTTGCTAAAGACTTTGGCAACACTCTTCCATTCGAAAGCAACATGCTTGCGGGTACCCTAAACACTAATCCCTCTCAAAAAAACACTTGCACACCTACCTTTGGATATCCTACTATTCCCAAACACCCCTTGCATCAAAATAAACCACTTACACTTCATGAATCCACAACAAAATCAACATATTGAGGTCACCCATCTTCATCCATCCCCACAAGTACCACAAGTATGCCCAATGTCACAAAAGGTAGTATGGATCAACAAGGGAATTTTAATAGCCTCACCAAAAATGAACCATTAACAAAAATAGGGACATCTTTATCAAACCCCCCAATTGGTTTATCCAAACTATTGGTTCAACAAAATGCATCATCCCAACTATCACCAATCCAAATCAAAACAATCCCTTGGTCAGAAACCCCATTAACCAAGGTACTACCTTGATCCCACCTCAAGTAAAACAAGGGAACCCCCTACTCTTTAGTGAGGGGAAACCTTCCAATCAATTAGAAGGGCTAAGCATGCCAGTAGCATCACAATATCTAATGGAAGCACCATCATCTTTCCCCTTGGCCCCCCACATCATGTAAAATAAAATGGGACCTCAAACTTACATTCCTCCATCCCAATCCACCATCTTCCAAGGAATGTTAAATCAAGGGAACCCCCAAAATCTCATCAACAACCCACAAAACCAACTAAAAACATGAACACCCAAAGCCTATCATAGATTTCCCAACAACCAATTGATCCTACATTGCAAGCATATGCCTTAGCTTTATAACAAGCACAATAAGCTTATTAGCAAGCCATCCAAAAACATCAATAATATTAATAAACCCTAGTAGCTGATGCAAAGAATCATATCAAAACATCAATTCTTCTAGAAAGTTTAGTCCCAAACACAAGCATGAGAAGATCAAATTGAACAAGCAACTTTACTTCAGTAATCTTTCATCAAATTCACTTCTTTACTCAACAAAATTCATCAATTCTTCCTAGCCATTCACAAGGCTATCATTCATCCATCAATAGACCACAACATTCTCAAACACAAGCTCATCTTTACCACCATAAAAACAACATAAACCTAATCAAAAAAACATAATCATTCATTTCACTAAAACTATAATTTCTTTCATCTTGCCTCATTAAGGCAATGGTCAAACAATATTCACAACTGACTTCCATACCTTTACCAAACCATTCAATATTAACACTTTTCAGGAACAACCCATCTAAACCACCATGCAAATCTATCATATCAACATTTATTCTTGAAACACTTATTTTACTCTTCATTCCTCAAGACAAATTAACCATTATCAATTATCCATGTTACAAGCACTTCTTTAGATCTTTAAGGAAATGAATTGATTAAACACCAAAAGACCTCTATATCACTATGAACACCATTATTATAATTAAAACAGACCAAATATTTTTTCACATGTCATTACTCAAGCAGTCCCTCTATTTTTAGTAGACAAACCATCATCTTGTTCATAAAAATCAACTTGCTCAATACACCAAGATCATCATAACTAAATCCTAAATTGTAACCAAGTATAAATCCATATAAAACATCATCCATTCGACTACTTTCAAACATAAAGTATTATACTTTCTTCTATTTTATCAGACTTACCATGTTAGGTCTTCAAGCATCCATTTTCTCCTTGTAGGACAATAGACCCTTGAATCAGGTATTTTCATTGCAACCACAAATATCTTAATTAAATCATTACATATTTTGAGACCCATTTTGCTCAATATTAACATACTTCAAGGGTAAGAGTGCTTATTTTGGAACAAACATCAGAATACTAGACTGAAACATTGCTACCAACCACATTTAGGTCAAATTTACAAAGTGGCTACTATCAAATCAACTCCCAGTCACTCAACAACTTCAAACAATCATTTTTCATGCCTCATAACTCAAGATTCAATCATTTTTAAGGGCTAAATGGCTCAACAAAGCATCTTACCACTAAAACCTTAAATATATGTCTTTACCATGCAAAAGAATGAGGATTTATAGGAAGTGAATGTTCCAAACCTCCAATACTCTTCCCGCTATTGAAAAAACCTATAAATAAGTCTGCCCAAGCACTTTTTTCAATCTCCCAACCTTTGTAAATGTCATTTCACCCTTTCCAATCTTGTAGGCACCAACTTACATTGGAAAACTCTAATTTTTCTACAATCATCAATTTCTTTGGTTCCCCTACAATCATCAACACTCACACAACATAAAACACACAATTCTAACCTAATCCATCAATGTACACTATCTACTTTGGTGGAGTAGTCATCATTAGCTTTCTAGACTCTCAAACCCTATTATGAGGGTTTATAACCAGTATGCGGGTATGTGCGTGATCATGATGGGCCAAAAAGTGGCAATATGATGGGTATGAGGCTGATGACTATTTTCTTACCCAAAATTGAAGAAACAAAATGGGTTTCTAAAGTAGATTCTCAGCTTTCCATTGATATAAATTATTCTTTACTTTCAATTTAATAAGTAATTCATATTCATTTTCTATTGAAATTACGACCAAAGTCCTGATAGGCTGAATTTAAAATATGCATCACATTTTTTGAATCTAAAATATGCATCACATTCTATGCTTCACATACTATAGGATTAAAAAAATAAAAAAAATCAATTTCATGAAGTTTTGACCAAGTTAAGGTGGTCAGACATATGAGTTTTTATATTTTTTTAAAAGTTGTAATAAAACATTCATAATTATTTATTTACTTGGAAAAAAATTACAAAAAAATATGCATCACATCAGGGCATGAGACCTCTACTTATATTTAAAATCTTATAAAAAAATATTATCATTTTATTATGGTTAGGGTGGTCAGATAGACACCTACTTCTTATTTTTTCCCTAAAATTTAAGTACCACTACATTGAAATTTCAAATTTTCAACAAATAGCTTTTAAAAAAAAAAACAAACCTAGTTTTCTAGAAACTACATTCAATTTGATACAGATTCTATTCTTACATATTTTTGAAATAATATAGATAACCTATTCAAATTTTTATGTCAAGTTGCCTAACTCTAATTTTTTTGAATTTTTTGCCACTTAAGGGCTTGTTTTTTCCATGATGATCTAGCACATACCCATGCAGAGAATTGGCTCAAATAAATGTTTTAATTATTCTAATTCCTTCAAGATGGTTTTTAATGTGAGATACTTCTCTACATTATCAATAAAAATGGAAATCTAAGTATGATATTAATGTACAAGCCTAGTAACTATTGGACAACTGAAAGAAAACATTGAAATTTAAGAATAGGGAACTTTATTGATTTGAAACTCTTCAAGAATACACTCAATGACCTCTTCTTCACCTCATAAAGGCTTAATATAGATATTTTCAATACAAGAACCAACTGCCCCTTCAATTACAACTACCTAACTACCTTCCCAATGAGGTGACTCTTTATTTTTATTGTTTTTCTTTTTCCCACTTTTATATATTTGACAATTTTGCATTTTTTAGCAATATGTTTCGAAATTTACCCAATTGACCCCCCTAAGGACCTATTTAGCAACTTCATAAGACCTTTACAATGTTATAGACTTGAAAAATTCAATTTTTTATAATTTATCCTTTTGAAGGCATTTGAAGAACAAGGTGCTCCTGCACCAGTAGTATAAAAACAACAAGCATCCCTAGTAGCAGAACAATAGCAACAACAACAAGTAGCCCTAGTAGCACAACAATAACAACAACAAGCAACCCTAGTAGCACCAAAAAAAAGCATCCTTAGTAGCACAACAAGCAACCTTAGTAGAAAAACAACAATAACAACAAAAACAAGGAGCTTTATTAGCCCAACAACAACAACAGGTGCAACAAACAACCCTAGTGGCCCAACAACAACAACAAGCCTTACTAGCTCAACAATATTCTCAACAAAAACAAAAAGGTTCCTTCTATAATCCTCAACAAAATATCACCAATACGAACACATTAGGAACATATATACCTCAACCACAATCAACTTAGCAATATCTTACACCGCCATACACACCATACAACACCTCATCATATTATAATCCCACATACAATCCATCTTCCATCCCACAATATCCAATGTGTGTTCCTCCATCAAATCCACAAGAGGATGTAGTATCACAACTTAAAGCATTAACATAAAAAATGCAAGATATCTAGATGGGAAAAATGAAGAAGCCCCATACACAACAAAGCTTATTCCCATATCCATTCAATTCAAACATTGCAAAGTACCTTTCCCTCCTATTTTTGAAGTCCAAAAATGTGATAAATACAAAGGGAGGGGAAATCCTATGGACCCTATCAAAGAGTTGAATGTCAGGTGTATGGAGATTGCCTACAATAAATCCTATTTGATGCACCTATTTCCATAAAGCTTGAAAATCCCAACCATCAATTGGTTTTCTCAATTGCATCATGGTATCAAAAACTTCCAAGAAATCACTGGTAAATTCATAGATCACTTCTCATTTAATCTTGACATGGATGTAAGCCTAGAAGAGTTGTACACTCCCAAATAAAAGAAAGGAGAATCGTTTGCCAATTTCTTACAATGATGGAGGAAAAGGGCTAGTAAGTGAAATTGGACCATTCTCAATGAACAAGTGGAGATCTTCATATAAAATGTAGATCCAAATCTATCCTTTCACTTGAAAATGTAGTGCATTACCTCTTATGACAAGATTTTCCCTAGATCCCTTATCATCAAGAGAGCTCTAATATCATAAGGAAATACTCATGCATACAAGGAAAATCACCCATCAACCTATTCAAATGACAAGCCTTGTGTTTGGGCTAAGAACAAGAATGTGGTGAATGATGGCATGGTAGATGCTAATGCAATTCAAATTGCTCCTAGGCCAAACAAAAATCAAATAGCTAACATTCAACTAGCTATGCAACAAACAACACCATCACAAAAAAATTAGGTCAACAACACTGAAATGTGACAACGATGAACTCCTAATAGGAACAACTATTTGAAATGTAAATACACATAGTTTTCCAAACCTATCAAAACCATCGTGAAGAAATTGGTAGAGTCAAACTTGATAAAGCTTCCAAATTTTGAAAACTAGCTAGAACCACAAGATAAATTACCCTGGTACAATGAAAAAATATTTGTGAATTTCACAAAATCAAAGGACAAAAAATTTAACTCCATGAGACCCAAGAATTTCATCAAAGATCTTATTGAAAATGGAGACATATCTATTGAGGTACCAACTGAAATCAAGATCTCAAGATATACAAGAACCCTATGCCAGATCATAACAAAACAAACAACAATGGAAAAGGTAAGGATTACATAAATATGCAGCATGTTTATTCCAATGTATCAATTTTTTTTTTATAGTGTTATCACTGTCATCACCATCAAAGGGCCTATTGTAGAGTGTGGAGTCACCATGCAACATGGAAAAGTCACCATCCAAGGAGGTCGATCACAATCTAGGGCACAACCTACTTTACCAACATCAAACCCTAGCAAGTATAGTCTCCTAGACCAACTTAAGAAGACCCCCACACAAAGTTATCTTACAACTATTGAAGCTATCCCCTGCACATAAGGAAATATTAGAGAAATATTTTTCAACATCTTTCCTAGAGGATATTGATACAAAGTAGTTTCAATAACATGGTAGGGTATATCACTAATCATCTTCTCACCTTCTAAGAAAAATACCTACAATCACAACCATCTCCTAAACGTGCTTTACACCTTGAGGTCATTATTCATAAGAACAAGGTTAAATGAGTCTTAGTAGATGGAGGTGCTGGTTTGAACATTTTCACCCTTCAATTCATCAAGAACTTGTGTTATTCAGAAGATATTATTGAGAAAGCAAAGAGTACAACCATTAGAGAACATATGATGACCAAGAGTGGGTATCAGAAGGCATCATCACACTACCCATCCAATTAGGACCCATCATTAAAGAGACTACATGCCAACTGTTAGACCTTGATCTGCCCTATAACATCCTACTTTTCTGAACGTAGATTCATGCCATAAAATTTTTAGCTTCAACCAATCTCCAATGTGTAATGTTTCCTTTTGAGGATAGAGAAGTTACCATCCACAAAGATGGGGATCCCTTCTACTACTACAAGAACCTTGAGGCCAAGTTCTACAAAATAGCCCAAATCTCTTAAAAGGATGAAGGGCCTACATCTTCTACCTCATTTGTTGACCCATCATCCCTTACATGTACCTCAAAAAACAAAAACACCCATTGTGCAAAACATTTTTGATTTCAAAGTAGTGATATAAGATGATGGTTGTGGAAACTATAAACTAACGAAGGATAATTTTGTGTTGGGGAAGCTACCTCTTTAGCCAAAATTTCATGGGAAACCCAAATATATCAACAAAGTGGCCAAAACAATAAATATGGCAGCTACTACCCTCACCAATTGGGGGGATTTGAATAGAGAAGATGTCAATGAGGATGATGTCTCCAAACTACTATATCAAGATGAATGACCTATCCCCACTCTTCCCATGGAAGATGAAAATAGAGGCATGCAACTAATAAAGGGATGGGGGTACAAAATAATGATAAAATAGGTTAAAATGACAATAATTTGCTAGATCCCATCATTCTTGAGAAACAACCAAAGAATCTTGGCTTTAGATGTACTACTAGTAAGGTTACCCTTCTTGGCGAAGGCACTTCTACTATATGGGATGAGGCTTCCTCTTGGTTACCAACATCATGTGATATTACCCTAGATGAATTCCCCCTTGATGTTATTGACCTATTTTATAATATCTTTCTCTTCATGATATCCACAACATATTTCACCCCAAATAACCAAACCACTAAAATAAGCCTAGTATATCCATAACTCATTGAATGTGACCAACAAGGATCACCGATTTTTGATTTATTTGAAAATGATGAAGCAATATCAAAATTCATGGGAATCTACAACAACTTACCATGGGAATATCGCTAAGCTGGATTTGATATAGAGCTAGACATAGGGGCATACTATGGGGAGATGATTAAATCGTTTGGTCACAAAATGGACATGTAAATATCATGCAAATCTTTAAGTGAAAACCACACTATCGAACTTTTTTATCCTAAAATAGTAAAAAGAAAGGATGCATCCAAGGGTGAAAACCTCTTTGAGGCACCCAAGGATGAGGGATTCAATTTCCCCCTTAGTGCAATGCATCTAGAGAAGTCAATAGTTCTAGCAGAAAAAGCCACTCAGATCAATGTGGAAACAGAGAAACCACCCAAGATCACTTTCTATGTCGAATCCTTATTGGATATAGAATAGTAAAACCTAACAAAACTCCTAAAAGAGAGGGGATCTAACTTTGCATGGTCATACACAGATATTCTAGGGCTCAATCCAGAGGTGGTTGTACATTATTTAGTAGTTTATCTTGAAGCCAAACCAGTGAAGCATAAAGCAAGAAAGATGCACCCTAAAATAACACTCTTGGTGAAACTTGTATTACAAAAGCTTCTTGATGTTGGATTCATCTGACCGATAGATTATCTTGAGTGGGTTTAAAACATAGTACTAGTCTCTAAACCCACTGGAGGCATCAAAATATGCATGGATTTTAGAGACTTAAACAAGGCATGCTCTAAGGATGATTTCCCTCTTCCTAACATTGACATCATCATTGATTTAATAGACAGGAATGAAATTATGTCATTCATGGATGTCTTTTCAAATTATAATCAAATCATGATCACCAAGGAGGATCAACACAAAACTAGACATTCACTAGTCCATGGGGAACATATTTTTGAAACATGATGCCAATTGGGCCAAAGAATGCAAGAGCGACCTATCAAAGAGAAATGACCCTCATCTTTCATGACATGATCCAAAAAATAGTTGAAGATTGTGGATGATATTTTTTCCAATTCAAAGAAAAGAAGTGAGCATATAGAGGTATTGGGACCCATCTTCAATAGGCTCAAAGAGTATAAGGTATGACTAAACCCAAAAAAGTGTCTCTTCGAGGTTACATCAGGGAAGCTTCTTGGCTACATCATCTAATCCAAAAAATTTCAAAGCCATCCTAGACATGGAACCACCAAAAAAATTGATGTCGATAAGATTGTTACAAGGAATATTGTAGTCTATTAGTAGGTTCATATCACAGTTATCAGATAAAATCCATCCTTTCTTGCATCTTCTCCATAAATGAATAAATTACAAGTGTGATGAGAATTGTGATAAATATTTCCAATATATCAAGGACTACCTATTGACACCTCTAGTACTCATGCCACCAATACCAAACAAGCAATTAATCCTATATATCTCAACATTAGCAGCACTAGGTGCTCTTCTAGTACAACATGATGAAAATGGAAAGGAAAGAGATATATATTACATCAGAAGGACCTCAGTAGGCTATGAAATTAACTATTCATCCATTGAGAAATCATTCTTAGTGATGGTTTTTACATCACAAAAGTTTAGACACTACATGTCATCATACCAAATTAAGCTTATTGCAAAGATCAACCCATTGAAATACTTGTTATCTAAAGTGACTCTTACCAGGTGAATGGCCAAATGGGTATAATGGTCTTAACTAAATTTTACATAGAGTATGTGAATCGCAAGGAAATCAAAGGACAAGTGATCATATACCAACTAGCAAAAGCGCCTAGCTATGTAGAGAACCTTTTGATATCTGAATTTCTAGATGAATCAGTGTTCCTGGACAATACAACATATTAATGGAAAATGTATTTTAATGGGTCATTCACCCAACATGGGTTAGGTGTGGGTATTCTCTTTATCAACCTTCAAGATGATTACATTCCTAAGTGGGTGATCCCACAATAGTGGTTTATAATTTTTCGCCAAACTAGACATTGAAATAAGTTTTTAAAACTAAATCTTCACTTTTGGGCACCTATAGCAGCTAAACTATGAGGAATTTGAAGATGATGCAAACTAGATTTTTGTGACATTTTTTCTGTAGATTCTAAATATATATATTTAAAAAAAAAAAAAAAGATTGCACTTCTTTTTCAATCTCCCTTGAAAATTAGTTTAGTTTTTTTTAGAAAACAACATTGTTAAAAAGTGATGCTCAACGTATAACACATAACCTCTTTTCCTTGAGGGATAAAATTATAATTCTTTCAAATTTAGATTTGTAACTATGATATCTAATGCTTCCACTTGGTTAGATATGTTTTTATTGAATATTTTTTCTTTAATCAAGTTTGGAAGTCAAAATATTTATAATTAGGACATAGTGTGACCGTATAACATGTAAATTTTTTTGTATATATTTAAATTCAATTTTTTTTTGTTGGATCAAGGACTTCAATATATAGTGCACTCATATTTTTCAAAATTTATTTTTGATAATATGCTATATTTCCATGTGTAGAACAAAGATCTTGATTTTTTGTTAAAAACCTATGTTTAATAAAAATAAGAAAACAAATACATAAGAAAACCAAAAGATATTAAAATTATATTCATTAGATAGCTCATTTTGAGGACTACTTGATTCCATTTGGGTATATGAAGTCTCCACAATTTTCATCTTCAACCCAAGCTCCAAAGTGCAAAAATTTTGATTTTTGTTGTGAATAAGGTAAAAAATCAGGGAAAGGCAGGGTTCGCCCGAGCCAAGGGGTTCAAGCAAACCCCCAGGGGTTTGAGTGAACCTAGGTTCATTCAAGCCCTAGTTCATTTGAACCCCTTTCCATAAAGGGGTTTCAATTTGTCTTTTTGGTCTATTGGTCCATACATGCATTAAATGGGTTCACTTGAACCCTAGTTCGAGTGAACCCTCTTTTGGTTCATTCAAACCAACTAGTTTTTTTGAACCCCAAAAATGAAATTTTTTGGCATGGGGTCATTTTTTACAAGTTTTCCTTCCTCGTTCGAATTGTAAACCACTTTTGTGGGTTTACCCAAGTCATACTAGCTAGACCATTTACCCATACTAACAATATTACAAACCGTGAAGCCCTGATCACAGGTCTAAGGATACTAGTAGTTCAATGGCCAATACAAGAGATAAAATTCTATGGTGACTCATAGGTAGTTATCAACCAAGTCAATAATGACTTCCAAACCAATGATGATAAACTCGCTCCTTACAAGAAGATGGTAGAAATTCTCAAAGGATTTTTAATAGACATAAGTTTTGAGTAGATTCCTTACATGAATAATCAAGTAGCAGACACTATGGCCACAATTGGAACATTGTTAAATATGTTGCACAACAAAATTCAATGTGAATTCTTGTTAGAACAACTTCTCACACCAACTTTTGAGATCACTGAATCTGATTTTGCATGTCTCATCATTTTTCTTGGTTCCCCATTGTATCATGATATATTCAACTACCTTAGTAGAGGAATCCTCCCATTCGATATCACCTACAATCTTAAGAAGACCTTTGTTAAAAAGGAATCCCAATTCATGGTCTGAGGTGATACCTTATACTACCGAAGCATCAAAGAGACATTACTATGATGTCTCAACTAAGAGGAATCCTTTACTAAATTAATAGAAGTACACGATGGCATATGTGGTTCCTATTCTAGTAGTATGACTTTAGCTAAGAAACTGTTGAAGATGGGGTACTACTAGCTAATCGTGGAAATGGAAGCCCATCAATTGTGTAGAGGAGTTTCTAGTGTCAACAACGTGGAGATCTTATTCATGCTCCAGCTTAGGAGTTGCAACCAATGGTCACACCTTGGCCTTTCTCATAGTGGAGGCTTGACCTCATAGGAAATATTACCCCAACCTCATAGATAATGGCCACAAGTTCATCGTAATGGCTATTAAGTACTTTACCAAGTGGGTGGAAGCCATTCATATGACCTACATAATGGGAAAGAAAATTTCTAAATTTATCCTAAATTACCTTATATGTCATTATGGTGTCCCACAAATCCTTATTTCTAATAATGGAACACCCTTCTAGAATAAGGATGTGAAAGAGCTATGTTAAAGATTCAACATCCAACATCGATTCTTCTAGATCAAGATTGGAAAGGAAAGTTTGAGCCTAACTAGTTAGGTCCCTTTATTGTTACAACAAGCTATGAATCAGGAGAATATAAATTGTTAACACCTAAAGGTTAACCCTTGCAAAAAAATTATTGCTAGTCTTGAACGGTGTAAATCAAAAAAAAAAAAATAAATAAATAAATGATCAAAAATCTAAAAATATCAAGAAAAAAGTAAAGAAAAAAATCACCCACTACTGAAAACTACTTTGGTGGCGCTTTGGGAAAGCGCCATGGTGAAAACCTTGCAAAAAGGAACCTCACATAATTAAAGCACCTCCATTAATCTTTGGCTCTTTATCCTATCCTTTGGATCACCTCCATCCATCACACCATCCATCCTATTCATTCCATCACCCATCCACGTTTATATCATAGCTTGATATTATGAAGTATCATATTCCCCTTTGGTACTACTTGGAATATTCCTAAGGTCACCATGTCCTTCCTATATTGAGGTAGTTCATTACATAACACAAGGGGAAACTGGTTATGGATCAGATTGGGTTCTTGTATATCTTAAGGTTATTTGAGATCTCATGAAAAATCCCAAAAAAATTCATTAAATTTCATAAATATCCAAAAACACTCACAAAATAAAAAAATACAAAAATATCCAAATTGTGTATAGTTGAAAATACCAAAACATCCAAATCCTGTACAACTAAAATCCAAAAGCATTCAAAAATTGTAAATTCAAAATCCAAAAACATCCAAAAGACATCAAAATCCCTCAAAAGGTCAAACATACAAATATCCAAAAATAGTAGCATGTAAAACTATGATTCTTTGATCTTGAACGTAGGAAAGGCCATCATTGATGTGTCCCTGAGACATGCTAGGTTAGTATTTAGGAGTCTGTCATAATAAACTAGCACTCCATTAGCTATTCATTTCTCATCACTAATAAGTTGAGTCAGTTGAACTACAAGTTAGTGAGCTTGAATGTAGGAATGGCCATCATTGATATTCCCCTGAGATACCCTAGGTCAATACTTCAGGAGTCCATCATAATATATTGACATTCCAACAAATGTCCATATCTCATTTACAACAAGTCAAGTCAGTTGAACTACATGGTCTCTATGTGTAGAATGTAGGCAAGGCCTTGATTGATGTGTTCCTGAGGCTCCTATAATAGTATTTTAGGTTAGGTTCTTGGTTGAAATATAAAAAAATCCCTAAACATTCAGAAATCTTAGAAAACAAAAAAACATTTGAAATTTTGAAAACACAAAGACATCAAAAAACATTGGAAAATGCTAAAAAGCTTCAAATGGTAGAAAACCAAAAACATTCACATAAAATTTGAAAAAGACCAAAAATAGCCTCAAAATATTTTCCAAATATCAAAAATATTGAATTATTCTAAAAAATCCAAAACCACCCATCTCATCTCAATTTCACTTACAATAAAACTTAATTCATAATAAATCAATCGTCATCTTCAAAATTTGGTAAAACAAATATAAAATAAGTACAACAATCAACAAAATTAGAACCTAAATGTCAAAATAAAACTCTTGACCATTATCAAACATGTCAATCAAAACTTATATCAATGACCTTTCAAACAACTTAACAACCTGCCAACATCTAATAACATATCCTAGGATGCATCCTTCCTATAATTGACATTATCATTGGAAATCACTTAGGATATTTATCCTAAATGGAAAAACACCCTTTGGCAAGAGATATAGATAACATTGATAGTTTGTTTTTTTATCCTTTCTTATGATTTATCTTATTGACCCATTCGAAGGACCCCTTGATGATGTCTCAATTATTTAGATAGAAAGGAATGGTCCACCGATCAATATGTTTTTTTTGTTGTGCTTGTGGGGTATTCTTGTAAAATAATCTTGGCACATACTTGCTTTGTTATGTGTAGGGAGGTCATTTGGAGTAGATTGTTGACTATCACATATGCTTTGGTCTGATATATTTTAAAATTCTAAGCTACATTCCAATGAGGTTTCTATATATCAAGGTGTGAATAAGAACTATCTTATCTATTTGCAGAGTCAAAGTCCATCGCATTAGATACAACACCATCCTAGTTATCAATACCTTGATGCATCATGTCTATTTTCTATATCAAAAATAAGGAATACTTCTAGTATTTATCTCAATCCCATGGAATAGGAAAATCATCAATATCATGGACTTGTACTTTTAAATCGATCTTAAAATCAATGGTCAATCCATTCATCTTATTCTTCTTATTCTACTATCTTTACTGACAATTCTATCACAGTATTGAATCTGTGTGATATATTGAAATATACATGAGGCTACCCATGTCCAATGACTATCTATACATCATCAAATCTATCTGCATCTGACATCTAAGCTTTCTAGTCCTCTTTGAGTTGAATCAATATTAATTTTTTTTCATGAGATCAACCCAAAATTAAAAATTTCCACCTAATATTTCAAGGGTGCAGGGTGCTAGCGTAATTCCTTTCACTCAGGAAATAGTGGGGCATCCAAAAAAATTTAAAAAATATATTTTTTGATCGAAGTAGCAATTGTAATCTGAAAAGTGTCAGTCTTTGTACCAACATAATAGGTAACTCACATCAAAGAGGGGGAAAATGTAGACACTTAAAAATGTCCTAAATGGTACTACACACTTGAATATGGTATACTAACACTGTTTCATCCTAAAACCCATACTATTTTCACTTAATTCATTAATTTAGCTTAGCTATCTAATTAATTGTATCATTTCATGTATTAATTTGATTAATTTAATTAGTTTAATGCCTACCCCTTTCATGATAACCTTCCATCCTCTAAATTGGATAAATCAAAATATTTAATTTCAACACCCTAAGTCCTTCCATTTAAATTAAATAATCTTAATTATTTAATTAAATGTCAATTTGATCCCTTTTCATTAAATAAGTTAATTATTTAATCCTAAATTCCTTTAATTTACATAATTAAAAATTTGTTTTAATTACCAAATTACTAATTAATTATAACCCTCCCACTTGCATTGAATATTCCTTGGGAATATTCATCTATTGCACATTCCTCCAAAAGGGAATACTCTCATGGAATATTCCTTATTTTGCACTCATTCAAATTTCTTCAACTTGCACATTCAAATCCAGTTTTAAATTAACTAATTTTTTTATTTCCCTACATCCACTTGAATATGGAAGGTATATTCCCCTATTTGTCTCCAATATTTGAATGATTTATTTCAAAAAATCTTTGTAAAAAACTTTCAAATTTGTTAAAATGTTTGTTCTTTTGAATCATTCTTAACCCTTGATCTTTCCTTGATCCATGTGATCTTTGATTTTCATCCATTGATGAGAATCCTTGATCCATGATTAACCCACCTTTTTAATCTCGACCATTGATAGATCAAATCAATCTCATCCATTTATTTTTCATTTGTTTTCCTATAAATAAAGCATTATTTGGATACAAATCAATCCATATTTTGAAAGCAGAGTCATTATATTGAAACTCACACACATTTGCATACTCTAATTTCTATCACTATCTTTGAGGGAAATTGGATTTTATGACATCCATTTGAGAGCATTTGATTCAACATCATCCAAGATTATTTCAAAAAAATGGGAATGGGAAATGGATTAAATTCACATCCAATGCAACACCAATCCACCAATGGGATGTTGAGGTTAATTAGGATTCTTTATGCAATTGGAGCTTTATTTCAAGTTTTAATGGATTCCTAGTTTAAATTTTCAAGAATTTCATTAGGAATGGAACTTTAGTTAACTAATTACATTGTTTTAAATTGCTTATTACAATCATCTTTATCTTAGTTAAAATTTACATCCAAAGTTATGGTTAGGGTTAGGGTTAGAATTAGAGATAGAACTAGGAATTGAGTTATAGTTATAGTCATAATTAGGATTAGGGTAAGGGTTATGGTTAATATTATAATTAGGGGTAAAATTATGATTATGGTTAGGATTAAAAATAGGGCTAAAGATATGGATAGGGCTAGGTATTTTGGTTATGGGTAGGGTTATGTTTTAGGGTTTAGAGTTTAAATATACTTTAAATAGATTACTAAAGATATATTCTAGTAGCAACCTTAGTTGTAACATGTAAGACATTCATTAAATGTTAACCTAAATTGTAGCCCTAATCATATTTTAACCCTAAACCTAACACTTATCCAAATTCTAACCATAATTCCTTAATCGTAACCTCAAGCTTTATCCTAAATGCTATCCTAAACCTTAACCCTAATTAAACCATAACCCTAAGTGTAAACCTAATTGAACACTAACTTTAACCCTACACCTAATAAAACCCTAATTGAATCACAACCCTATGTTTAATAATAATAGTAAGCTTTATCATAACAAACTAACCATAATCCTAACATATCCTTAATCATAACCCTAACCTTAACACTAAGATTTATCATATAACCATAGCCCTATTTGAACCATAACCATAACCCTAGTTGAATACTAACACAACCTTGACCATAACCCTAATTCTAATTAAACATCAACTCTAACACGTCTCTCTCCTAACCCTAAATTTTTTCATAACCTCAAGATTTATCTTAAATCCCTATCCTAACCCTAACTCTAAATGAACCCTAACCATAAATATAACCATAATTAGACCCAAACTCTAATGCTAAGCTTAACAATAATTAAACCTTAACCCTAACCTTAACCCTAATTGAATCATATTTCTAATTGAATTGTAACCCGAACCCTAACACTAAAAATAATAACCCTAATTAAATGTTAACAGTAAACTTCATATAAACCTAGACATAATGCTTTTTAAGCAGTAATAATAACACTAATTTTAATTCTAATACTTCTTGGATTATCATTATTTTCATCTGAGAATGAGCATAAGTTCATCCTCTCACTAAAGTGGGGGCCAAATTTAGTGTTGTAAATTATCACCCATGAAAATTTCAACATAGGGTTAGCTCCCTTTTATGTGCCTAAACGTAATTTTCTATTAAATTACTTGTTTTATAATCATATTAAAAAAATTAAAGACACAAAAATCCCTAAAATAGGTTAGGAATAGGGAACTAGTGCTCTTATGTAGCCTATTTTTGCCCCAATCTAAAAACTTCATTGTTGTTACTTTGACATTTATAAATTTTAATTTTTTTGTTGGTTTTTAGTAAGTAATTGGTGACTAGTTAAAGAAATGCATAAAAATACAAGTCTTTGTTATAATTTGAAATCCTAACATTTTTCAAATGACAATTGAGCATCCCAAAAATGTAGTCAAAAGTAAAATGAATAGAGTTTACAAAACATATTATCATGATATTGCTATCAGGATTCAACCGTGTAGTTTCGAGTCAAACTCATTGACCCATGTTTCATGAGTAGTGGTTCAACAAAAACCCATCTCTCATGATATCGAATGGTCCACTTAGCACTCATTGCATCTAGGTGATGCTCACAGAGGTGAAGCATGTGACCTAGATGCAATGAGTGCTAAGTGACCATTAATATCATGAGAGATGGGTTCTTTACCATGTACATGATCAATGAGTTTGACTCAAACTATTGAATCTAATGTAATATCATAATTGTATGTTGTGGAAAAATACCTCCTACTTATCAATTGATGAGCTAAAAGGGCTCTATTATGAATGGTTCATAAGGCACAACACTTGCTGAAGGTTTTGCAAATGGGGTAACAACTCAAGCGGCTTAACCTTGGAGAAAACTCCCTGGTTAAGCACGCTTTGGAGCAAACTGGGATGGGTGACCTCCGGGATGGACCGTGCTTCACCTCTGTGAGCATCACCTAGATGCAATGAGTGCTAAGTGGACCATTCGATATCATGAGAGATGGGTTCTTGTTGAACCACTACTCATGAAACATGGGTCAATGAGTTTGACTCGAAACTACACGGTTGAATCCGGATAGCAATATCATAATTTGACACGCTGTGGAAAAATACCTCCTACTTATCAATTGATGAGCTAAAGGGGCTCTATTATGAATGGTTCATAAGGCACAACACTTGCTGAAGGTTTTGCAAATGGGTAACAACTCAAGCGGGCTTAACCTTGGAGAAAACTCCCTAGTTAAGCGCTTGAGTGGAGCAATCTTGGGATGGGTGACCTCCCGGGATGGACCAGTGCTTCACCTCTGTGAGCATCACCTAGATGCAATGAGTGCTAAGTGGACCATTCAATATCATGAGAGATGGGTTCTTGTTGAACCACTACTCATGAAACATGGGTCAATGAGTTTGACTTGAAACTCACGATTGAATCCTGATAGCAATATCATAATTTGACACGCTATGGAAAAATACCTCCTACTTATCAAACATATTATCATTCAAGTATCAGGTTAGTAATGCATAAAATTTTCATGTGAGTTCATTCATGTTTCCTATCCTTTTATTTTGTGAGAACTATCACTTTCAAGAATGGAAATGAAACATTCAATTTTCCTTGAAGGTGATGAGAACATTAACTTCATTCCATCAAAGAATACATATCAAAGAGGTAAGTTACAACACTTTATCAATCTATGATTGAATTATCAATTTTCCTCTGCTTGATCAAGGTTAAGCACTATTTTACATCATCATAATGATTATGGAAGTAGAAATAACAAAATGGGGTTTACTTAGGCAAGCCCCAATACAACAAAAACCTTTTCCTCCAAAATATTGACCAAATCATCTACATCTCACATCCCTCAATGTATTGCACTATCAGCTTTGACATCCATGACATCCAAATGTCGAATTGACCTTGTCTTGGAAACAACTCTATATCATAAAGACTCTAAATGCACCATATCGCGATATGCACATCTAGGAAAGGTTAACTCCATTATCGACAAAGAAGACAAGAATTATCAAGGGTTACATTCAAGCACTTGTTTCCTAGAAAAAAATCCTCTAAGAAGCATATTGTTCGCACATCATGATGAACTATTGATTTTTTGCTCTCTAGGACTTTTGTAACTATTCTAGTGTTTTTCACCTAAAAGGAGAGACTTAGGGAAAAAAATACTAAGTAGTTCATTGAAATTATGTTATCTATGATATTATTTGAACTAAATGAAATGAACTAAGTGAAATTGAATAATATAAATGATAAAATATGAATGTAAAAGTGAAATTTAAGCTATCTTTGTAAACACACTATGAAATGAAAAAAATTGAAGTAAATGGATAAATTATGCAAAATAGAAAGAAATAGGTTGAATTTGAGTGCACCTGGGAAATATCTGATGAATCTAGAATGTTGTGGATGCTGGTGGAAATTAATTATTTTTCATAGTGGGACTCATTCGCCGAGGGTCACGAATTAGTCCTCCTAGTGAAAAAGTGTCAAAAATAAGTTTTTGTCTCTTAGGATCTAGAATCTAACAAAATTCAGATTTTCAGTCCTAAGGTCAAACTAATTCACCACTGGTGGTGAATCAGTCCTCTCCCAAATTTCAAAAAAATCAGGAGACAAATCTGCAACACCAGATCTAGAAATCCCTAAATGTTGGGTTTCTGAAGTCAATTCTGTAGGAAATAGACAAGAAATGCTCTCCAAGATTGAAATAGACTTAAGTTGACTTGAAGCACCTAGCTAACTTGTAAACCAATATTCAACACCAAAAATCTTGTTAAATCTACATACCTAGCTCCGCAAACACACATGCAATAGGGGAAAATGGTTGAGGGTTAGCAAATAAGGGTTTGACTTGGTCAAACCCCACTTTTGGTAATCAAACCCTTAATGAAACATTGAAAGGAAAGAGAATGATAAACTAACAACATGCAATATCTATCAACTTACCAAACCCTTGATAATGCAAGTTTGAAGTAATGCCAATGAATGCTCCAAAGTGTTTGAATATTGCTTGAATTGATGTTGTAGAATGCTTGGATGCTTGAAATGTGAGATGGAATGCTTGAATGAATGAGATGTAAAATGAGGTGAAAATCACATATTTATACAGACTTGTGCCTTAGTTAACCATTCATACCTCATCATAGGCCGACATCAAGTGTTTTTGAATAAAAACCCGAAAGGAAAATTTAAAAAATTTGGATTTGGAGCCAAGGGGGACTCATTTTCCACCATTTCTAAATGGATCCCACCTAGGACCTAAAAATGTGTTAGGAAATATGTTGTATTTAATGTTTTTTTTAAGGATAATATTGAAAACCATGCTTAATTAAGACATATGAGGGCATAAAGGGGTCAAATAAAGCATGAGAAAGGGATAAATAGTGAAGATGTGCCTAGAAGAGCATGAAATCTTATTAGAAGACTTTACTACAGTTCAAAATAGGACTTGTTTAGTGATGAAAAGGTGATTTTTAGGTAAATTGTAATAAATAGCATCTAGAAGAATGTATAAATGTCTTACAACACTTCACAACACCTTCACAAGACATAGTTATTTGAATTTTAGTACCTAAATATGTATGTCGAATCCATGTCACAACATGAAATCAAGGAAAAATATATCAAACACCATGAAACAAGACCTAAAAGGCCATAAAAATGACAAGGGGCCATTTTTCTATGGCACATTTAGCCCCCACCTTAGTGAGAGGATGAACCTACTTAAAACTCACACTAAAGTAGCCATGAACATTGAGAGGAGGGTTCAAATGCACTTATGTTAGAAAGATGAAATAACAACAATCAAGAGGGATGATCAAGCCCCTAGGATGAAGATATCATGGAAAACTAATCATAAGAATAGAGGAACACAAAAGTGTTGAGAAGAATTAGATGAAGCTTTGATTTTCTATCCAGCTAGTTATGGATTAGATCTAGGCTAATTGTTTGAAAAAGTGAATGTGTACTCACTTTGGGGCAATAGTACTCAGGACGGTCTGCCGGATGAGAAGGCTCAAATGTACTCACTCTAGGGACACAAAATTTTTGAATATCCATGGGGTGAGAAATACTAAATGTACTCACTCTAGGGCCATGGAACTTTTGTCTATCCATGGGCTGAGAAAGCCCAAATGTACTCACTCTAGGGCCACAAAACTTTTGGTCGTCCACAGGGTGAGAAAGCCCAAAAAGGTAAGATACATATGCTAGTTGGTATGCACTCACAAACACAAAAGTGGCTATGGGTAAAAGTCATGCCACTAGTTGGGCTTCTCGCCCAACCATATTAAGGTTATACCTGCTAATAACTTTAACAAGGCACCACAAAAAATGACATGAATACAAATAAAGGTACCATAGGCATGAAAGTTGTGTTATGCAAGGTGGTAAAAATGAAAAAATGTAAAGTGTAAAAGTGTGAAAAGCAAAAAAAATGTTCAAAGGAGTCTTGTTCAGTTTATGCAAGGTCAGTCACTTATGGAACATTGTGTCTAATGTCTCCAAGAGAGGACCAATCAAAGAATAGTATATTCTCAACTTAGGGGATGTAGTGTGTTGCATCAGGCCACCAAGAGGAATGCAATATGATAAGATAGATCACACTTATGAAGGAAATCACACCCAATTTCATCCACAAAGTGACAAACACATCATATAAATGGCAAGGCTATACTAGGAACCAAGAATGCAAATTAAATAATGGTAATGTATTCCCCCTACTTTCAAGGAATTGCTACACGTTGTTATGTGAGCAATTACTTTAAAGTAGAGAAGGAAAGAAAAATAAAACAAGAAAACAAGACATGAGATCCAACTTGGAAAACCCTATGCCAAGTCATATGTTTTGAAGTTAGGTTGCTTCATGCCAAGGAAAAATAAAGAAAAGGGAGGGTATGTGCAGGATCATGATGGGTCAAAATGTGGCAATATGATGGGTATTTGTAGGGTATGTGGTTGACTACTTTTTTTACCCAAAATTGATGAAATTAAAAGGGTTTTTAAAGGATATTCTCAGATTTCCACCAATATAAATTATGCTTTACTTTGAATTTAATAAATAATTATTATTCATTTTCTATTTGAATTACGACTAAAGTCTTGATTGATATGTTGATTGAAAACATCTATAGATTTCAAAACAGTATCACATTTTTGGAATACTTAAACATGCATCGCATTCTATGCTTCACATACTATAGGATTAATAAAAAAAAATTAAATTTCATGAATTTTTGACTAAGTTAAGGTGGTTAGACATATGAGTTTTTATTTTTTAAAAGTTGTAATAAAAATTCATAATTAATTATTTAATTGGAAAAAATTACAAAAAATATGCATCACATTTGGACATGAGTCCTCTACTTATGTCTAAAATCTTATAAAAAATAATTATCATTTTATTGTGGTTAGGGTGGTCAGACAGATACCTACTTATTTTTTCCCTGAAATTTAAGTACTACTACATTGAAATTTCAATTTTTCACCAAATAGATTTTTTTTTAAGAAAATAAACCTAGTAGTTTAGAAACTACATTCAATTTTCTATAGATTCTATTGTTACATATTTTTGAAATAATATAGATAACTTATTCAAATTTTTATGTGAAGTTGCCTAACTCTGATTTTTCACAATTTGTTGTTGCTTAAGGGCATGTTCTTTCCATGATGATCCTGCACATACCTAGGAGTTGCCCCTCAGAAATGAAAGCACAACAAAGACATAAGGGATCTATGGATTTGGGGTCTGTATGTTCATTGTTGTAGTGTGTTTATGATAGAGCTTAGAACTATCATCATTTCCCAAAGCACATAGAGCTAGAAGAATGACACAAAGAGAGCAAAAAAAAGGAAAAATAAAGTCCGTTTTGGGTCAACATGGAAGAGACATTGTGGTCTCAATGCCTTGCATCATCCCCAAAAAAAAATACAAGTGAAAATAAAAAAATGAAAAGGTGAAAGAAAATGAAAAATCTTTTGGGTCAATATGAAAGAGATATTGTAGTCTCAATGCCTTGTGTCATCCCCAAAAGGAAAAAACACAAGAAAAAGACAAAAAGAAAAGGGACAATTTGGCTCAACATGGAAGAGACATAGGGCATCTCTATGCTTTGCATCATCCCCAAAAGGAGAACACAAAAGAAAACTGAAAAAGACAATGTATGACATATATATGAATATAGGTATGAATAGAAGTGTATGAAGGGAGGGAACATTAAACTCACATTACAAGGGAACATGATGCGCAATGGAAAACAAAATAAAAAGAGAAAATTGAAAAGGCTACTTAGGTAAATGCAAGTCAACCATGTAACAAGTCATCCACCTCGCAATCATGTTCAGTGTAATGTGAGGGTGGTTGACTGGCCAAAGGAAGAATTGCAAGTGTCGAACAAAGAGTTGTACCAAGTTCCTCTCTTGGTGGAGAGGATTTATGATTTAAGCTCATTGATGATGAAAATAAAGAGTTTAAATCATTATGCACTTCATCTATTTTTTGTATTGTCGCATCATCATCATCATCATCATCATCATCAAGATTAATGACAATGGGAGGACAAAGGGTGATTTCCAAGGAAGGATGTATCAAAAGCTGAGGTTGTTGGATTGGCTCATTTTGTTGGGATTATTGCATTGGACTTGTGTGTGGTAGGTCAGGAGAAGGAGGGTGATCATCTATTACTTCTGTCAAAGGTAAAGGTTGATTTTCATTATTTTCTTCCATGCAAGATTTGTGAGTAAGGAGATGACGATGATGCCTATGTTCCCTAGGATCACAGTTTCATTTAATTCTATTTTGGAGTTGTTGAGGTGTAAGAGGAGGTTGAGGATTTATAGGTTATTCTACTTCTAAAGAGGGAAGAACAGAAGAAGCTAACGATCATGGATCAACCACTTTCTCTTTTACTTTATACACTTGTTTAATATGAGGAGGAATAACAGGAGTTGTTTCATTTTCCCTTGGTCATTTAAACAATGGCTAGGAAGTATCTAGGGGTGATTTTTTAGGAGGTTGTATGGTTTGTTCAATTTTAGAATCAAGTTGAATCATGGTTTCATCTATGATAGGAGGTGTGGAAGTGGACAAGGATGCATGACTAGGAGACAATTTAGCTATCTTTTTGGCTTTGAACTTTTGGTAGGCTATTAAAAAGAAGTCCTTTCAAGGGGTGATAGGTTCCATGGGTTCAGGCCAAAAGTATTATAATGAAAAGTTACCTTTAGATGATATGGGATTAAAGCCACTATGGTGTATGGTAAATATCTCATTTCCATGTGGAAACTTAAAACACTTGTGAACAATCGAGGGGACCGCTTTCATTGAGCAAAACCAAGGGTGGCCTAGCTGCAAACACAATTGGTTAGATTGTGGAATGATTGAAAATGTTACATTCAAAGTCTTAGGTCCAACTTGTAAGGGGAGTATGATTGATCTGATCATAGGGCATGCAAAACCAATATGTTTTTTAATCCATGCAGTTGTTTTATTATAATCATCTTGATATAGCTCATGTAATACCAGAAACTCCTCTATGATTACATTCTCACCACAAGCAGGATCTATTAATATCTCATTAGTGGGATTATAATAGATTCTACCAACTATGTAGAGAGGACCATCAGGAATATTTTTGTAGTATATGGGTATGTGCAGGATCATGGTGCACCAAAAAGTGGCAATATTTGTAGGGTATGTGGCTGATGACTTTTTTTCACCCAAAATTAATGAAACAAAAAGGGTTTTTAGAGGAGATTCTCAGCTTTCCAAAATATAAATTATGATTTAATTAGAATTAAATAA
Organism: Sequoia sempervirens; assembly: GCA_007258455.2. NCBI lineage: Eukaryota > Viridiplantae > Streptophyta > Pinopsida > Cupressales > Cupressaceae > Sequoia > Sequoia sempervirens. The sequence continues at coordinate 359,870,997 of VDFB02047230.1, forward strand.
ATAATTATTATTCATTTTCTATTAGAATTACGACTAAAGTCCTGATCGATAGGCTAATTGAAAAACATCTATAACTTTCAAACGGTATCATATTTTTTGAATCCAAAACATGCGTCACATTCTATGCTTCACATACTATAGGATTAAAAAAGAAAAATTAAATTTCATGAAGTTTTGACCAAGTTAAGGTGGTTAGACGATTTTATATTTTCTAAAAAGTTGTAATAAAAATTCATAATTAATTATTTACTTGGAAAAAAATTACAAAAAATATGCATCACATCCGACATGAGTCCTCTACTTATATATAAAATCTTACAAAAAATATTATCATTTTATTAAGGTTAGGGTGGTCAGACAGACACCTACTTATTTTTTCCTAAATTTAAGTACTATGCATTGAAATTTCAAATTTTCACCAAATAGATTTTATTTATTTTTAAATAAACCTAGTATTTTAGAAACTAAATTCAATTTTATACAAATTCTATTCTTACATATTTTTGAAATAATATAGATAACTTATTCAAATATTTATGTCAAGTTGCCTAACACTGATTTTTCTGAATTTTTTGCCACTTAAGGGCTTGTTTTTTGCATGATGATCCTGCACATACCCATATCTCTAGTAGAAAAATTCAAATCAAGAGATTTAGTGTTTTGGGACTTATGAGGGATAATGTCTATCATAGCCACAAGTTGATCCATAGGACCATCTTTAGTAGTAGGTGGAGATGTTTCATGCTATTCATTGTGTGTATCAATAGTCAATACATCCATGTTTGAAGGTTCACTAGCCTTGACAAATGAAGTAGTGTGCTTAGGCATATGGTTGGTGAAAATTTGTAAGTTTTGGTTAGGATGTGTAACAAACTTATTGAATTGATCATTAATAGCCATAATGGAAAAATGGCCTAAATCAATGAGGTCTTGAATTAAATGTTTTAAATGCTTACAATATTCAGTGTCATGTCCATTCTGGCGATGGAAATGACAATAAGCATTAGGTTTGCAATTGGGTGGTAAGGGCTAGTTTGGATCAAGTGGAAAAATGGGTGGGAAAGTGAACATGCATTGTTGTATTAATTTTCTCATTGTGTTATGAAGGGTATCAGATAAGGGAGTAAATTGTCTCTTTGGCTCCCCATAGTTATAAGGCACTGTTGATTTAATAGCTATCATTTGAGTTTGAGATTGTTGGGCTGGTTGCAGGTGTAAAGGAGGAAGATTGAACTATAAAAAGCCTCTATGTTGTTTACAAAATTTTTGTGTTTTATTTTGGTTTTGATTGTTCTTATCAGGGTTTTCATCTCGGTTAGAAGTGGATTTTGAATAATGAGTTGAAAATGAGTTATGATATTTAGACAAGGTTGTGCATAAATGCACAATGAATGGAATTTCATCATTGTTAGCTTATCCTTAAGGTGTGTGTACAAGTTTTTGATAAAAATATTTTGCAGATGTGCATCATGAATCTTTACATCAATTTGAGCATACACAAATTGGTATCATGAGATAAAATATGTTACTTTTCATCTATGTTTTTTCAACATTGCATGAGGTTAGCCATTGTCTTTTTAGGTGTCATGTGAACTTTAAAGTGACTAATGAAAGCATACACCAATTCATTGAATGAACGAATGGAATGATTGGAGAAATTGGAAAACCATTCTAATGTGGTATCTTTCAAGGTCCTTGGAAACAACTTGGCTAGCAATTTATCATCAAGGAAAAACTCACTACACAAATTTTTATAAACACTAACATGGTTGATAGGGTCTCCTTTACCTTAATATTTCTCAAACTAAGGCATTTCTATCCCTTGTGGCATCGGGGTACATAAGATTTCTAAGGATAAGGGGCTGCTACAGACATGATATGTGGTTGGAGAGGATTGACCTTGGATAATGGTGGAAAGTTGGTGTTGTATGGACAAGATGGAATTAAGGAGTTGTGTAAGAATAGGATCGGGGTAAGTGGGTTGAGGTGGAAGAGAAAGAGGCGATGGAGTGTAAGTGACATTAGGTGATGTTAAAGGAATACTATGAGGTGTGAAGGTAGTGGAGGGGGTTTACGATGCCACAAGAGAAGTAGGAATGCTAGTTCAAATCAGGAAAGAAGTAGCCGCATAATTAACTTGTTGCATAGTTGTGTGGACTTACAAATTGGTATAAGTTGGTATAGATTCCATGGTTGAAGGGGGAAGAACTTGAGGTCCTCCTTGGATTATAAGAATGTTTGCAGGTTGAGTATTAGAAGAGGCATGTTTATTATAAATCTCAGCAATTCTTTTCATCACTTGCAAGCTATCATCACTTTCAATCAAATGATGAATATTTTCAATGGAAGGTATTGCAATGGAGGATATATTTTCTAGTGATAAATCTTATTATAAATGTGCAAAATCCTCATGAATATTAATGACCTTTCCTTGTGGGAGGGAATTGTTTTGGTGTCAACATTCATTGGATGGAAAGGTGAAGGAATAGAAGTGGAATTGTTAGTGCCTAATTCACCATTTTCCATACTAGGAGTAGGAGCTTGTGATATCCCAAGGTCCACAACAAAAGTGCTATCATGGGAAGCCATGAGTTTAGAACTTCTTCTAACTAAAGCATTATCAATGGGGAACCAAACACTCATACAAGTACCACAAAGGAGAGATGAATGCAAATGCAAGCTAATATAAGAGCTCTAAAATGCTAAGAAAAAAAATTCTACTAACTAAAATAGACAGCTAAGTACAAAAAATAGAAATGTAGACAAATGCTAGAAATGTTGTTCAAAAAGTGTAGAGGGACTGATTCACCCAAGGTGGCGAATGAGTGCTAGTATGATATTTTTTTGTGTTTTTCAAAATATTGAAAATGAATTTAATGCTCTATAGAATGTAATCAAAGATGAAAAATTTAGAATTTCAATTTTTTCAATGAGATCCAATGCAAAAATCAAATCTAAATGAATTTTTCAATAATGCAATATGAAAATTCCTAGAATGCAAGAACAAAACAATGTCCTAATTTGAATGTTGATAAAAAAGTAATATAGGATACAATATGCAAATGAAATCGGAAATTCAAATTGTTCAAAATGCGGGTTCACCAAAATGAACTATTGATTTTTGGCTCTCTAGGACTTCTCTAACTCTTCTAGGGTTTTTCACCTAAAAGGAGAGAGGTAGGGTGAAAAATGCTAACAAGTTCATTCAAATTATGTTATCTATGATGTTATTTGAACTAAATGAAATGAAATAAGTGAAATTGAATGATCTAAATGATTAAGCATGAATGTAAAAGTGAAATTTAAGCTATGTTTGAAAACACACTGTGATATGCAAAATAGTGAAGTAAATGAAGAAATTATGCAAAATAGAAAGAAATAGGTTGAATTTGAGTGCACCTAGGCAATATATGATGAATTTGGAATCTTATTGATGTTGGTGGAAATTATTTCTTTTCCACAGTGGGACGCATTCACTGAGGGTGGTGAATTAGTCCTCCTCCTAGTGAAAAAGTATCAGAAACAAGTTTTTGTCTATCAGGATCTAGAATTTGACAAAATTGAGATTTTCAGTCCTAAGGTGGGAATCATTTGCCACTGGCAGTGAATCAATCCTCTCCCAAATTTCTAGAAAATCAGGAGACAACACTACAACACCAAATATGGAAATCATTGAATGTTGGGTTGTCAAAGTCAATTCTACAAGAAACAGACAAGAAACCCTCTCTAGGCTTCAAATAGAATTGAATTGACTTGAAGCACCTAGTTGAATTGTAAACCAATATTCAACATAAAAAATCTTGTTAAATCTACATACCTAGGTCTACAAACACACATGCAATAGGGGAAAAATGGTTGAGGGTTAGCAAATAGGGGTTTACCTTGGTCAAACCCCACTTTTGGTAATCAAACCCTTACTAAACCAATGAAAGGAAAGAGAATGATAAAATAATAACATGCAATAGCTATCAACTTACCAAACCCTTGATAATGAAAGTCTGAAGTAATGCCAATGGATGCTCCAAAGTGCTTGAATATTGCTTGAATTGATGTTGTAGAATGCTTAGATGCTTGAAATGTGAGATTGAATGCTTGAATGAATGAGGAGATGTAAAATGAAGTGAAAATAATATTTATATACACTTGTACCTTAGTTAACCATTCATACCTCATCACAAGCTAGCATCAAGTTTTTTTGAATAAAAATCCAAAAGGAAAATTTTAAAAAAAAATTGGAGCCAAGGGGGACTCATTCGCCACCAATGGTGAATGGGTCCTATTGTGCAGTTTTTGCACACACGCCCTACTAAAAGGAGGGACCCTCTTTTCTTGATTTACTTTCTTGTTTTCTTTTGTAGGGTCTTGAATTCATCCCCTTAAGGGATAAGTCTCTTGGTCTTGGTCTTCTTTTAGTCATGTGCTTAATGAAAAACCTACATTCAAGATGTCATCTAGCAACTCCAAGTGATGGTCTAGCTCTTAGAAATTGGCCCTTGGTCACCAAGTTTAAAATTAGGAAAAATTGGCTAAGTTATGAGAATATTCAGGGAATTTGAGGTACCTTGGATTACCTAAACCTTAGCCTGGTCAGATAATCTAAGCTACCTTAGACTACCTGAATCTGGACCCCTTTCGTATTGTGGATTTCTTCTCAGATTCCCATACCAACATTTATTGCTTGAAATTAATACGCTCAAAAGGTTAATTTGGAGAATAAATTGAAAACATGAAGTCATTTGGTCATTCCTTATTGTTGAAAGCTAGTAGTTGGATAGTGTGTGCATCACTAGGCATTTGTTATTGAGCTTGATATTTGGATTCGACACTGCAATTGCATCCTTTTGTGATTGTTTAGGGTTCCTATATTTCATTGCTACCCTCTCATTGAGACTCTCCTTCATTGCCCATGATTTAATGGTATGGATCTAATTCCTCTCATTTTATTTTTCTTTGCTTGGATGCTTTGATGAATCTTTGCATAAAATAGTTGTTTTGTAGAGGTTGGTGTTGAGTTTCATTTCTCATTTAGTTTTTTTGGTTCTTTAAATGAAGTTATTTTGAATGGGTCAAGGGTAGGGTTTGATTTAAATGCATTAATTGAATAAGCCAGTAAATTTTGTTTAAGAACTTCTCATTAAATCATCTGTCTACAATTAACATTGCGAATTTGAAGTAGTTTGCACCTTTTGCAAGTTGACTGAAACCCTAGTTGTTTAGATAGCAAGTGTGAGAGCATGTCGATGGATTTGAAGTAGCTGGTTTGAAGTAAAATCCATTGTGTAATCTCAATAATTTTTCTTTAGGATGATTTAATGTTCATCATTTATCAATTCAAGGATATCAAGATTTATGACTTAGTGAATTTTGCAAATCTGAGCTCACTAAAGAAATTTTGAGGTAGCTTGGATTTTCTCAACCCCAATCCACTCAGAGAATCCAATCACCCTTAAATTATCTAAATCCCATGACTAGCCTAAGACCCATGTTCAAATGATAAACCCCTAGTAAAATTTTTAGCCCAACTCTTCATCGAAAAATCCAAGTAGGCTTGGATTACCCAAATGATAGTTCACTGAGGTAATCTGAGGTCCCTAGAAATACCCAAACTTGATGGATGACTAAACCCAATGCATAAAATCTCTCAATCTTTAGATAGGTGAAGTTTGTGAAGTGCCTTTGAGGTGCACAATTCTTGTGCATAGTTGATTGAATTGATAAATTTCACCTATGCTTGATTCCACTTGAGTAATGATGAAAATGTAGTTAATTGGTTAATTTCATAAATTTTGAGCTTGCTCAGATTGGCCGAACCCTAGTCTAGCCAAAAAATTTGACCTAGCTCTGATTATTTTGATGTCTTCCATTTCTTTTGGCATTTCAAGCATAATTAAGAAATGAGTGATATGGATGATTCTTTGGAATTTATTGATAGATACTAATTCATTTATGTGTGATTTATTCAAGTTGATTGCATTTATTTCCATTAGAATTTGAATTTTTACTTACTTAAGTTAATGGCAATATTATCTCATGTTGGTACTTCATTAATATATATATTGTTCCCTTGCATTTTTGTGATTATAGTCTTTTCTTTAATAGATGTAGGCTAAAGATAGTCCTGAAAAAAACACTAAGACAAAATTATGTCTAGTGCAAGAAGAGGTCAGGAGAAGACAAGAAATGATGAAGTATGACTTCAAGGGCATCTTCCTAGAGACCAAAATTACCTCAACATGGTCAAAGATTGTAGATACTAATATGGGCTATGTTGACTACGATGACTTCCAACAGAGAATGTTTGAGAAGACATCCACTGAGCTAGCTAAAAAGATCACTCACAGTAGATTGGCATAGGAAGCAAAATTTCCTCCCACACAACTATGTCCAGAGCTGGTCATGGAATGTGCAAAGCACTATGACTCAAGAACAAGGATCATAATTGGGCCTCAAGGAAAAGTCATGGAAAAATTGACTAAGGAATCAATTGCAAAAGTCTTCAACATTGCCTCTCATGACAATCTCATTGAAGAAATTAACATTGGGGAAGCAATCAAGTTCTATGAGCAAGACCCCAATAGATCTTTGGAGATTGTGAAGAATGCATGGATACTAAAGTCTAACCCACACTACTCAAAATTTCCCAAGTAGTTGCATAAGAGTGATTACAAGTAGGAGTAAAATGACATCATAACTCTCTTGGGTAGAGTCATGGGAGTGGAAGAAGCCCACATATTCCAAAATGGGATGTTCCATCCCATTAGACAAATTGTGGCAAACAAATACAATCATTGGGAAATGATTATAAGTAACAACTTGTATTGTCAATTGAGGAGTGTGCAAGAAACTAATAGGTTCACCATGACCTCATATTTAGTGTACATGTTGGCACATAAGACTAAGTACAAGGGTCTTAGCTGCAAAGGAATCCTATGGTAGGATAAGATATCAGATGTTTATCTACAGTTACAACATAAGATATCTAATATTTATAGAAGGGATAATGATGATTTATTCATGTATATTCAAAGATTGTTACAAGATTCTCTTCATGTCAAGGTTTTTGCTGATACCATGGACCTAATCAAGCAATATGGCCAGTGGTTCATCTAATTCCAAAGGTTCACCTACATCTAGATATAAGGATCTCAAGTTGTTCCTCACATAATACCTCACTATCTCACCAATAAACTCCTCATTCTAGAATTGACAAGGTGGATGGTAGGTTTTGAGGAGATCCTACAATAAGGCAACATAAAGAAGAAAGGATTGGGATCAAAATTCCCACTAAGAATGGAGACTTTAGAGGCCTGCCCTTCTTTTCAAAGTGCTCAACATTCTAAGAAGGAGATGGCACAATTTGAGATATATTCCTACACTAACAAAAGTAATTTTGATCCTTATGATAAGGTCATGAAGCAATTTAATAGAATATTCAGGAAAAAGGATCATATAGAGGATTATTGGGCCAATTTAAGGGATGAATTTGATGTTCTTAGAAGAATATTTTCCATATTTCCTCTAAAATTGATTTGGTTGTATAAGGTGGCACAAGTGCTTGATCAGGTATAGGATGAGGAGGTAAATTTGATTTACTATCATGATTATGAACCCTATAGGAATCATCCATGACCTCCTATTAACTAGTTAGAGGAAGAAGTCACAGACTTGAATCAAGTTACTAAACTAGTGAAGAAGTATTCTAGATCGTGGGTCAAGCAAAAAGTATTGGAATTGGAATTAGAAGGTGTGAAATTCACCTATGACTTAATGGGAGACTTGGAGTCTCTAGATGAATAAGAAGCTGAAATCAATAAAGATGATGACACTACTACACCTCGTGAGGAGGAATTCCATGAAGAAATAGATAAACAAGTATCTATCAAGAGGAGAAAAAGAGGCCAAGTGCAAGTAAAACAGGGAGATAAGCCATCTCCTAAGAAAAAGAGAGCTCCTCAAGTTGGCACAAATGTTGAAAAGGGTGAAACCTCACAACCAATGAGGAAAAGAAGAATACTCACAAAGAGGCAGACAACTACTAAGGCAAGGAAAGATGAAGCTGCCACAGATGCTCCTTCTATAGTAAAAGTAGTAGATTTGGAGAGTTCAGGGGAAAATCCCCGAGTATATGTTAGGAGAAATTATCCTAGGCAGAAAGTTGCTCCAATGGAAGAAAAGGTGCAAGATGAAGAGGCACCTACCAATGATATAGAAAAGAGATTAGCTACAGTAAATAATCCTCCCATTCCTTCTCTACACCAAAATGTGCAAGTTTCTAAAGAAGCACTTCTAGCGTTGGGAAACACATCTAATAACCCTAAACAATTGAAAGAAGAGGATGATAATATTTACACTTTTGATAGTGGAGAATGGAGAAAGTTTGTACAAGAGATAAGACAATCCACCTCCAGAGTTGAAAGTAAGAAGATAGAGTCTGAGGTTGTTCAAGGAAAAGTATCAAAGTCCCTGAGAAGGTAACAATTGATGAATAGGAAGATCACCCTGAGGAAGGAGACAACAAAGAAGAAGTTGTTGATAGTCATCATCAAGACAACTTGGATGAACACGAAAATCAACCAGGAATTGATCAAGATGTTGTGGTAAATCTGGTTGATAGTCCCAATAAGGAAGTGATAATTGAGCCAACTATAGCTCCAGAATGGATAGAAAAGAGGCTTAGCAAGAAGCCAATGATTGTACAGGAAGAGACCTTGAGTTGGGAGAAATTACTTGAGCAATGGGGGCAGCCCAAGTAGAGAAATATGGTCATGATAGTTTCTAAGATGTCCAGGGATGAATTTAATAATAGGGTTATACATGTGGCTATTCTTGCAGTAGACAAGTTCAAAGATGAGGTTGGGAAATAGGACTACAAAGTGAAAATGATAAACTTAGGGCCTACTACTAAGAAACAAGAAAAAGAAGAGTTCTAGGAGTCTTCTCAAGCTATCTTGAGGAGATTGGATAGGGAGATAGAGGAAAAAGAGAAATTGTAAAGGAAATTGAATGATCATAAATATGTACAACACTTGATGAAACCTTTCCAGACTATGGGAAATGACAGAATTGTGCTAGAAGGATTGTTGCCCAAGGAGGAAGTTGCATAAATTGAAAGATTAAAATCCTTTGTACATTGCACACACAGTTGGCTCCAAAATGTTAGCAGTAGAGAAGATGAAGCAATTGAGCAAATTTTGAAAATATACACCAATGCTTCCGATTTTCTAGAACATATCTCATAGGTTGTTGCAAATTGCAAAAATATTAATGAATCAACTGCCAAGGAAATTTTTCAGGTGCCTAAGGATGAATTATCCAAGTTGGATATCCTTTCCCATGATGAAGTTTAAAAGTTAAAGGAATGGATGGAAGTTTTGAATTATAGAAAGGAGCTCCTTTCAAAGGTTCTGAAGAAAACAATGAAGATATAGGGGAAGGTGAAGGAAATATATGATGGTTGCATCAATTTCCTAGAAATAATGACTGGAAGGAGAGAGTTTGGTCAGAAAAATGTGAACATTAGTAGGTTGCAAGGGTGGTGCCATGGAATTTATGCTCCTTCTGATGGTACTCCAATTACAAAAGAAAATTTAGAGCATGCAAAAATTTATATTTCAAAATTGGATAAATATCATGGATTACAAATTGAATGGGACAAGGTAATGCCCCAATACTTGGAGGAGTTTAAAAATCATAAGAGAATAATTAAATTTATTCTAGTTATAAATCTAGAGGATATGAAGGAAATATTAGGGAAAGAGAATTATCCAATAAATTAGAGGTTGACAAGGAGAGTAGTCAATAGGTAGTTGCCTAAATTTTTGTGCCAAACATGTGACCCCTCCCAGCTAGCTAGGTAGGTGACCTCAAATTTTCTACCACCAAAAGAAGACCCAAACTCACCTAGATGAAGCCCCAAACATTAAATTCCAATTTTATTTTATTAAAGGAAATTTCTAAGCCAACTTTCTTGGTCAACCTTTTGATGTAACCCTAAATTGGGTTGACCTTGTGGGAAATGTATATAAATTGACAATCATGCCTCATTTGTATGGGTTAGAAAGAAGTTAAGTGATAGTTCCAAGAGCTAGAGTTGAGCTAGGAGCTAGTTTTTTTGAGAGGAAGTTTTGCTACATTGAATACATGAATTGTTACAATATTGGGTGATTCAATATAAGTAAAGACATTGTGCTTTGGTGCTCTTTCTTGTGTTGTTTCATTTTGCATGGTTCTTGTTATTCCATATCTTTGAGATTGCTTTGAGATGATTAGTTAAATGTTATATTTTAGATTTAGGTATGATGCAATGGTGTTGATGATTTGATATTTGAAGTGTTTAAGCAATCCTTGGTCCATACTTTTAGCAGCTTGATGATTGCAAGTTGTTGTGTAAAGTTAGCCTGGGCCATAAATTTGTGCTAAGTTCAATTGTGAGTAGTTATTCATTTCAATTGTAAAATAAGGTTGGATGGGGTGAATGTTTCATGATCTAAAAAATCTTTAATTCCTTAGAAGATTGCATTGTTTTTGTGAGATTGTAGGTTTGATCTGGGTTAAGTAGGAATTAGTTTTGAAGGATTGGTCCACCTTGAGTGTTTTATCATTTGCATTGTTGGTCTTAGGAATTAGCTTAACTTTAAGATCTCTCTAAACCATTTATCTTTTGTTATTTCTTTGAAAATATGGGTAGATTTTAAGATTAAAAGTATCACTACATTGCAAAATTTGATAAGTTTGAAGTTCGAAGATTTGTTTGTAGGGTTCCTTTGTGATTACCATCAATTTCACATTATCCCTGAGTTGTTTAACTACATTTGTCAAGACCTAACATTAGAGACCTTGGGGTTATCACTTGAGGCTTGATGATAGAGATTTACCTTTCAAGAGAGATAGAATATCAAATTTTGTCTAAGTTGTTGCTATGCAGAAAACACCATCAATAGGTCCCACCTAGGACTTGAAAATATGTGTTAGGAAATATGTTGTATTTAATGTTGTTTGTCGGGATAATATTAAAAAATATACTTAATTAATACATATGATGGAATAAATGGGTGAAATAAAGCATGAGAAATGGATAAATAGTGAAGATGTACTTAGAAAAGCGTGAAATCTTGTTACAAGACTTTACAACACTTCAAAATAGGACTTGTTTAGTGATAAAAAGGTAATTTTTAGGTAAATTGTAAGGAATAGAGTCTAGAAGAATGTAGAAATTTCTTACAAAAATTCACAACACCTTCACAAGACATCATTATTTGAATTTTAGTACCTAAATATGCATGTTCAAGCCATGTCACAACATGAAATTAGAGCAAAATATATTAAACACCATGAAACAAGACCTAAAAGGCCATGAAAATGATAAGGGGACATTTTTCTATGGAACACATGACAACAACACCATGTATATCAAAACCAACAACATTTACGTCAACACCAATAGGCTGTTCAAGATGAGTGTAAATCATCAAAAAATAAAATAAATAAATAAAATAGAAGAAAAAGAGTAAAGATAAAACTCATCCTCAAGTGGAAACTATTAGTGATTTTTTAAGAACCAAAATTATTCTTACCAAATACCTATGAACTTTTAAAATTTAATTATCAGTAAAGGTAAGGATTGGCCAACACATAAGTAAGTGTTTTTAAGCCCTTACTTAACTTCAGGATCTGTGAAACCTAGGAGGGTAATCCTAAACATGGTATTTATAGATACGAGTGTGTTTAGGTATCAAACACATAATAAATGGATGATTCTCCTTTAATTTTAAATAGAAAAAAATACCATTAAGATTTGGCTAACCTTCATGGTAGTGCCTAACTCAAACAAGAGAAAATGTAACTCATTAAGTTTCACACACACCTATAAAATGATTGACAAGTAAGTTGATTTTAATTTTGTGATCAACTATTGAATTAGTCACCACAATTAAAGTATAATTACTTTCCTAAACTAATGCCATATTCTTGGAATGGATTCAAACCAAATACCCACATGATTAGATAGAAATTCTATATTTGAAAATACCCAAATCCTTAAAAATATTGGATTACAATATTCCAACTTATCGTCTCCACAATTTACTTCTTACTAGCATCCTCATACATGACTTTTTTCAAATCCATTGTTATATTCAAGCATTTGCATACATTCATTGAATTAATGAGCAAGAATAGAATACTAGTACATCTATTAGAAACCAATAGTGACAAAAAAGATAACCATTGATTATATTATTCATAGTTTGTATAACCTACACATAGGGGAGTAACATGTAGAAACTTTACAATATTTTGCTATATGTATTACCATTGTCATTATCAAATAACCATGTATATGTTGACTGTCTTTATCCCTAAAACATACTAGCAGATAGTTCAATATCCATTTTTGTCTCTAAGTATAACCCTTTCAAAGAAAACTACCCATTGACCTCTCCTATAATCAGCCTTGAAATCCATTTTATAAGGCAAGTGAGCAAAAAGAATCAAGTTGAATTACACCTACATTTCAATTTCATTTCAAAATGAATTTCACCAAAATGTGAAAATATTCCCCAATCAGTTACAAGAAATCATTTATAAGACAAAGGTAAGTGAAGAAAAAATCTAAAAAATTGTTAGTCAAAGAAGATCCACCAGTCTTCAAAAGGTGTTTCCATCACAACATTAAAAACATGCAAGTTCACACCAAACCAAGAAATGTCACCATCAACACCAAAGGCACAAATAAATAGAGACCCGCATCATGACACATCAGCCAAAGAAAAGGAGTTAACACAAAGGACCAAAAACTAAGGACTAGCTCACAAAGGGAATGGGGTGCTACTTTACCTTCTCATCAGCAAAGTAAGTACAACTACTTGATTTACTTATTGAAAGTGGAGTAGCCATCACCATCTCATCATCAGAATCAATCAAATCAGTCATGGCCATGTCAGACTAGTGGTAACTTGAATTAGTTTCAGCTCCACTATAAGAATAATCATCTGAGACTTCAATGGGAGAATGATGACATCCCATATAAGCCATGTATTACTTATTCTTTCTCACAGCTTCCCTCTCATACCTATCAATTTTCTTCTCATTACCATTGACAAATTCCTCTAAGATAATTTGACTTCTCAAATGATAAGCACACTTGAGAAAACCTTGTGTAGACTTCTTGACAACTCTTGTTTTCTTCTTTAGAGTCATGGGGACTTCAGGCATATCTTGTTCACTCTAGGGAGAATCAACCTGAGATTCAAGAGGTCTAAGTCTCTTGGACCTTCAGAGTAGGCTGAAAAGCACACTTACCTTACCCATTTTTTGATTTAATAGCTTATAAAATCTCCTTAGGAAAAAGACACCACCCAATTTAGAAATAATAAGCTCAAATTTTGCAATTACTTAAGAACACTTCACACACTTACTCCCAAACTCTTAATTCTTGCAAACATCAAATGGCGAGAATAACAAGTAGGTAATATTAATTAAATAGAGTAGCTAGAGAGTATCTGCATTAATTTTCCAAGAAATCTTGTGTGAGAGCATTGGTGATCAATTACCTTGATTTTGAACCTCAATCGTAGATCATACCTTGAAATAAATCAATGGATAATAAATAAGGATGATTAATTATGAAAAAGTTAAACACATGGACTTGATGCTTTTCCACAATCAAAAAACTCAAGTGAGGTAAACATTCACTTAGTTTGCACATTAATCACATGCTTAGCATTTAACCAAACTTGTCATGACACATTTACCTAATTGCCCATGGGAATTAATTTACTTGCAATTCATCACAATAAGAAAATGGGGAGAAATCATGATTTAACTTGTACAATATCAACCCGTAATCTACCTTACTTGAATTTCACCTTCCCATGTGTACTAGAACCTGACAAATTTGATGCCCATAAAAATATTTTCCAAATTTGATATGCATGCCCAATAATCATTTATAATTTAGCACCACTTTTATCTTAGAATAGTCTTGTCCAATATTATAGCAACACCTTATCTCCATTAGAATCCATTTGAGCCTTTGAAATATTCCACATGGCATTTTCCCACTTGTCTGCTAAAAAATTTGGGACACGAGTGGGCCCTTCGCAGGATGGTAGGGAGTGGTCAGGATTGACCCATGTCACCCACCATTGACCATCGATATTTATTCTCAAAAATAAGACACCATCCCCATAGCCTGGAGGGTCCCTCCATGGAGTGACATATGTCATCTTGTCCACTTTCCCATGTGACTATTATGATGAAAGAAAAAAAACAAGCATGCGGGGAATGGCCAATATGTGGCCACATTGTTCAATGATAACTATTGATTTCATTTTGATATAGTCCACCAATCACTAAGAGACATCGATACCACCATCTAAAAGTTACACATCTAAAATTTATGCTAGCCCATGTGTTCACTTCACCTTAATGCTCAAGATGAACGAGCACGCGGGGAATGGTCTTGATGAATACAAGTGTTGTGGTGCCTATTGTTGATCTTTCTCAAAGCTACACCTATTGGCCTTTTGGAAACACAGGTGCCACTACCTATCATGACACATGGAAACTGCCCACAAAACCATACTAATATTTTAATGAATAAAAAAACTAAACAGGCGTGCGGGGAGTTGTTGAGATTTGTTTGCAATGATCAAATGGTCATTTCAAAACTAAAATCTGGACATGCTGTAAATAGTAATTTTAAAAGGGGGCCACTACTAGGGCAACAAGAACTTGACCCTTATGAATGAATACTTAAGAATTAAGTCATTGAATATGAAAATCAAGCCTAATCATAAAATAATTTGAATGTTGAAAATATTTTAGATAATCGACAAACCTAAACTTATGGGGTCAGTGAAAATAATGATTTGAATGGCATAAGAGGAAACATGAATGACATGAGGTAGGGAACAACAATTCAATGTATAATTAGAATGGCCAAGATTTTTTAGGGTTGTAGGTCAATTTTGAAAGGTTTGGGCAACACAAACCCTAAAACAATGATGAATAACACAACCCTAAGCCAAAAATGAATTTCCAAGCAAAGTATTGCAAAATTTAAAATGGAACCAAGAGAATTTTTTGAGGGGTTCCATCAGTGGCTCCTATTGGGGACACATTCCTCTCCCAGGCATGGTGACATCCTAGAATCATGGGTGAAGAAAACCAAGCACAAAAGGGTAAACCAAAACAACTAACATATATACAATTTTTACATAGGCCAAAAAGAGCTAAACTAAAAGAACCAATCTCCATCTTTTCTAAAGCCTTCCCCTAAAGCACAAGTTATCAATATGCACCTTGCAATTTAACCAAGCTTCAAGGTATGTGCAGGATCATCATGGAAAAAATAGGCCCTTAAGTGGCAAAAAATTCAGAAAAAATCAGTGTTAGGCAACTTGACGTAAAAATATGAATAAGTTATTTATATTATTTCAAAAATATGTAAGAATATAATATATATAAAATTGAATGTATTTTCTAAACTACTAGGTTTATTTAAAAATAAATAAAATCTATTTGGTGAGAATTTGAAATCTCAATGTAGTAGTACTTAAATTTCAGGGAAAAAATAAGAAGTAGGTGTCTGTCTAACCACCCTAGCCATAATAAAATGATAATAATTTTTTATAAGATTTTATATATAAGTACAGGACTCATGTCCAAATGTGATGCATATTTTTTTGTAATTTTTTCCAAGTAAATGATTAATTATGAATTTTTTATTACAACTTTTAAAAAATATAAAAACTTGTATGTTTGACCACCTTAACTTGGCCAAAACTTTGTGAAATTTAATTTCTATTTTTTTAATCCTATAGTATGTGAAGCATAGAATATGACACATGTTTTAGATTCAAAAACTGTGATACTGTTTGAAAGTTATAGATGTTTTTGAATCAGCCTATCGATAAGGACTTTAGTCATAATTCTAATAGAAAATGAATAATCATTATTTATTAAATTCAAATTAAAGCATAATTTATATTGGTGGAAAGCTGATAATCTCCTCTAAAAATCCTTTTCGTTTCATCAATTTTGGGTAAAAAAAAAGTCATCAGCCACATACCCTACAAATACCCATAATATTGCCACTTTTTGGCCCATCATGATCCTGCACATACCCTTCAACTTGTCTTGGTGGCCCCAAGCCACTAAAATTTGGGCTGATACTTGCCTCTATCAAAAACCTTATTTTCCACTATTTGTATCAAGCTAAGGCTAAAAATGTTCTCATGAATTTCCCATCCCATAATCATGCCTCAACCACTATACCTAGCCATTATGAACTTATCATTATTACTCTTATTTATTTTTTACTATGAATTGTGGTTAATCATTAATTGAAACACATGATTAATAGAGTATTCTATCTGACTTAACTTACAATTGTACTCCACCAAATGCTTATCTATCTAGACAAGGAAATTGAAACATTCATAATTTTCTTGCTCACTATTAATATAAGGGAAAATATCATATTCATTTTGTGCAATGAATAAGGAACATTCATATATAGGCGCTTGTTCAAGCTGGTGTTCATATTCATTAGAGCAATATAAACCAATTATGCTACCCAATACTCCATTTTCCTAAAAAAATATTTTCTCAAATTCCATAGCATTGCTACTTTCACTTAAAACTAGATCATTCCCATAAATAGAATCATTCATATCATCCTAGACATCAAAGATTTTTTTTTCTTTTTAGGATCACTGACACAATTCGATTCTTCCTTCTAGATATCATTGTTCAACTTGAAAAAAATTGTTTGAAAGGATGGATCAACTAGTTCAAACTTGATATGATCATTAGTAGGGTATTCAACTACACCATTAAGTGATAGGTTTACTGAATTATATGTTTAAGAATTATGGCAACTTGAACCAAGATTTTATTCCACCAAGTATATTTTTTCGTTTCCTTCCTTAGTAGGACTTTGGCTAAAAAAATCATGTCCATCTCTATCATAAAATATTTACATCCTAATTCCACTTCATATAAGCATTCAAAAATAGGACCCTATTAACTAGCATTACCAATCCCATCATTAAAATTAGTATCCAGAGTCTGAGAATAGACATTCATGTCTTCAAATTCATCACCAATCATATCATCAAGATGTTCCAATCCAAAAATAATTGAATTACATTGCAAGAATTCATTATATACAATCTGTTCATCTACTCGTGAGGGAAAAATTTCATGAGTATTGAAATAGTCATATTTCTTAGGCAAGAAGGATTCATTCAAGTTTTCCTCACAAAAAGTTTTGTATCTCTCACGAAAGTAACCAAAATTCTCATCTTCACTACCCTGCTTATCAAACTTTAAAGGTATATCAGTAGTCTTTGCAAGTATGACAATATCAACATCCCTACTATTATGTAGACATTCATTCTTAGAAACATCCTTATCCATTCTTTGGGAAAACTCTTGATATGTGTCAATAAGGTTAGCACCCTTACTATTTTGAGACCTCATCTTTTGTTCATTTTCATGTTTGGCTTCCTCAATAATTCTGATCCAATCAATTATTTGATGAAAATCTTGAGATTTCAATTCCTTGGGAAAGGCACTGAGCCCTGGTTCATAAATGTGACAAAATATCTCTATGCATATTGAATCTTTAGGCTCTAACCTCTTAGGAATTTCTAACAAGGAATCCAAAAACATTTCTAACAACTCATATGGTAATTCCTCCTTATATCTCTTTATGCTAGACAACCTCTGAATTAACAACTCTTGATCATCATCATTTGAACATTATTCAAGTCTATTCTAAACTTTTTCATGATCAATATGTTGTGAGAATGAGAAAAATGAGACATAAAAAATATCATCACATTGATCATCCTTGTCATCCTTATTTATTTTATCTTTATGATGTGTATCCAGACAAAAAACACTTGCATCCATATATCCCTTCATCATTGAGTATTTCATAGTGTTTTCAATATCCATAGCAATATGATATGTCTGTTGCAATGTTTTAGGTTCCTTATCCTTTAAAAAATAACTCATCTTATTGTCAAAAGCACCAAGATATATAATCAAACACTCTACATCTCTAGGTCTCAAATATTTAGGAATATCTTTTACTGCTTTCATAAATCTAAGGTTAAAACAAGGAACCAACTCTTCTTCATCTTGTTGGATTTCCCTAAATCTTTTCCTTATCTAATTTGGACTAATCCTTTCACCAAATTTTTCCATGAATGCTATCTTAAAAGAATCCAATGAAGGTATAAAACATACTGGTAAATATGAGTACTATTCTCCAGCATCCTCTTTTAATGATTGAGCAAACAACTTCATGACAACATCCTCATGGTTTATCTCAAAATCACCGATCAAATCTATGAATGCATTTAGGTGTTTGGAAGATAGCTAAAAAAATTTCCCTATAAATTTTGATAGATATTTCCTAATATCATCAAGAATCTTATTAGGGAAACCCTTAATACCACCAAAACTTAATGGCTTATATCTATCAATAGTGAGCTTCTTTTGAGGGTACCATAGGAGTTGCATACCTAGCATACTTTTACTTGATGTGATCCCAAGAAATATAGGGGAATAGTACGTTTCTCTTGTATCTTTATTCAATCTTCAAATATCAACTTCATAGTTAATGAGAAAATAACTCATCATGATTATAAAGATGCACAACTCAAATATACTCATGCTTTGAAGCTTTCTAAAAGGAAAATATTAGAAATAAGCATACTTCTTTCGCCCAATTTAGAAAATACAAACTTTAACTTAGAAGTATGTAAAATAACTATCACTATTCCCTTCCCTAGTGCTTTTAATTCACTTAATGGGGAATAATGTATTTATTCCAAATCTCTAAAAATGGCTTTTATACAAATTTATCTCTTCTTGCAAATGAAAATAGGGGAAAATACCTAAATATATTTGCATATATGTTCTGAATTATGCTTTGTCAAGTTCTTTGCACAGAGTTTCCACCTCCTTTGTAGAGGATCGAACTTCAACAATACAAATTTTCTTTTACCAATTGATTTTACTTCAAGCTTCCTTTTCCTCAAAAAAATTTCACTAGCACAAAATTCTTCAGAGTCACCACCCACTTTTAGTGAGTACTTTAGTTTAGAACCTTCATGACTCCATCAAGGAAAAATGATCTACTGTAAAGGTTTTCTAAAACAAGTCCCCAAAAAAGTCACCATTTCTATTGGTGATTTTCTAATAACCAAACTTATTCTTACCACATACCTATGAACCTTCTAGAATTCAATTATTAGTAAGGGTAAGGATTTCCAAACAAATAAGTAAGGGTTTTAGGCCTTTAATTCTTCCCCTTGGGCTCTGTGAAACCCATGAGGGTAATCCTAAACACTTTGTTTATAGATACTAGTGTGTCTAGGTATTAAACACTGAATAAATAGATGATTTTCCTTAAATGTTTAATAGAAAAAATACCCTGAAGATTTGGGTGAACTTCATGGCATTTCCTAACTTAAACAAGAGAAAATGTAATTTATTAAGTTTCACACACACCAAGAAAATGTAATTTATTAAGTTTTGGTTGTTGAATTGGTCACCACAATTGAAGTATAAATACTTTGCTAAACTAGTACCATATTCTTGGAATGGATTCAAACCAAATGCCCACATGATTAGATAAAAAAATTATATTTTACAATACCCAAAGCCTTGAAAATATTGCATTGCAATGTTCCAACTTATCATCTCCACTATTTATTTCTTACTAGCATCCTCATACATGACTTATTTGAAACCAACACTTATATTCAAGAATTTGCATATATTCATTGAACTAATGAGAAAGAATAGAGCAGTACATCTATTGGCAACCAATAGAGACAAATAAGATAACCATTGATTATATTATTCATAGTTCGTATAACTTGTACATAGGAGAGTAACATGTAGAAAATTTATACTATCTTGCTATATGTATTACCACTGCCATTATCAAAGAACCATATACATATTGACTAACTTTATCCCTAAAACATATTACTAGATAGTTATGTATCCATATTTTTTTTGTTTATAACCCCTTCAGAGAAAACTACCCACTAACCTCTCTTATGACCAACCTTGAAATCCATTTTATAAGACAAGAGAGCAACAAGAATCGCGCTAAATTCTACCTATATTTTCATTTCATTTCAAAATGAATTTCACCAGAATGTGAAAATATTCCCCAATTAGTTACAAGAAATCATTTGGAAGATAGATGTAGGTGAAAAGAAAAACTCAAAAAAACATTAGTTAGAGAAGACCAAGTAGTCTTTAAAAGGAATCATCATCACAACAACAAAAACATGCAAGTTCACATAGAACTGGGAAATCTCACCATCAACACCAAAGGAAGAAATAAACAAAGACCCACATCACAACTCATCAGCCAAAGAAAATGATTTAGCACAAAGGAAAAAAAAATGAGCACCATCTCAGAAAGGGAATGGGGTGCTACTTTACCTTCTCAGCAATAAAGTAAGTCTGTTTGCTCAGTGACCTTATTGAAAATGGAGTATCCATCACCACTTCATCCTCAAAATGAATCAAATCAGTCATGGCCATGAGATACTAGTGGTAACTTGAGTCAGTTTCAACTCCACTATCAGAAGAATCATCTGAGACTTCAATGGGAGAACGATGACGTCCCATAAAATCCTAGTGATACTTATTCTTTCTCACAACTTCCTTCTCAGGCCTATCAATCTTCTTCTCCTTAACACTAACTAATTCCTCTGAGATAATTTGGATTCTCAGATGATAAAAAAAATTGAGAACACCCCATGCAGACTTCTTGATAGCTCTTGGTTTCTTCTTCAATGTCACAAGGACTTCAGGCATATCTTGTTCACTCTAGGGAGAAACACCTTGAGATTGAAGAGGGTTGAGTCTATTGGAACTTCAGATTGGGATGATAGACACACTTACCTTACCCATTTCTTGACTAAATGACTTATCAAATTTCCTTATGACAAAGGCACCACCCAATTTTGAAATAACAAGCTCAAATTCTACAATTACTTAAGAACACTTCACACACTTACTCCTAGACTATTAATTCTTACAAACATCAAATGGTTGGAATAACAAGTAGGTAATCTTTATTAAATAGAGTAGTTGAAGAGTGTTTTCATTAATTTTCTAAGAAATCATGTGTGAGAGCACTAGCAATAAATTACCTTGATTTTAAACCTTAGTCATTGATCATACCTTGAAATAAATCAATAGATAATCAGTTAGGATGATTAAGTATGACAAAGTTAAATGCATGCACTTGATGCTTCTCCACAATCACAAAAATCAAGTAAGGTAAACATTCACTTTGCATATTAATCACATGTTTAGCATTTAATCAAATGTATCATGTCACATTTACCTACTCACCCATGTGATCACTTCATCTTAAATCTCAAGACAAATGAGCATGTAGGGAATAGTCTTGATGAATACAAGTGTTGCAGTGACTACCATTTATCTTTCTCAAAGATACACTTGTTGGAATTTTGGAAGCATTGGTCCCATTTCCTATCATGACACATGGAAATCGCTCACTAGCTCATTCTAATATTTTAATGAATAACATAACTAAATGGGTTCAAGGGGAACAATTGATATTTGTCTGTGATGATTGAAATGTCATCTCAAAACTAAAATCTACATGTGCCAAAAATGTTAATTTTAAAAGGGGGCTTCTACTAGGCTGACAGGAACTTGACCCTTCGGAATGAAGACTTAAGATTTACATCATTAAATATGAAAATTGAGACTGACCATAGGAAAAATTGAATGTTGAATTTTTTTTAGGTAATTGACAAACCTAAACCCAGGGGGCCAGTAAAAATAACAATTTCAATGGCATAAGAGGCAACTTGAATGATCAGAGGTGGGGAGCAACAAGTAAATCCAAGATTAGAACAACCAAGGGTTTTGAGGCTTGTAGGTTAATTTTGAAAGGTTTTGGAAACACAAACCCTAAAAAAATGATGACGAACACAACCATAAGCCAAAAACAAGGGTGCACGCCAAGTATTGCAAAATTTTAAAATGGAACCAAGAGAATTTTTTGAGGGGTGCCATCAGAAACCACTATGGTGGCACTTTGTACAAGAACCTTGATGCAAACCTAGAAAACACGAATCATGTGTAGAATCAAGCATCACACCAACCATTTTAGGTGGGAGCATCTAATCCTATCCATAATAAATCTATCATCCATCCATCCTATCCATAATAAATCCATGAGCCATTCATACAGCACATTTTCATCTAAATACGAGTTATCTTGATCTTGGCAAAGGTTTGGTGTACAATTCACACTTTCTTATGGACATCTTGACATGGGTCATTATCATTGGTCTTATCTTATCTAGAAATATTTGAGTTAGGATTCATTCTCCAAATGACACATCTTCTATCCACACATGTTATGCTATCACAAGATAATCCTTGGCATCCTTTACATATCCATTCATCCATTCATTTATCCATGCATCTACCCAAGGAATTTCATACATTGCTAGACATTGGGTGGAGAATACTTATATCCTCCTTTGGGAATAAATATTAATCTATATCATCTAACTCATATGGTGGTATACAAATTTGCAAACAAGAAATCAAATTGGTCAAAAAAATTGTAAGAAAATATCAAAATCCCTAGCCCATGGCACATTTTGATCATAAGATGTTCATTATCAAGATTTATCTTTCATCAAACATTAATCTAAACCATCTATATCAGTTACATCTAAGTTGAGCTTCAATTTCACATCAAATTATTCAAACATACTTTGTTCAAATCCTAGCTTCAAAATTTTGATCAATCTTATTTGATCAATCCATCATCATCTCGGGGTGTACCCTTCCCCAATCCTTGGGTTTCTCAAACACTATCCAAGCATTATTATGTATCTTCAACAATTTTATCACTATCAAATCCATCAATAAGATCAATCAATAATAGAAAGGCTTTCAAAAAAATCCCAAAAATATCACTAATATAATCACATATCCATATCCATTTGTAAAATTCATATAAAAATATCAAAAACACACCAAAAATATCTAAATATACGGAAAACATAAAAAAAACATCAAATAATCTGAAAAGCACGAAAATGTTCATAAAAATTAAAAAAATTATATCTCTATAATTTCCTATCCACAAGAAACTATCTATCCATAATAAGTGAATCATAATCCTCACCATTTGACAAAGCAATCAACACACAAAGTGAAAATCAAAATCCAAAACTTCCAAGAAAAAATTGTAGAGACTTGATCATTATCAGACTAAAACAATGCCTAAGTATTAACCTACCTACATATTGGAATCATTATCAACATCTTGAAATATGTATTAATGGATATCTTCTTCCTACAATAGATATCATTAATGGGTAACATCTTGAAACATCAAACATATATTGCAAGATATATTGGGTATGTGTAGGATCATGATGGGCCAAAAAGTGGCAATATGATGGGTATGTGGTTGACAACCTTTTTGTTTACCAAAAATTGATGAAAGGAAAAGGGTTTTTAAAGGAGATTCTCAACTTTCCACCAATATAAATTATGCTTTACTTTTAATTTAATAAAGAATTATTATTCATTTTCTGTTCAAGTTACGACTAAAGTCCTAATTGATAGACTGATTGATAAACATATATAGCTTTCAAAAGGTATCACATTTTTTTAATCCAAAACATGTGTCACATTCTATGTTTCGCATACTATAGGATTAAAAAAAGAAAAATTGAATTTCATGAAATTTTGACCAAGTTAAGTTGGTCAGACATACGAGTTTTTTATATTTTTTAAAAGTTGTAGTAAAAATCATAATTAATTATTTACTTCAAAATAAATTACAAAAATTTATGCATCACATTGGGACATGAGTCGTCTACTTATTTCTGAAATCTTATAAAAAAATATTATCATTTTATTATGGTTAGGGTGGTTAGACAGTCACCTACATCTTAGTTTTTCCCTAAAATTTAAGTACTACTGCATTGAAATTTCAATTTTTCACCAAATAGAATTTGTTTTTAAACAAACCTAGTAGTTTAGAAACTACATTCAATTTGCACTAAAATTTTTTTTCTTACATATTTTTAAAATAATATAGATAACTTATTCAAATTTTTACATCAAGGTGCATAACTCTGATTTTTCTAATTTTTTTGCCACTTAAGGGCTTATTTTTTCCATAATGATCCTGCACATACCCTATTGCAACATTGTTTTTATCTTTTGTGATTTTATCTTTTTATTTATCTTGTTTCCTTATTCCCAAGATCTCTTGAGGATGTCCATAAGGATTTAGAGAGGAAGGAATGGGGGCATTGATCATTGATTTTGTTAGCTTTGTTTTTTGGGGATTTTTGCAATAATACCATGGTGAGTACTTGCTTTGTTGTTTGTTTGGAAGTCATTTTTGGGAATTTTTGTGTAGTAGTGCCATGTTAGGTTCTTCATACCTATTTGTGCAATAGGTCCAAAATATTTTGAAACTTCTCACCCATACAATCTAGCAGGGTTTCCATATGTTTGGTATGAGAAAAAATACTCCATGTTTGTGGAATCAAATTCCACACAATGGATACAAAGCCACCTTGGTCATTAATACCTTGTTTCTATGTGGCTATTTTCTAAATTTATAAGAATTACTAAAACACTACTTGGTTCTTTTTGAAAGTCAAAGAAAACTCATCACATTTTATATCAATATTAATCACTCACCAATGCATATCATCACATCAATCAATCATGATCTACATTTTTTTTGAAATTAGTTCATCAACATTTCTTTTATCATATAATCCTACTAACATTTCTTTTGGTTAATATCTTCATCCCACATTACAAAATTACTAATACAACATGCATAGTGCATCCAAAAAATCATTAGCATGTTATATCCATCATATCCTAAAAGATCATACATCATAAAATCATTCATATCATATCAAAACATTAAAAAATGAAAAAAATGAGAATGACATCATACATCCATTAGCATGTCATAAACATATGTGAATCTCATAAGCATTGCATAACCCATGTTATGACATGTCAAAAAATGGTATCTCGTATCTAATCAAAATGGGAAATGTCAAGTACATGAAAGTCATGAATATCATGAGTCATAAATCATATCAAAAATAAATATGAGGCCTCAAACTAGTTGATGAATGTATATACAAAAATAATGTTTACATCAAAGTATGTGATACAACAACAAAAATATTATATTAAATCATAATCCCTATTTTCCATCCCATGGAGATTGATCCTCTCTAGGAGGGGGTTTCTCCCTATCATGTTGATCTCTCTAGCTAAGTGTGGGAGACTGGTGTGGTTGAAGCATTAAACTCGTAGCCAGTTTCAAGGGCATGTTTATTGACTATCCCCTTGAGGACTCTACACCTGTAGCTGATTTCAAAACCCCAAAGCAAGGACATCTCTAACCTCTAGGTATTTTTGAGTCATATAATGTTCTATAATAAATAGTTTGAGCTATAGACTAATCTTTCTTAGCCTAATACTAAGCACAAGGAAAAGAAGAAGTAGGTGCAATCACCACCACTATCCTTTGCTAACTCTTAGTAGCCAACTTCTGCCTCAAAGAATCTCTTTCCTATCAAAGAGCATCTCTCTTAGCTTTAATGGTGTCTTTCTCTGTAGTCACTATGAAAACCTATGCATATGTGGCTTGTTACCAAGAAATCTCAAAATATCTCTCCCCAGTCTAGGAATTTGTCTCCTATGTAGCCTAATCTATCTTGGTCATAATTTGAGAAATTCTTGCAACCATATCACCCTTTTGGGGAGGTTCTTGTGGAACTTTTTGTTGATGATGTTGTTGATCCCTATGGTCCTATGGAATTTAATCATCTTGAACATCATGTTGCTAATCCCCATCATACTCATCCTAAGGTTTCTAGTGTTGCTCATGAGAAAGTTGCAATCTCTACCAATCTTCCCTATGCCCAGCTACACTAGGAATCCTCCTCACCTAACCGGTAACTAGACCACCTCCTGCTACAACACTAATCAAAGGAGTAAATCTCAATGGCCATCTATTAGCCCACAACTAATCATAATATTATCATTCCTAGATCATGAGGACCAACTAACGAACCCCAACAAAAAGGAGTGAGTGCTAGGAATGGTATAACAGATCTACTAGAATCAACCCTGTGTCCCCATGCATTGACCTCGTGGATTGTGTGTGCATATCATGCATGGTATTTGTCACCTGATCGAGTTCATCTCTCTCTAAACTATCAGAGAACCCTATCTGGAATATATCGCTCAAGTATAATTTCAACTCTACCAATCAACCATTGATTCTATCTACAATATGTCAAGTGGACATGATCATTGAGCCATGCCTTACAAGCTAGATATGACCTCTAGATAAACTATGCCATGTCATAAAATATAAATCTCTAGTATTATAGTCATCATGGCTATTTTTTATGTGTTGGGATATGGTGTTCTACACCATTGCATTAAATGATTTATTATAATGCTATAATTAAATAATTATTTAGTTGTGATGCACCTTAGTGGTGTGGCTAATCAAGTTAGGTAATTATATGGGGGACCACTTATGTTGTATTATAGCATTGTATTATTATTTTATGTGTGGGAGACATGTGATAATAATTTAATATTGGGGAAATATTAAATAAAGTAAAGTCTTAGTACCTAATATTAAATATTGGGTAAGTGGTTTTATATTCACATGGTTTTGTGGTACATGGTTTTACCTTACAACAAGTTGTATTTTGTGTGAGCTTGTTTCTATAAAAGAAAACACATGTGTAGTGGTTTATGTTGGGTTGAGTGGTTTGGCTGTCATTTTTCAATCCTTTAGAAGAGTACATTTGTGAAGCATGGCATGGGATGTGTGTGTATTCATGCTTGGACACATGGAGTTGCATTTGAGGGCTTGATGCTTTGGAGGTGTTCATTGTAACTCTTGTATGGATTTATTGTTGATTAATATGATTGAGTATGGATGCTTTTGGAGGATAGGTTTTTCCCTCTTGTGGGTTTTCTTAGGGTATATCTTGTGTCATCTTTGATGGGTATGTTCTCTATTCTCTTGCTTATAGATTCTAAGTACTTATTTGCATAAAATTATCTTTTGGGTTATGTCAAAATTATCGTTAGATGGATGCAAGATTCCTTACATAATGGAGGTAATTTTTACACTTTTAAGAGTAGGGATAATGAATATCCCATCGATCAGTACCCTCAACCTTTGTGATCACTATCCTCTCGCATGCCCACAAATGAAGATGAGTCATACTAGCTGAAATACTATTTCCAAATTGATAGAAAACCTCATGCATATCCTTATACAAATGTGCAAGAATTCAAGGGCCCCATAAATACATAGTCCCATGATCCACCATCCTCTTGATACAAATACCACATCCAACTAGGAATCCCCTAGCTCTTCGATTAGGCATCACTGGCCTAATAATAAGTACCAACATTATCACCATCAGATCTATGTAATCAACAAAGGGTTTCCAACCAATCTCTAAATAAATCACTATCAGATGTTGTACACCTAGGAGTCTCTACATCACCTAAGTATCCCTGTTTTTGTTATATGTAATGAACTCCCCATGGATTGAGATATGTAAGATCATCCATACATCCTTTAGTGTGCTCATGCACTCTCCTGTAGGAAAATGGAAAGTTGTAGTCTCTTATCTCCATCTCTCGACCAATGTAGTCATTATAGATCAATTTTCCCTAATCTCTAGAATATATGTGGTGTATCTCAAACTAGCATCATCTAGGAAGTCTCTCTCAAGCTCCTAAAAATTGGTAATGACATCCAACATATGTTGAGGTCTATGCTCATTGGAATACAAATGCTTAAGAATAGCCTATAAACATTTAACCCACAATGTCAAAATTTTCTAGAAAGTTAAATAAAGAACTTAAATTTGCAATCAAAATACCTTAAATTTTTTTTAATAATAGTGAGCTTCTTTCATAATGAAAGCAACCCTATTTTATAATAGTAGACCTATCTTAAGATGATACTGGTTCTCTTAGATGATAACATGCCTATTTTCACTACAATAGTGATTTCGTTCAACGAAAGTGACCATCTTTTTAATTTTCCTTCCCTACGATTAAGTTGGATAATAGTAACAAGGTTTTGCTAAAGTGTCCTACTTCAACAATAGCACTATTTTTTATAGAAGTGGCATTCCTACGTACTACTATGGAGGTTGTATCACATCACTAGTGGTACAAACCTAAGACTATCACTATAGTTTCATCTTACTTTGAACATTAATTACACAAATAAGAAAAAGAAGCATATATATTGCAACCCCTACACTAACTAGATTCTACTACTATCAGACTATGTCTACTCTATGTGGTGTGCTCGAAACTCTTTCCATCATGAATTCACATTTGTAGTTGGAAACCCTCAAATCTCTAAAATTACCTACGATTGAGAGTGCAAATGAAGGGTAAATGAATCCTAAGCTTCCATTTAACCCCCCAAACCCTAATTTTTACCCTTGGAAACCCTCCTAGGTTAAATATCAAGTACTCTAGATCATCTTGAATCTTAAAAGAAACCCCTAGGCCCTAATTTTTTGAATTTTATGCATCAAAACTAATCTTGAACCTTTCCATGACCTTGACCTTAAAAATTCATTTTTTCGGTTGACCTCTCGAGGGAGCAACCCAACATCTTATCATCCTTCTATTGACTATTAGGCTACAATAGGGCATCAAAAAAATAAATCCAATCCTGATCTGAGCATCAAAATCTTTGAAACAACACAAGTACAATGTATCAAAGAGGGTTATAATTTGTAGACATGTAAAAATTCCTTCACACATATCACACATAATGAATTGCATTTTTCCATCATCGACATCACTTTCATCCTTATCCTTGCATTTCACCACATTTTCATCATTAATCCCCTTTTAACATTGTTTTCAACAATTAGCCCTCTTTCCCTCTATTAATTAAATGATCTTGAATTTTTTAATTAACTCATCCATTTCATTACTAATTTCCCCTTTATCACCCTAATTGAATAATTCCTAATTATTAGTTAATATAACCTATTTCTTTTAATCCCATCATGATAAAATGACCTTAATTACTTAATTATACTACCATTTAATCTTGTCACGTGATTAAATAATTCCTAATTATTTAATTATCCTATTTTCCTTAAATAAAGCATATTTTTTAGGAATATTCCATTTCAAAATATGTCAACAAATTTATCTCAACCATTTCTAGCCCTTGACCTTGAAATTAATTCTCATCCCTTGATCTTAAATATCTTATTAACCATTTTCATAAAATGGTGGAGCAAGCTTGAGTTCTAACTAATCTCCTTCATCCATATCCCTTGATTCATTCTCCTTTGTGGGTGTTTTCGATCAATATCAACCCTTCTTTTTTGAGTTTCTAACTGAATCCTATCCATTGATCTGATTTCTCCAAATCTATAAAAGAACCCTCATCCCTCTCATAAGTCATCTAGAGAATTTGTGAAGAGATCATGTCCAATTGATTCTTGAGTATGTTTAAGATAACATATCTTGTCATCTAGATCATATTTCACAATCATTTCTTTTTAAAGTTATCATGGAGGCTTTGTGTTGAAAAGAAATCTAAACTATCAAATCCACACAAATACACTCCACTATTGGATGGTATGATTGTTTATTTTTGAATTCATTTGCATTTCAATTTGATTGTGCTAACCTTTTTGTTTGAATTAATAGCTATAGAAATTTCATTTCATGAGTAGGGCATTCCTAATCATTTTTATAATTTAATTTTGATTTAATTAATTCATATAATAAATGTCCATTTTATCCCCTTACATTAATAAGGACACCTAGTGGGACCTAGGTCCTTTAATTTAACATTTTAATCAAGTTTTGTCATTAGTTATAGATTGTAGGTAAGTTTCATTCTTTACAAGGGTCACTTTCATAAATTGGGTCCCTATAATCCTAATATCCAAGCATGGTTGTCTCCTTTTTGGTCACTATTGGATCAACTTGGCCATTGTCATTCGATTTTTTGATAGTTTAATAGAGGTTTTCATTTTATTGAGGAATAGATCCATAGTCATCCTAGAACTGAGCCGCTATTGTCCCATTTATCTACCATGGTCATCCTTTTTTTTGGCTACTATCATTGTAATTAGATGCTATCATCCTTTCTGTTTGCAAGTTTCTCACTATGTTTATTTTGAATATCATTATAGAAATACTATCACCCTTTTAATAAACACTATCAACCTAAAATTTAGATATTATTATTAGACTGAGTTGTAGTTGTCTCAGGAACAGAGCCCCTATTGCAGGTAATAGGGTTTCTATTGTACTCTTTTCTACTTCTACTTTAGTTTTTCAAAACTTTTGTGGATTTCCAATTTACCTAACCCTAACCCTAACTCAATTCTTGTCTATTGTGTTTTTATCTTAGCTAGCTTATTTGGTGAATCTCTTGTAGGGAGAAGATATATCTTTTATGAACTACTAATCCATTCTTAATAGAGGTGAAGAAAGGTCAATGATATCCAAGCTAAAACTATCAAAACATTGGTTACATAAGCTTCTTGAAGGATCTTTTTATTTTCAAAGCATTTTTGTTTTTTTTGATGTCCTTAACATTTGAGTTTGGTTCTTAAAACATGAATTTCCTTTGTCAGATAACTCTTTGTTTTGGGCTTAAAATCTAATTACAATAAATTTTCCATCTTGTATTTTGTGATTGGGAAGCTAGATACATATTTTTTCCCATCACGTCATTTTATGATCTTGGGTGTAAGATAAATATCTTGGGATTTTCTCTTTTTGGTCACCAAAGGTATTTTGATACATATCCTATCCTGTTGCATCATTCAATGATCCTAGGTGTAACAGAAATATAAAAATGCTAAGAAATTATTTTTTATTAGAGGGGCCTACTTTCAAATACATCCCACAATGGAGAACTCAAGGTGACCCTAAAGAAAATTTATTGGCGAGCTATATAAAGTATGTGAAAATAAAAGTACATAGCATAAATCCATTGATGGCTACCTTCCGGGCCTACTCTCATTCAAATGAATCAGTCACTTAGGGGAAGCTAGAGATTTTAGTGATCTCCCATCTGAATTATACCTAATGGTGTTCATAACTTCATTTAATACATTTTCATTATAATTCATCCAAGATTTTCAAAATGGTTCTTCAAAGTATTGCATAGGAATAGTGTTGTTCCTAGAAGTTACTTACCATGTTCATTCTATAGTTGAGGCATAAGGATTAACTACTCATTCTCTTTTACAAAGAAAGGAGTAGCAAGGTGTTACATGACCTTGTTATGTCCTATTTGACCCCTCTATAGATATGGATTACATCATTCTTTTAGGGGTGGGGTAAGCCTACATAAAGAAATGTACCTATATTCTATAGGATGTAATTGATTGATCTTGTTTGAGCCACACTAGCGAATATTATGGAATAAGGTTCACAAAATATCCCCCTTTCACATTGAGTCAACTATTTGCATAGTTTTATCTTCTATATGTATCAATTTCTCTCAAAATTATCCCCTAAAACATTAGATGAAAGACATTAAAACTTGTAAACTTGTCTAAATTGGTCACAAAACTGAAAACTATCAAGACTAGACCACTACTATACATTTTACCACTTTCATCCCAACATCTTACCATAATAGTCCTAAAACTTGACCGCTATTGTGTATCAAATGACTATTGTGATCATTGCAATAAAAACCACAATTTTTAATAGATCCCACTATTTTCAAAACTACCATGGTCATCCTAAAACAAGTTTTCTATTGTCATAATTGTGAGAAAAATATATTACGATAGACTTGAACTTTCACACCATTTAATTCATGTCATCTAATCAAACATCACTATCTTATATCTCAATCTTTATTTACTTTCAGTTTGTAGCTACCACCTTTTGGATATAAAAGCAACAAAATATGACTTGCATCATACCTTATCAACAATATTGATCATACATCCACCTAGGCTTTAGACACACATTGAACACAATATATCAAAATATAATCATCTTGTTAGTATTTTAATCAAAACACCATATTTTCTAGTAGTCTTGTCAAAATTTTGTGGACATCATGCTCTGACTATGTTTCTAGACTTTTTGTATCAACTTTTACTTGAAACTTGTAAACATAGTTCAAACAAAGAAATCAACATATCCTCCACCACCATCCTTGAGATGTAGCAAAAATCAAGCAAAATATTGTTCATTATTATGTTCCTAGACTAGTATCATATCTCAAGAATCCAAAATTCAATCAGGCTCTCATCATATGGTTGCACATCCAAATGTATAATGTTATTTTTATAACATTATCCAAAATCCACTCATATCCTTATCATAGAAATGAGTGCCAAAGTCACATCATTCATAAAATTTCAAGAATCCAACATTAAACTTGATCATCAAACTATCCCAATATTAACATCAATCAACATCCTTTTGTCCAAAAATGGTTTACCCACATTCCCTTTGTACATAAAAACTTCAAGCCAAAACATCACAAAACATAACCATAACATCCCAACAACATATCAATGTCAATCTATCACCTGTATTAAGCTCCACTCAATACACACATGGATTCATCATATCACACTAGGTACAACAACATAGCAACAATATGTGTACCCATTTGGGACTTTGGAATACCTTGTCACATGCCAAACTTTAATCAATGTCAAAACTCACAATTCTGTCAATCATACCATCAAAATAATGAGTCGCAATATAAACAAAATCTTGATGATCATCAAAACCTTGATTTATATCATCAACAAAATGTTCAACATTAAGACATTATATATCCACAACCACAACATCAACAAAAAAACCATTCTTACAACATCAAGAAATTGCATATCAACAACTAGAAATCATCAAAAAGCAAGTTTTTCCATCCCATAACACAACTATACATAAATACACTCCTTTAGGGTAGTCAATTGAGGGGGTGTTAAACACATTATTCCATGCTAGACATATCACACTTCTAAAAACACCATGTAATAGTGAACTTATTGTCAAATTCCCATGGTATGATGACAAGGTCTATTGTAAATAACATGGAATAAAAGATCATGATGCATCAAATTGTGTTAAGCTCAAAAATATCATTCAATAACTTATCAATAAAGGATAAATAACTAATGAAGAAAACATTGAAGGTTCAATTACTAATGATAACATTGATAATATCTCAACCTCAAATGTTGAAGACAATTCAATAAAGATTTATCTACCACTAATCACATTGAAGTTGTCTTTACCTCACCTAATGAGAAATAGGACATATATCAAGAATATTTCCCAAATCATGATCAAAATCAATCACCAAAATCTAACAATGATCCAATTGAAGAAATCATAATGCCATTTAATCTCATGGTTGAAAATATTGATAATATCTCTACCTTGAATGTTGAAGACAATGATCAATATCCATCTACCAATGGTCAAATTGACAATGTCTATACATAATCTAATGAGAAAGATGATATATCCCAAGAATTTATCCCCAAGCATGATCAAAATGCTTCACCAAGGATTAGAAATTCTCCTTTCCAAGACATATTGACAACATTTCATTGAATGGACCTTGCTATTATAAAGAGAAAAAATCCTTAGTTCAACACTTGGTCCAAATTCACTTGAAGATCAAGAGAATCTTGAACCAATTCCCATGCCTAAAAAATACATTAGAGAACCCTTTGAAAATAATCCATCCTTTGAAATTTACCCATTTAGAGAATTTGATCTGAAGCATGTTAAAGAAAACTAAAAAAATATTCAATATCAAGAATCCACATCTCCAAGATACTACAATGATTTAATGGGTATCTTTCAATCCATACAAGATTTCACAAATGATGATCATATCCATATCTAAAGCACATATACATCTACCAATGAGATTCTTACTCCTACTAGACATGTATATGATCTTTATCCAAAACAAGAGTCTCATACTCTTGATATCATTACCACACAATAGGAGTCCCCTACTCTTAACATATATACACATGGTCAAGGCATAACTAAATCCATAGAAATATTTAAAATGGATCATAGGGAAGATACATGGGCTGTGAAGGAACAACACCATTTGAATGAGCATTAAAATAAAATAAAATCTTTAAGAAGATTAAAGGTATTGAGTATGAGGATATTAAGAATTATCAAAATAAAGGATTATGTTTACAAGAACATAGTATCTTGAAATTAGAAAGGATTACTAGTAATACTAAGTAGAAGATCATTGGTTATAAAACATTCATAGAATCTGATAATGTTAGTGATACCTCTATAATACTGGGGCAACCTTATCTAGTTCAAATATCAACATGGGGAGCATGAAGAGTCCTTATGATGAAAATGTTACCAATGCTACAACCATCTATATCATGAATTGTCATCCACACATATTTCCACATTTTAATTGGGATGAACCAAAAGAGAAAGTTTTATATGAATAAAAAGATAAAATCATTGAAGAAAAAGAATCAGTTAAGAAAACTAGAAAAACAAAATTCAAATGGAACGAAAAGAAAAGAAATAAAACCATCCCTATCAAACTCCATTAGTCAAAGAAACTATGGGGGAAAATAAAAAAGAGAGAATCATCCATAAAAAATGTCCAACAACACAAAGGAAAGCTTCAAGAGTTACATACAAAGTATATAAATAAGTTGGTCCTAATGGAATATCCATATCTACCCATCATTTCTCATACTCCCATGTTTGAAGAGTCAAAGATTCCAAACTATCGACCAACCCATTTGCATCCCATATCCTTGAACGTACTCCACCATTAACTTTGACATCCATGACATCAAAATGTCACATTGACCTTATGTTGGAAGCAACTCTTTATCATAAAGACTTTAGAGGTACCTATCACGATCTGTGCATCTAGACAAGGTTAACTCCATTATAGACAAAAAAGACAAATTATTAGGGGTTACATTCAAGCACCTATATCTCAATGAAAAAACTCCTCCAAGAAGGATATTATTGGCACATTATGATAAAAACATCATCTATATCAACTCCAGTAGCATCTAGATCAACACCAAAAGGTGGTTAAAAATGAGTGTAAATCTTGAAAGAATAAAATAAATAAAGAAAAATAAAAAGGATTATGTGTGATAAATTTATATTTAAAAACAAATGAAAACACACCAATAGAACATTATATGAAAAACATAAAATAGAATAAAAAATGCAAACTACATTTTTTTCTATTGATGCCATCCTATCGTCCTCTATCTCCAGTGTTTTTGTCGATTCCAGCTTGCTCTCAGATTGTGTGCTAGGCTCAAAAAATGGTCTTCCTAGAGAATGAGATTGAATATGAATGCATGCAATGCCAAGATACGATTAATGTGCTATGAATGCTAAAACTGATAATGACAATGCTAGAATGCTCGAATACTACAATGCAACTATTCTCAAATGTGCGTGTTGTAAGTTGTAACCAATGCTTGGATTCACAGAGGTATTTATAGAGTTTTCAAAAGATTATGATTGGCTGATGTGATCAACAGCTGTGAAAATTCCTGACAGATTGAATGGTCAAAGATGGATAAGATTAGAGAGAAAAATAGAAGAAAACTAGAAAGCAGGATTTGTTTCCTTTTTGGTGAAAGAGATAAGATGAGATGATAAAGATGAATTGTAAAAATCATCTTTTTGTGAGATTTTGGAAAGATTTTGAACATAAATAATGAATTTATCAAATTCATTATTCATTCATTGGTGACATGGAAGATTTTCTTAAAATATAATACTTAATTAAGATTTGAAGAATAATAGAGGATTTCGTAATTAAATAAAAAAATTAATTATGATTTTAAAATATATGCAATATATTTAATTAAATAAAAATATTTAATTAAAGATATGAAGAGATAATATGAGATGATAAAAATCATCTTTTTAGAAGATTTTGGAAAGATTGAAGAAGATAAATAATGAATTATAAATTCAATTATTTATTTATGGGTGGCATGGAGATTTTTCTCAATTAGATAATCATTTAATTAAGATTTGAAGAATAATAAAAAATTTCATAATTAAATATAATATTTAATTATGATTTGAAAAGATATGAAGGATATTAATTAAGTAAAGATATTTAATTATTTTTTTAGGAAATGACATGTAGATGAAATTAATTAAATAAAATATTTAATTAATTAGAAGAAAGATTTTGAATAGGAGAAAGGAAATGTTTTAAATTTAATTAAATCAAAAGACTTAATTAAATTCAAAAGGTGATAATTAATTAAGATAAATAAAGGGTATTTATTTAATTAATTAAGTAGACATATGAATGTGAAATAATTAAATAAAGTGAATGAACAATAATTAAATTAACTAAATTTAATCATATGTAGTGGAATTTAGAGAAATTAATTAAATAATAAATAATTAAATGCAAAAATTAATTAGACATGACCAATTTTATGCATATACATTTCGCCCCTCTTTGAAGTGATGTGTGAAACACATTGCTTCAAAGAAAATATTCCTGCTTTTGAAATTTGTTGTGTTTGATTTTTCCCTCGGTCAGAAAATTTTAACTGATATGCCCCTGATAAAAAAAAAGTGTCCCTAATATGCCTTTTGATTTGAAACTGATATGTTTCTTATTGAAAAAAATGTGACTGATATTGATGATGCCCCCTCGGGAGGTAAATCACTAGTGATGAGAAAAATGTTGAGTTGATGATGAAATTCAGATGATGAGAGGGATGCAGTGATTTAGCTCTCGATAATTGATGAAAGAATGATGATGTATATTGCTTCTTTGGTCAATAGATAGATAAATTGTCTTGTCATCATGTTGATATGGATATAAATGATAGAATATTTGATAAATGATGAATTGATAACTTTTCTTCCCAAAATAGAAAACAAAGAGTAGAATGATTGATATGACTTCTGATAAATTTTATTTCTATGATAGAAAAAAAATAGTAGATGATGTGATTGAAAACATATTTGCATTTGTGACTAAAGTGCAAATAGGAAGATGATTTTATTGTTGATAAGTTTTCTTTACTGAAAAAGTGAACAAACAGTAAATGATGATAGAGTAGATTGATTTGATATTCAGATAGATAGATTTTGCATTGATGTCATGATATGAGTCACTTAGATAGAGTATTTGATATGGTTCACTGATATGATGCACTGATATGGGACACTGATAGGGATAACTAATAGATAGATATGGGTTGTGATTGTATGATAAAAGGAATAGATAGATAAATCGCATGATATGAGTCATTGATAGATAGAGAGATTCAGATTGACCCTTGCACAGTCGAGGTGTGGTGCAGGAGCACCCAAGGCCTTCAAGGAGCTCTTCAAGGATCAGGAGTGTGCAGGGGTTATGAGGACCTATCAAACAAATTAAAACATCAACTTTGACCTTTTAAAGCCTATAATGGCATTTGGAAAGGATAAATGTGTTAAGAGAGTCAACTGTCCTAAGGGTCCTAATAAGGACCCTAGGACCAAAATGCTATGTAATTGGAATTATCATGTTCTAGGGCTTTAATTAGGTCAAATAAGGTTGGATATTGAAGATCCAATAGGTTTTAGTTTGTGGAGTTTAATAAATTTCAAGATTGGAAATTCAAATTTTTGAATTCCAATTTGGGCGGGTAAATGAGTTTTGTGAGTTTTAATCACTTTGATGTAACTTAATCAACCCCAAATAGTTGGATCAGTTGGGGAATGGTTCTATAACCCCAAAATATTCATTTTTACAGAGGTTGGTCATTTGGAGCAAGTACTGTATGGACTATTTTCTGGAAATAAGAAAAAAAATAGTTTTCTTGCATTTTTGGAGTCTTTTTGATAAACTACTGACTTCTATTGACGATATGATCAGTTGAATGCCTTGGGAACTTGCATTTACATGTTTTTAAACCCTTCTATGTTCTGAAAGCAATAATAAATAGTTTCTTCAAACAATACATCTGACTGTCCCTAGAAAATTTAGATTTTGCACTCATTTTGTGATTTTTCATGGATAAATGATCCATTTCATGGAAAGTGGTGACTTTAATCTATGAAATGGATCATTTATAACATGTATAATACCAATATAACACTATAATGTGCAAGAGAGATGAATACTATGGTGTACACCAAGATTTGACATTGAAAAGTGCATGAAGTTGGACCCTAGGGTGTAGCAGCAGAAGACCTACCTGAAGGAGGGATATGTTTTTGAGTTGGGAATGATTCAATATGTTGTCCTAATGGTGTAGAGTCAATGAGAAAGTTTTGGAAGTGATTGGAAGGTTAGTTTTCAAGAAGCCCTAGTTTTTGAGGCAAGTTAAGGATAGTTTTGTGTTTGAGCATGTTAGGGGTGTCATAGAAGCCTAAAAACTTGGAATCTTTGGTTTTGAGTCATTTTAAGGGATTGTTGAAAGTTTCATGGTCAGGGGTTGAATTTAAAGAGGGGTTGCTTCGGAAAAGAGGACTAATTAGGCCTAATTTTTTAGGAGACAATAGGTTTTGGAAGGGATTATCTGAAGCAAGTGATATAAAGGTTTGGATATGTTGTTTATCATCACAAACCACATCTGAAATAGTCATTAGATTGGAGGTTCCTTTGGAATATTTGAGAACAAAGTCAAAAATCCTTCGCTAGAGGCCTAGTTGGGCTAGTAACCTAGTTAAGGTGAAAATTTGGTTTTGTGTCTAATTAAAAGGGTTGGGCTTTGAAATCATTGAAGACAAGTGTAATTGTGCCCCTTAAGATCATTCCTAGGGTTTGGATCCATTGGAGAAGGATTTGATTCATGAGTGAGCCATTTAGGCTCTGTCTCCATCAGGGTGCCTGAAGAAGGTTTTAAGATTGCATCATTAAGTTCCTTGAAATATTTGTGTTTCTTTCAAAGTCCCTAATCCTCTACATCAGAGTGGTATCAGAGCAGTGAGTAGGTCCTTTAGGGATTGAAGAAACAACAATGGCACCAAAAAATCAATTGGCAAGAGAGTTAGAAGAGTTGAAGGAAATCTTGGAAAGGGAGAGAAGAGAAAGAAGGGAACAAGAAGTAACAAGAGAGCAGGCCAGAGCAAGAGAAGAAAGGAAATGGAGAAGGGAGAGAGAGACTAGGCAAGAAAGGATAAATAACCTTGAGAGGAGTAGGAGGAGAGAAGACCAAGAAGACCAAGAAGACAATGATGAAGATGAAGAGCATGTGAGGGTAAATCAGGAACAACAAGTAGATGAGACAGAGGACCCTGAGGAAAGGAGGTTATTGAGATTGTTGAAGGCAGTACAAGGTCATGGAGGAAAGAGTCACATAGATTTTCCTATCTATCAAGAGAAGATGGATAGTGAAGAGGTGTTAGGATGGCTTGATGTCTCAGAAAACTATTTTGAGTTTGAGGAAATGGATGAAGAGAGGAAGGTTAAGTTTTCCAAAACCAAGTTGAGAGGTGCAACTTTGACATGATGGACTAGTTTTTAGAATTATAGGATGGCTAGAGGATTGGAAAAAGTTTCTACATGGGGTAGGATGAAGAGTTTGGTCAAGGAGCAATTCCTACCATCTGATTACACAATTCATGTGAAGAGGATGAGGCATAATTTAAGGCAAAAGGACATGGATGTGATGTCCTATACTGAGAAATTTCACAAGCTTAGTATTAGAGGAGGTTATGAGGAAGAGGATGAGAAAATAGCCAGGTATATCAATGGCTTGAGGTACAATCTACAAGATGAGATTGGTTTGCAATTGCCAAGGACATTAGGAGAATGTTTTCAATTGGCCATTAGAGATGAGGAAAAGGTGAAGAGGAAGCAAGAAAGATCAAGCAATGGTGGAAGAGGAGGTAGTTCAAATAGGGGCAAAAGTAATAGAGAACAAGGACAAGGCATCAATGACAAGAGTAGCAATGACAAAGGCAAAGAGGTATTTTCTAATCAAAGAGGTGGATACACTCCTAGAGGAGGAGGCAGATTTGGACAAGGTAGAGGACCATTCATAGGTAGGTGTTTCAATTGCAATGAACTAGGGAATCCTTCCTTCAAGTGTCCTAAATGGGAACAAGCTGATAAAGGTAGAGGTAGGAGAGCTAACTTGGTACAAGAAGAAGAAGACAAGAAGGAGGAGTCAAAAACATTCATGGTAGACCGTGTGACTGATGGTGAGTTTCTTATGGTCAAGCAAGGAGAAAGACTTCATAAAGAGTCAAAGGTAACTATTTTCAAAACAAATTGTTTGAGTCATGGTAAGATCTATAGATTACTCATAGATTCAGGGTCACATAGCAATTTAGTTTCACTTGATATGATAACCAAGTTAGGGATTGAAACATTTGATCATCCTACTCCCTACAAGGCCACTTGGGTAACTCAAGGATAGCATGTAGAGATTTGTAAGACGACTTATGTAGATTTCTCAATTGGATCATATCATGATAGGGTGCTTTGTGATGTCATTACAATGACTTGTGGTCATATCATCTTGGGGAGACCATGGCAATATGCTAGAAGGACATTACATGATGGATTCCATAATACATATTTGGTGCATAAATGAGATGTTAGATATTAGTTGGTTCCTTTGCCTTTGGAGCAGTCAAATGAAAGTTTTATGATCTATTTTGAGAAGCATTTGCAGGTAAATGAGCAGGGTAAGATAGGGGAAGACATTGGTAGGTTGAGACAAGACAAGTTGTAGCAGGGTTGTGAAGGATATAGTCCTAAAAACTAGAATTTGTGGGACTTGGATAGTATTAAGGTGGGGAATATTGAATTCCCTATAGTTGAGGGTGATAGAGGTGATGTCATTTCACAAAGGAGACAGGGGAATGAAGGTAGAAATAGGGTACAGGTACGGACTGATCTTAAACATCCAAGAGGACAAGCTAATCCTTGTTTTGATTCTGTCAAGAGTGCAGATAGGCATAAGAGGAATACAGTGACTTTGGGAGATTACATACCCTCTCATTGGAAGATGAAAACATATGAGAGCAAGGGGTCTTTTGGTGGAAACACATGCGATACTTCTTGGGGCAAGAAATCTTTCTTTCTTGGGGAGAATGGTGCAGGAGAACCCAAGGCCTTCAAGGAGCTCTTCAAGGATAAGGAGTGTGCAGGGGTTAGGAGGACCTGTCAAGCAAATCAAAACATCAACTATGACCTTTTAAAGCCTATTCTGGCATTTGGAAAGGATAAATGTGTTAAGAGAGTCAACTATCCTAAGGGTCCTGATAAGGACCCTAGGACCAAAATTCTATGTGATTGGAATTATCATGTTCTAGGGCTTTAAATAGGAATACAATGCTTTAATTAGGTCAAATAAGGTTGGATATTGAAGATCCAATAGGTTTTAGTTTGTGGAGTTTAATAAATTTCAAGATTGGAAATTCAAATTTTTGAATTCCAATTGGGTGGGTAAATGAGTTTTGTGAGTTTTAATCACATTCATGTAACTTAATCAACCCCAAATGGTTGGATCAGTTGGGGAATGTTTCTATAACCCCAAAATATTCATCTGTACGGAGGTTGGTCATTTAGAGCAAGTACTATACGGACTATTTTCTAGAAATAAGAAAAAAACATAGTTTTCTTGCATTTTTGGAGTCTTTTTGATAAACAACTGATTTCTATTGAGGATATGCCCAGTTCAATGCCTTGGGAAATTTCATTTACATTTTTTTAAACCCTTCTATGTTCTGAAATCAATAATAAATAGTTTCTTTAAACAATACATTTGACTGTCCTCTAGACAATTCAGATTTTGCACTCATTTTGTGAGTTTTCATGGATAAATGATCCATTTAATGGAAAGTGGTGACTGTAATCTATGAAATGGATCATGTCTAACATGTATAATACCAATCTAACACTATAATGTGCAGGAGAGATGAATACTATGGTGTACACCAAGATTTGACAGTGAAAAGTGCATGAAGTTGGACCCTAGGGTGTAGCAGCAGAAGATCTACCTGAAGGAGGGATATGTTTTTGAGTTGGGAATGATTCAATATGTTGTCCTAATGGTGTAGAGTCAATGAGAAAGTTTTGGAAGTGATTGGAAGGTTAGCTTTCAAGAAGCCCTAGTTTTTGAGGCAAGTTAAGGAGGGTTTTGTGATTGAGCATGTTAGGGGTGTCATAGAAGCCTAAAAACATGGAATCTTTGGTTTTGAGTCATTTTAAGGGACTTTTGAAAGTTTCATGGTCAGGGGTTAAATTTAAAGAGGGGTTGCATAGGAAAAGAGGGCTAATTAGGTCTAGTTTTTGAGGAGACAATGGGTTTTGGAAGGGATTGTCTGAAGCAAGTGATATAAAGGTTTGGATATGTTGTTTTTCATCACCAACCACATCTGAAACAATAATTATATTGGAGGTTCCTTTGGAAGATTTGAGAGAAAAGTCAAAAATCCATCACTAGGGGCCTAGTTGGGCTAGTAGCCTAGTTGAGGTGAAAATTTGGTTTTGTGTGTAAGTCAAAGTGTTGGGCTTTGAAATCATTCAAGACAAGTGTAATTGTTCCCCTTAAGATCATTCCTAGGGTTTGGATCCATTGGAGAAGGATTTGATTCATGAGTGAGGCATTTAGGCTTTGTCTCCATCAAGGTGCTTGAAGAAGGTTTTAAGATTGCATCATTAAATTCCTTGAAATATTTGTGTTTCCTTCAAAGTCCCTGACCCTTTACATCAAGGTGTGTCAGGACCACATAGAAATCCTAGGGAAGGAGGTGCAGGAGGAAATGGAGGCTAAAAGCACAAAGTTGTGTTACACTTTATAAAGGGAATAGCCAACGTTGATCCAACTTTTAAACTTGAATCACTAAAAAGTGGCATATATGTATTGAATTTTGAAATGATGTAAACTAGTAAAATATGTATCTTTAACTATATTTTATGTTTTTTATTTTTTAAAAAAATAAAAAAATAATTTTATACTAGTTTTTAATAAATTAACAATATAATTTAGTCGGTGATAAAATGCGGAAAAATGAAGTTGCATGGGACATCAAAATTTTTATAGTAAATTTAAATTTTTTTTGTGTCAAATTTTTGGTGTGTATTTATAACTTGAAAATTTAGTGCATGGATATTATTTTTTTCCAATTTTGATAAATATATATTTTTAAATAAATATTAAAATGTGCGTGAATAGATATATAGTGAGGGGAAGGGCTTTTTCCTCTGATGGTGTTTCGGTCTACAACTGCAAGGAGCCGAGCTAGGGCATCTGAGCCCTAGCTTGTGCTTGCTTTCTATGTTTGTGTGAAGGTTGGGGTGGGTGTTTGATTCATTCTGTGGGGTAATCTTTTGCTGCGGCTGTCCTTTGAAGCACTGGCCCAGTTGTGTTTGGCCATTTTTCCTGCATGTGAGGGTTTCCTCTAATCTATTGTGCCTAGGGCTAGATCTTTCTTGTGCTAGTCTATCCAAGGCCTTTTGGCAACTATGTCTCAGGGTGAGCCATCTAGGGTTGCACCCGACATGGATTTTTGTGCTGCGGTGGGCTTGAAATCCTCAAGAAAAGGAGCGAGGGTTTTTGAAAACACCCTCTTCTCTCCAAATATAGGGTCTATGGAATCGAATTCATTTGGTGGATCTCGAATCTTGAAGATTAATGGCTACCTTGAGCATTGCAAAGAGAGACCTAAATTGGTGATTCTGTTTGAGATGATTGTGGAGGATATTGAATATTATTCAAAGCATTCTCTATATTGCAATTTTTTAGGAATGAAAGTGTCTACAATTTTTGGAAACTTGGGCTCAGAGGACTTGGGAGCCAGAGGGTGAAATGGAGGTCACGCTGCTCACAAATAATTTTTTCATGGTCACATTTATCTGCTTGGCTAATCGCAATAGGGTTTTTGAGGGGGGGGCTATTTTCACAACCAGGTTGGGTGGTTCGTCAAGCCATGGCATGAAGGCTTTAATCCCTCTGAGGAGCTTCTGAATCATGTTCCGGTGTGGGTTCGGTTGCCCAGATTTCCAATTGAATGTTGTTCTGAGGATGTTTTGCACATGCTTGCTTCGATGCTTGGGAAGCTGGTGGGGTCTTCGACACAAACCCTAGGTAAGAAAGTAATGACTTTTGCTCGAATTTGTGTGGAAATTGATTTGAGTAGACCTTTGCTAGATGCTTTGGATATGTGTGTGGGTTCCCATTCTTAGGTGCAACAATTGGATTATGAGACCCTTCCTTTTTTATGTCGCCTCTGTCATGAATATGGTCACCTATTGTGTAGATGCCCGAAGGCTAAGCCTGTGGTGCCTCAGCCTCCACCTCCTCCTCGTAACACCCCTGATGCTGATAAGGGGAAGAATCCTATTTCTATTGAGGGGATAGATGTTGAGGGTTATGTTCCTATTAAGGCTCGTAACTAGAATAGAGGTCAAAAGAGGACTTTTATGGAGAGACAAGATGAGGATACTTTTAATAGGTTTGAGGTCTTAGATGATTTGGGTTAGCAAGAAGTTAATCCAGGGTTAATAAGTGTGGATCCGGGTGTGGTGGGTTCTAGCCTAG
Source organism: Sequoia sempervirens (assembly GCA_007258455.2). Lineage (NCBI taxonomy): Eukaryota > Viridiplantae > Streptophyta > Pinopsida > Cupressales > Cupressaceae > Sequoia > Sequoia sempervirens. The sequence goes on from VDFB02047230.1 coordinate 359,915,654, forward strand.
AGGATCACACTTCCATTACTTCTCCTGCTCCACAGGAGGAGTCTGCCATGCCTATGGTCATAGATGTGCAGGTTGGGGCTCAAGTGATGTTGGGTCCAAATGTTGAGTTGGGGCAGGGGGATGGAGGCACTTCTTTTCCTACATGGAATGTTGGTTCGGATGTGGCTAAGAGTAGCAAGCCTTCTCCTCAAATGGTCATTCTATAAAAGGATGGCAAGAAGGGGGGTTCAGAGAAAAGCGCTAAACTTGGCAGGAAGAAATATTTGGAAAAGATTAAGATGATGGGGGAGACTTTGGTGGAGTCAGGGTCTATTAAGACCCTAGATTCTCATTTTTTGACTCCTTTGAAATGATCATTATTTCATGGAATGTAAGGGGCCTAAACAGTGGCCCTAGACAAAAAGTTGTTCGTGAGTTGGTAAGAAGTCATTCTCCTAATGTTATTTTTCTTTAGGAGACCAAGTTATATGTTGAGTGCATGATGGGTTTAGCACCTAAGTTGTGGAAGAATGGTCAATGCCAGTGTATTGGGGCTCAGGGATCCTTAGGGGGTGTGACTTGTTTCTGGAACCCTCGAAAGATTTAGCCTTTGTGGTGGTTATCCTTCAAGTCCTCTTTATCCATGGTTTCTTTGTGTCCTAAGTTGGGAGAGTTTGTTCTTTTCTCCAATGTCTATGCTCCTGTTGAGTTCCAAGGTAAACTTATTTTATGGACAAATATTTGTTTTTTTCGTAGCCTATTTCCCTATCTGCCATGGATCATTGTAGGTGACTTTAATGCTATTACTAAATTAGCTAAGAAATAGGGTGGTATTGCAAGACTAGAGCCTTCTGCGTAGTTGTTTCAGGACAATATATTAGCTCTCAATCTTGTGGATATCAAACCTAGCAATGGTCAATTTACTTGGAACAATAGAAGGGTGGGAGACAGTTGCATTGCTGAATGACTAGATCATTTCATGGTCTCCTACTCTTGGCTTGGGGGAATGTGGTCCTCTAGTTCTGAGATATTAGATTGGAGAGGTTGGGATCACTGTCCTATAAAGCTAGTTATCTCTTTTTCCCAATGCCTCAAACACCAACCTTCAAATTCCAGCTAATGTGGCTACGGGACCCTGACCTTTATGGATGTGTTGTTGAATGGTGGAGGTATGGTAGACCTGCTTATGGTACTGCAATGTATAATTTTGCTAAGCTCCTTCAATATGTTAAGTATCAGCTTAAACGGTGGAACCGCCAATGCTTTGGAAACATTTACCGTGCGAAGCATGCTGCACAAGTTGAATTGAATGGTATTACCAGGTTGATTAGGGAGGATGGGGTGTCTGAGAATTTGTTGTGGGATGAGGCTAGGGCATTGAAAGCTCTGGAGGAGTGCGAGATGAGGCAGGAAATCTACTAGAAAAAAAAATCTTGGATTGAGTGGCTTCAGGAGGGAGAAAAGAATACTACCTTCTTCTGCAATTCAGTGAAGGCCAGACATCATGGTAATTCTATATTGGATTTGGTGACTAACAGGGGAGAGGTTCTTTTTTCTACTCAAGATATCTCAAATGAAGTTGTGCAGTATTTTGCTTCTTTATTCAGGGAGGACTCACATGGGGACTTGGTTGAAGAGGCTCAGGTCCTCTCTTGTATTCCTTCTTTGGTCTCTTGGGAGATGAAGGAGCATCTTATGAGTGATATTTCATTGGAGGAGTTGGAGAAGATTGTTTTCTAGATGAAGAAGGGTAAAGCTCCTAGTCTGGATGGTTTCCCGATTGAGTTTTTCTAGGAATTTTGGGAGATTATCAAGTTGGATTTATTGGCAGTCATTCAAGAGTCTCAAAAGAATAAGCAAATGCTTCAGGCCCTAAATTCTACCTTCCTTGCTCTCATCCCCAAGGGTGATGGGGCTGATCGGTTAAGTCAATTTCACCCCATTTCTCTTTGCAATGTTATTTATAAAATTATCTCTAAGTTGATTGCTGATAGGTTAAAAAAGTGGCTTATGCTGCTGATTTCTGAGGAACAGAGTGGTTTTGTGGCGAGCCGCTAGATTTTGGATGGGGTGGTTATTGCTACTGACACTATTCATTCTATGGCCAAATCCAAAGATAAGGCTATGTTCATCAAGCTAGACATGGCTAAGGCTTATGACAGAGTTTGATGGTCCTTCCTCCAAAAGGTTCTAGGGGCCTTTGGTTTTGAGGAGGAGTGTATTCGCTAGGTTATGAGTTGTGTGACTTTGGTTTCTTTCTCTATTTTGATTAATTGGGAGCACTCTGAACTCTTTGGTGCTTCTCGGGGTTTACAACAAGGTGACCCCCTCTCTCCTTACTTGTTTCTTCTTTTGGTGGAAGGTTTGGGTCGATTGATAAAAAGGAATGTGGAGGGGGGTTTCATTCAGGGATGGCAATGGGGAGGTGGCTTACCTGTGCAATCTCACTTACAGTTTGTGGATGACACTGCTTTGATGGGCATGGCTACTATTAGGGAGGATTCAAACATGCGCAAGGTGTTGGATGTTTATATTGCTGCATCAGGCCAGTTAATTAATGAGGGCAAGTCTTCCATTTTTTTCTTCAATATTTCGTACTCCATTCAGAGGAGAATTGCTCATATTCTCATATTTTAGATTGGGGTTCTCCAACTGACCTACCTTGGGATTCCTATTTTAGTTGGTTGGTAGTCTAGGGATTCTTGGTAGGCTATTCTAGAAAAATTTCATGTTAAAGTCACTCATTGGACCCTTCGCTGGCTGTCTTTTGTGGGTCAGGTTCAGTTGCTCAAATCTGTGGTTTAGGCTCTCCCTCTTTATAGGCATATGATTTAGGTGGCACCGATGGGCTTTGTTAGGCATCTTGATTCCTTAGCAAGACAATTTTTATGGGCTGGTAGTTTATTATCTTCCAAGTGGAGCCTTGTTAGATGGGATGTTGTTTGTAGCCCAAAATAGTTTGGTGGTCTTGAGTTAAGGTAGTCATTGCTATCTAGTTCGACTTTGGCTACTAAATTGTATTGGCATTGATGTGTGGAACAGGACCGGGTGTGGGCCAAAATTTTGACTCAAAAGTACTTTCCAGGGATTCCTCAGAGTGATATCTCTTGTTATAGCTTGACAGGGAAGGGATCTATGATTTGGAATACTCTCAAGAAAGGGGTTGCACTCATTAACGGTGGCTTATTCTAGATTTACAAGAGCAGGTCAAAGGCATATTTTTGGCATGACACTTGGGATGGTCACCCTCCCATTGTTTCTTAGTATCCTCATTTGATTACATTGTGCCAGAGGTTCTGTGAAGCAGGATGGTCAAGGTTGTGTGACATTAAGTCTCTTTCCTTTCAGGGGCAGTTGGTGGAGGCAAGATGGAAGAATCCAGAGGAATGGCCTATTGTTGGTATGGAGGAGGAGTGCGCTGAGCTTCATTACATTCTTTCTTGTCGAAGTTGTAGCTCCCTCATGGATGAGGATGTGTTGGCTTGGTCTCTTAATCCCAAGGGTGCTTACACTATTTCTTTTGGGTATCAAGAGTTGCTTTCCTAGCAGATTGTGGGGGTGGAGGTTCATTGGTGGAAGAAATTTTGGAATAAGTTTTCTTGGCCAAAGTGTAATTACTTTATTTGGACTTTGGCTTGGACTAGGTGTTTGACTTGGGATATTATCCGGAAGAGAGGTTTTTCAGGCCCATCTAGGTGTGTTCTCTATGGGTGTGGGGAGGAGGACTCTCCTCACTTGTTCTTTTGTTATTCCTTCACCTCACAGCTCTGGAATTTTTGGTGGGGTGTTTGGAAAATCCCAAGCATTAATGCCTTCTCCCTGGTTGAGTTTTGGATTAGTCTGGGGAGGCCCCCCTCCTCAGCCTCTTTCCTGCAGGATGTTTGGTATGTTGGTCCCATCTTTCTGCTTTGGAAAATTTGGTTGGAAAGGAATCAGAGAATCTTTTGAGGTGAAAAATTGGGGATTCAATAGGTATGGTTTAGAATTGTGGGAATGATCCAGGAGACTGTCTAAGCTAAAGGTGAGATTGTGTTACCATTAGAGAAAGGAGATGTTGAGATCATTGATTGGTTGGGAATTCAGGGGCTATCTTCAGCTTCTACTTGCATCAAAAGAGGTAGGCATGTGACACAAAAAGTTCAAAGGGTGGGGAGTTGGTTGCCCCCTCCTGCTGGCTTTTTGAAAATTAATACGGATGGCTCATCTAGGGGAAATCCTAGACCTGCTGGGATTCTTCTGGATCAGTGGTTTTTATTTTTCTGCTAATGAAGTGATACAGACTATCAATAGGATGGAAGGCTTGGCTATCCTCTATGCCTTGAAGCAGGTGTATGCTTTAGGGTGGCGTAAGGTTATTTGTGAGTCTAATTCTCAGGTCTTGGTCAATTTACTTCATAAAAAGAATATTTTTGATGTTAGCTGGCAGTTGGCTATGATGGTGCAACAGATATTATAGGCTAGCTCTTTGATGGAGACGGTGTATTATGTCCATATTCCAAGGGATTGGAATAGGGTGGCTGATTGTCTGGCCAAATGGGTGTCAGAGAATATAGATGGTGGGAAGATTGATGGGTGGGAGCAGATTTCCCATGAGTTATGTCAGGATTTGGAAAGGATTCTTGCAAAGGATGGGAGTGGTATTGGGGAAGGGTGATTTTTTTCCTGGTTTTTCTCGTGGTTTCTGTTGTTTCCTAGGGCTTTGGCCCTTTGCTGTTATGTAATGCTTTTTTTTTATTTTCAATAAAGTTTTTACCCCTTTTATTAAAAAAAAATGTGCGTAAATCAAAAAACAATTGTGTCTATTTGATATCAACTTTCATATTAAATATTTATTTAAAATGGAAAAAAAATTATAATATCTTGAAATAGATTCTTTTATCTAGTGCATCATATTTTTTTGAATTTTTTTAAATAAGTTTGAGTATTTTTCCTTAGCATGGTAATCAACCTAATATTTTGTGTTGATAACCTACTTTTAGTAAAAATTAAAAATAAAATATAAATAATAATTAAACTATTAAAATAAATATATTTTTGAAAACTACACTTACAGATCTAGAAAAGGCTATTTTTTATATTTAAAAAAAAAATTATTTACATTAGGAGGAGTTATTGAAATTTCAAGTTTTTCAATTTTTTATTTTTTTAAAAATTGGACTCAAAGTGGTGCTCCATATATTTTTAGCCAACAATTTTAGTTGAAAAAGTTGTGTAAGTATCTAAATTAGCTAGAATGAGTCTTACTAGATCATATGTTTGACCAAAATTGATTTTTAGTTAGAAATACTTAAATTTAGTTGTGTTGATAAGTTGGTTGAAAGTGTGACACAACTTTGTGCTTTTACCCTAGACTTCATAAATGATAGATTGCCAAGGAGGCTGAGCATTATCAGATCAGATATGAGTTGTGCCCTCTCGACCATAGAGAGCCTTACCCTCAATACCATAGTAGATCTAGGAACAAATCATGAACTACGACACACAATAGAGGGGTCACATGGCCACGACAGGATCCTGACGCATGGGGTAGTGGCAAACCACCATCCTCTCGACCAGCTCCATCAGGGGGATCTACTAGCCAGCCTTGATTTATTGATGTAGTATTATTGATGTATATCATTTTTGGAGTGTGTACATTTTTTTTTATCATATCTCATGTATCTATCTATACTTTTCATTTTCATTTGGCATTGGACATTTATATGTATTTTGGATGAGCGATGATATGTAGCGGCAATGAGTTTTGATGATGTGTGTTTTTGATGTGACAAGGTGATATGCATGTATTTTAGCATGATGTAGTATGGATTTTGATATTATATTTATTGATTTTATGACTAACATGATATGCAGGATGATTCATGCTATGATGACAATTTGTGATGTGTACTAATGATGTCAAGTAGCTGGATGACCTAGGATGTTTAATTATGAGAGTATGCATGGAGATATATTATATGTTTATGAAAAATGATGTCAAAATGTAGTGTTTGCATGGAATTTTTGTTTTTGGATTTTTCAAATGCAAGAAATAATGTTGATGGGATGGAAATTGGATGCCATGTTTAGGAGATGCATAATGAATTGTAGTATGTATATGATTTTAGGAAAATATATGAAATGATATGTGAAATGGGTCATGATATGAAAATGATAGATGATTTAAACATATGATATGAATGTAATGTGACAAATAATACCCAATGGGATGAAATGATAAGTGAAATAAAATGAGATGAATGATAAGATGATAAATGATACATAATGAAATGGTGATGAAATGATACAAAATAGATAATGATAAATGATAATGAGATGCAATAATGATAAATAATAATCAGATGAAATGATGATGAAATGATATGATAAATGTAATGAAATGATGATGAAATGATAATGATAAAATGATAATGTAATGAAATGATAATGACGAAATGATAAAAGATGAAAATGAAATGATAACAAAGATGATAAATGGTATCCAACTGTATAAAAAATGAGAAGATGTTAATGAGATGAAGATGATAGATAATATGAAAATTAAAATGATATGAAATACCTAATGAATAAATGAATGATAAAGGATAAACTATATGATATGTAGAGTACCTAGATGAAATGATACTGATTAAGGAAATGACAATGAATATAAAAGATGATAATCAAACAAATGTCTAAATGTCCTCCACAAATAGTCCAAAGAGACATGACAGTTGTTGATGTTTTTGTTCAGCCTTTCAAAAATCTGATTCAAATCCAATATGAAGATATGTACAACAATCTAAATGAAATGAAATGAAACAAAAACAACTATTTGTTGAGCCCTTTGTTAGAATTCTTGAATCATCATAAAGCATTTTAAAATTTAGGAAGTATGTGCAAGCAGATCAAAGGGGAAATTAGCTCCAATGATAATCTAAGTACAACTTTCATGATTTTTGATATAGCAAGTGAACACAAGCATTGAGGTATAATTGAACTAAGATGACCTGAGCATTTCTTGCATAAAAAGATAAAGATTAACCACTTTTTGATGCAAATTTGGAATTGTTATTAATGATATACTTTGAAAATCATGTCTCATGACATATTTGCACTAGAGTGATAGTCAATCTCAAGGCAACAAACAAAGACAAATCATTCTCTTTCCTTGCCACTCTAGTTTAGTACATCATCAAGTGTTCTCCAGAGGGATGATATCGAAAGTCAAACAACCATTGTTCAAAATACAATACTGATATTACAAACATTATTCAGAGTTTAGATCATCCAAATATGTGTCATGATATGGTAATTTTTGAAAACTATGAGATGGATCAATGATTGGGTAGTTCATGTGATTTGATTGTTTGTTCACATGATTAGATTTTGTCATTGTCTAGCTGTTTTGGTAGAATCTGAAATTTGAGTGCCCCTAGTAGGTTTTCCCTGAGTATCGACACAACTTGCTGAAAAGGATATGTACAATGATCAAGCCATTGTAGGATGTTATCGCTCTAAGCAAATGATGTTGTTATGGTTCCAAGATGATGGAATGAAACCTGAGAAGCTAAGTGTAGAACTTGATCTAATAGATGGAGAGCTACAAATAGCGTCTGTTTGCTAGATTTTCACTATTTGGTATTATTGCATTTTTCTGATTTCTTTTTTTTTTTTTTTAAATTTTCTTGTCAATAGATGCTTGTTGCTAGGTTTTCACCCTATGATGATTTTTCTTTTTAAATATTATTTTTTTGAAGAATTTTTATGTTGTTTTTGTAGATTTTTTGAGGACTTTTTCTACTATTTTTGGATTTTTTTAGGAACTTTTCTACTATTTTAGGATATTTTTTAAGACTTTTTCTGCTATTTTTGGATTTTTTTTAGGACATTTTTTTTGTTTTTAGATTTTTTTTCACGACCTTTATGGATGATGATAATTGTTTCAGACATAATACTTCTTTAGGTGCATGTTGTTGATAGGTTCATCAAATAGGTCCCCTTCTGGTGTTGATAGCTTGTATGCTCCTGAACCGTATACTGCTATGACCATGTAAGAACCCAACCAATTTGGTTCAAACTTACCATTCTTCTCTCCATCTTGCTGATTGCATGGGTTTTCCTTCAAAACAAGGCCACCAACCTGAAAGGTATGTGGCTTGACTCTATCATTATAGCTACAAGATATCATCTGTTGATATGCTTTCAAATGATCAACTCCTCATTGTCTCTTTTCATCAAGGAGTTCCAACTCTTGTAGTTGGGAAACAATGTATTCATCATCTGTTATGAGACCCTCTAAGGATACCCTTAGTGATGGAATCTCAATCTCGAGTGGTAAAATGGATTTTTCTCCATAGACAAGAGAAAATGGTGTTGCTCTTATTGGCATTCAGATACAAGTTTTATGGGCCCATAATGCAGGATTTAGTTGAACTTTCCAATCTTTCCCTGCATCATTCATAGTATTCTTCAGGATTTTTAGTATTGTTTTGTGCGAGGCCTCTATTTGGCCATTCCCTTGTGGATAATAAGGTGTTGAATATCTATGTTGGATATGGAATCTCTCACAAAGTTCATCCACATCCTGATTCTTGAATGGTCATCCATTATCTAAGATGATGGAGTTAGGAATGCCATACCGACAAATGAGATAGTTGAATATGAACAATGAGAATTGTTTTCCTATGACCTTAGTGAGAGGTACTACGTCAATCCATTTGGTAAAATACTCTGTCACTATGATGATGAATTTGTGTTTGTTCGATGATGAAGGATGAATCTTGCCAACTAGATCTAACCCCCATTGAGAGAATGGCCAGATAGGTATGAACGGTTGAAGTTCTTGTCTAGGAGCATGAATGATATTCCCATGAATTTGGCATTTAGAGCACTTTTTCATGAAGCTGAATGATTCTCTCTCCATGGTCGGCTAGTAGTAACCCATTCTAATCAATTTCTTGGATAAGGTCAGTCCACTCAAATGAGTATGAAAAATTCCATCATGAACTTCTTGTAAAGCATTGTAAGATTCATCACGTTCAAGAAATCAAAGTAAAGTACCATCAAGACCACATCGATAAAGGGTATCAGTGATAAGAGTATAGTGAGAGGATTAGCGGATAAAGATCCACTTTTGGTTATGGGATAAGTTAGGTGGTAAGATGTCATCTTTTAGGTAGGCATAGATCTTGCCATACAAAGGTGAATCAGATCCTACTAAGTGGCAAATGATTTGGCTATCAAGTGTGTCATAGGAGAGTGTAAATGATTATTCCACTAGAAATTCATAGTGAGCCTGATTTTCTAGGAGTTGCAATAATGATGCAATTGTGGCCATGGCATCAGCTACCTTGTTATCAAGTCTCGAAATCTGTATGAACTTGATATCCATGAAGTACTTCTTGAAATCATCAACCATTTTCTTATATGGTAACAATTTATCATCTTCAATCTAATAATCATCATTGATCTGATTAATGACTAACTGTGAGTCACCATAAACTTGTAGTTCTATGATCCCCCATTCTAATACTATCTTCAACCTAGTGATTAAAGCTTCATATTTGGCTATGTTGTTAGTGCATGGAAACATTAGCCTATATGACCAAGGAATGGTATTTCCTTGAGGGGTGACAAAGAGTATGCCTGCCCTCGATCTGTGTTGAGTGAAACAACCATCAAAGTATAAAGACCAAGGTTGCTTTGATTCTGTAGTGAAGACATTAGCATTTAGAAATTCAATGTGTGTGGGATGCTCTACTTGTAGAGGTGCTTTAGCTATTTGATCAGTGATACCTTTTCCTTTGATTGCTTTGAGATCAATGTAATGGATTTAAAACTCTCTTAAGCTCATGACCCATTTCGCTAGCCTTCCTATCAATGTAGCTTTGCATAACAGGTACTTGAGTGGATCAATCTTTGCAACAAGATTGATTGTATGAGTTAACATGTAGTGTTGAAAATTCTGTGAGGAAAAGAGTATTGCGAGACAAGCCTTCTTGATGAAAGTGTAGTTGAGTTCATGACCTATTAGGGTTTGGCTAACATAATAAATGGTGCATTTTTTTCCTATAGAGTCCTCTTGTGCTAATAATGCCCCCAAAGATGTCTCTGTTGTAGAAATATATAAGATTAAAGGTTTGTCTGGATTTGGTGATATTAGAACTAGTGGGTTCATTAAGTACTGCTTGATCTATTGAAAGGCCATCTCACACTTATCATCCCATTTGAAAGGAACATTCTTATGCAATAGATGTGTGAAAGGGAGACTCTTACCTTCTAGCTGTGCAATGAACCTTCGTATAGATTGAAGCCATCCTTGTAATGATCCCAACTGACTGATATTCCTTGGTGGAGGAATTTCCATGATTGCTTACACCTTAGTAGAATCTAATTCAATTCTTTTTGTTGATACTATGTATCCTAAGAGTTTTCTAGATATGACCGCAAAAACACACTTCTTGGGGTTGAGACGAACTTTGAACTTTTCTAACCTTGCAAATATTTTGGATAACACTTCAAATTTCCTTCTCTTGTGTATCACTTGGCCAATATATTGTCTACATAATCTTCCATGAATGTGTGCATCATGTCATGAAATATTGTAGTCATAGCTCTTTGGTAAGTAGCCCCAATGTTCTTTAGACCGAAAGGCATGCCGTTCCAATAGTAAGTTCTCCATGGACATGTGAAATTTTTTTGTCCTAGTCTTTAGGTGGAATCTTGATTTGATTGTAACCCAAAAAACCATCCATTAGTGAATACATGGAATGGCCAGCTGTCAAATCAATTATAGTATTGATGCTTAGAAGCGGGAAGTCATCCTTAGGACATGTCTTATTAAGATCTCTGAAATCTATGCACACTCTAACACTTTTACCAGGCTTGGACATAGGAACGATGTTGGAGATCCATTTTGCATAGTCGATTGATCTTATAAATCCCACATCAAGGAGTTTTTAGTGTTCTTGTTTAACTAGTAGCACAACATGATGATGCATCTTTTTGAGTTTTTGTTTCATAGGTTTAACTCCTGATTTGATGGACAAGTGATACATTATAAGATCAGGATCAAGACCTAGCATGTTTTCATAAGACCAGGAAAAGTTGACTTGGTTTTCTCTGAGAAATTCCACGAACTTAGGTACCTCTTTATCTATCATTGATGCTGCTAATTGTAGGATCCTTGGTTTTTCTGTGGTTCCAAGATTAATGTATTTTGTGGGATCAATCAAGATAGGTGATCACTCATGATAATTCCCCAGGAGAGTGTCAAGTATCCCATCATCTAGTGCCTTAAAAAGGTTTTCACCATTTGATACACTCTTTGTTTTATCTTTTGTTGAATCTAACACTACCAGATTCTATTTTTCACCATTAGATCTTTCTTTTTTATTTTTATTTTTGCAGCTAGGAGAATTGAAACTTTACTTATTAAATAATCTATGCCAAAAATTACCATTGGAACAATCATTTGTGTCATCTGCGGAAAGGAAGTTCATAATAGATTCATCGCTTGGAAACATAGGTATGCTGATAGGTTCGGATGAAACCTAGTTAATGAGATCAAGATCGATCAAAGGTAGCGAGTCATCGGGTTGCATAAAATCGATTATGGTTATGATCATAAGAAAATTGTCTATATGATCTAAGGTATGAGGCAGATCAATGATGGTATTGTTCTCACGATAGTCTTGTTCGATTAAATCTGACTCGGTATTACTAGAATCATGGTTGCCTCTTCATTCTGATTCTTATGGTTGGGGCCCTAACCCTTCACCTTCGATTAGAGTTGGGGTGTACTTGTGTACCACATCAACCCTTTTGTCCCTCCAGAATTCATCAGTGTAGATGGTGTCCCACTCATATTCACCAAAGTCTATGCTAGAGTTATTATCCACAAAATTCTAGATTGTTGTCAAACAGGCTTACCTTGTATTAGCCCTTCTTGCAATGTGATTATATTATCATACGACTACTTGGATGCTCTTTCTTTTGAGTTAGTATCATAGCCTAGTCCTATTTTATATTTTGCAACAAGTCCTAGAAGGTGAATAGGATCAACTACTCCTTTTCTCTTTCTGATAGAACTATTATGTCCATCATAGCCCATCTTTTGCATGATTGAATAACCTTTACCATATTCATCGGTAGGTAGTTTGACATTAAGAACTATTTCACCTTTATCTTTATAGAGCCAAATTATAGCTTCTCTATCCTTAGAATCATCCATGGGGAATTTTTCTTTGATAAATTGTCTATTAAACTTTGTACTTGGTTTTGTTGGCAGTTGCATTGATGTTGATGCTACAAATATCTGATGTTGTGTGATAGAAGGTTGTCCATGTGACCAAGGTGACATAGGTAGATTAGCTAGATAGAGAGAATACTCCCCTACTCCATTATCCTTGAACCATAATTGCTTGTCAAATATTTTGGTTAACTGACTTATTTGTGTATGAACTTTGAGAGAAGTATTAATAGGAACCTCTTGATTATTGGGAACCAAAGTATCTTGACTAGCTTTGATGTTGGTACAATTCTGACTATTCAAATAATCAGTTTGTATTGTGATCTCCTGTCCATCATATGGAAATTTGAGGCATTGATGATATGTGGATGGGAGAGCTTGCATTTTGTGGATCCAAGGATGACCCAACAAGATGTATGCAAGATCATGATCTAACACTTGACAAAAAGTATTCTTGATAATAGGTCCCACTCTGATTGGCAGCATGATTAAACCCTTGGATGGTCTTTCCTCATCATCGTAGGCTTTAATAGTAATCTTTGTTCTGGGATCAATGGAGTCCTCAGAAAATCCTAAATCCTAAACTAACTTCATGGTACATATATTCAAACCAGCACATCCATCTATTAGGATGTGTTTGACACAAAAATTGTGGATCATGACTTCTAAGTATAGTGATGAATTATGTGGATTTGTCATGGAAACGTCATCTTTTTTGGAGAATGAGAGGAATATGGGTGAGGACAAGTGTCCTACCATGGATTGAAATTGATCCACATCCAGATCAGTGGATACAATTGTTTTAATGAGAGCTTTTTCTAGAATTTCCTTGTCTGCTAGGGAAATCTTTAGTAGCTCTAAGATAAAAATCTGAGCAGGAGTTTTTCCAAGTTGATTGACTAAGTCATATTGATGTTGAGGTAGGGGCACAATGGATTTTGAAGAAGTTCACTTTAAGACAACTTTATCTTGTGCCCTTGTTGTTGCATTGACTTGTCTATATTCCATCTTTTCCTTAACTTTTATAACATTGACCCGCTCATCGTCAGTGTAAATATGGTTGATTATATTGTCATTGATATGATTCACACTTTTTCCAAAAGAATCACCCTTTTGATAATTGGGAAAATGGTTGTGAAATGATTGGTGGTATTCATTTGATTGTTGGTGTCCTTCTATTGTGATTATGCCATTTTTGATTAAATATTGGACTTTATTTTTCAGGGCTTGACAATTATTCATGTGATGGCCCTTGCACTGATGATAATCACAATAGTATGCATCATTCCATGATGGAGGCTTCACACTAGGTTCAATGTTGCAATGAGGTGGAAAAGTAAGAACATTTTTATCCATCAATTCTTTGAATGCAGATTCTAAAGATTGACCCAATGGAGTAAAGGTTCTTCTGCTAGAGAAGATGAAGATCGTTGTGGATTTTTGTTTGGGGCATTTCCTAAGGAATTGTTGTTGTTATTGTTTCCATGATAACTTTTATTGTTGGCATTCCCTTGACTGGGAGTAAAATTTTGATTCACATTATTCCTCGGAAGAGGAGGGTTGTTTCCTTGATTTGTGACCAAGTTGATGTTGTTATAGTTATTGTTGTGGGGAGCACTTGGAGCACTGAAAAAAATGGCTTAGTCGAGACATGATTTGCATCTACAACACCATCATTCACCATGATTTTGTTGTGAGTCCAAAACTTAGATTTGTCATTGTGGTGATTTGAAGAGGTAGGATTATCCTTGTCAAGTTCTATTATCCCTCTTTGGACCAAGGCACTTTCAATTGTGATAGCATTTTCAATCAATTTTTGAAAAGAAGTAGGACAATGAAGATTAAGATGATAGCTCATTTCTTGATCCAAGCTATTTATGAAAGTGGTGATATTTTCCTTTTTAGAAACATGATGTGGGTACCTAGCGAACAATCTCCTCCATCTCTAAAGAAATGTAATGAATGGTTCACCAGGTTTTTATCTAGCCTTGCAAAGATCAATCATGGTTATTTGATGTTCTATGTTGTAGGAATATTGTGATATGAACTCATTAATCAATTCCTCAAATGTCTTGACAAGCGGTGTAATTTTTGATAGCCATTCCATAGATTGGCCTCCAAGAATCCTAGCAAAAAAATGCATCAAGTATGTGTCCTCATGAGAAAACTCTAAAGTCATATTTCGAAAGTCTCTAATATGATTGATTGGATCCAATTTTCCATTATAATGATCAAACTTTGGGATTTCTCAATGTTTGAGAAATGGGATCATGTTGAGACATAAGTCAAAAGGATTATGAAAAATGTCATCAAGAGCATATGTCTTCATTGCGGCTCCCCCTTGTAGATCTTTAATTTTTCCTTGTAGTGCTTTAACTTGTTGAGTCAAGCCACTAAGATCTGACAAGGGTGTTTCATCAGGATTACTCTGTATGTTCTTAGTATCAAAATCATGAGGTAATTTAGCTCCTTTGTCAGCTAGATATAGAAAATATTTTTCTTTGTTACGCTCCAAAATATTTTCTAAGGCTTTGTGAAATTTGGGATCTTGCTTGGCCTCACTAAGATGTTCCTCATCTTGTTCATCATCAGTATCAATAGGATTTTTCCTCACATCCTTGTTAAAAGGGAATGGATTTTTTTCTCTTTCGCCCATGTTGTTAAAAAGGGGATTATGACTCACACTATAAAGGGTATTGCTACTCTCACCTTCTTCTTGAGTTATTTGGGTATGATCTTCTTGTTGAATATCTTCTTTAAGCTTATTATATTGAGATCTTGTAAAAATAGGCATACGATTTTGAAATGTTCCTCTAGACTTAGATTATAGTTTGATAAGTGTGAAAATGATGATGTCTTGATTTGATAAGATGAAAATCTTATGATATGATCAAAGACATTCCTAACCCTCAATTGTGGCTTCCAATGATGAAGGATATCAGAATCATGTTGGGGAAGTTGAATCAAGAAATAAGAAATTTGTTTGAAAGGTCCACTTTTAAGATTTGATCATTTTTTTGAGGAATGATAAGTATATCAAATAGCCTAATTAAGATCACTGAAAGATTTGACTGGGATGTGTTAGATATTC
The DNA here is from genome assembly GCA_007258455.2 of Sequoia sempervirens. Taxonomy (NCBI): domain Eukaryota; kingdom Viridiplantae; phylum Streptophyta; class Pinopsida; order Cupressales; family Cupressaceae; genus Sequoia; species Sequoia sempervirens. Next base: position 359,930,956 of record VDFB02047230.1, read on the forward strand.
AATAGAAGGTTGTGGTAGATACTCGAAGTTGAGAGGTTGATTATGATTGTGTCGTTGTGATAGAGCTCTTCTCTGAAAATAGGCTCATGAATATAAAGGTTCTACAACATATTCATCAGTAAATCCCCTAGCAAAATCTCTATACCTATGGAGAAATTCATTGTAGTGGAGCAAGACATTTCGACTTTTATACAAAAATTTCCTTCATTGTAAGGTTTCCTTGTAACCTAGATGTTTCTTGGGTTTCTTGATCCTATTGGCAATTAATTTCCTGACAAATTTGGTTGATTTCCACTCTCTAAGCATGAGAAAAATGTCGATATGCTAATGAACTGAGGGTGTTGTAACTCAGATCTATCAAAAGCAACAATTCTGGAAAAGTGACATATGCACTACTTTGTACCTTATATGTGCTACAAAAATAGGCATATGAGCTAGAGAAATAATTAAATATGCTACAATAGGCCTTGTATGCACTACTTTGTGTCCTATATGCACTACAGAAAAGAATGTTTTGTCAGTGGCCCAAAAAATATTTTCATAATATCCAACATATGAACTAAAAAACTTAATGCATGAAAAAAGAATCTAAATGTGTTGAACTAGATCTAGTGAATGCGCTATAACAGACTGCATACGCACTAAGATATACCTTAGATGCACTAAAATAGTTTTTTCCAAGGCAAATTTTTCTAAACAACTATGAGAAATTTTAGCTAAAATTCATGTTCATTTTGGATCATCTTTTATATGAATTAGTGTGATTGAAAACATAGCAAACACTTTGAAAACAATTGTTCTTAAGCCCTATACTAAACATCAAATGTATGCTCAATTTTTTTTTTCAAAAAGTGTTTTCACAGGTTTAATACATGACAAAAAATTCAAGCATACTCACTCTTAGTACTCAAGTGGGTCATCATAATAACCACAGCCCACATCTTAGAACTGTGTCAACTCACATAGTCGTGTCACCCCTGAAGGGACGCTCATGTTTTTTTCTCTTCTAGGCATGTACTCAGAGTGATGAAAGTGGATACTAGATCCCCTGAGCAAACAGTCCTTGGTAGTTATATGGTGAGTGACTTGGGGGAAGATTCTTCCCTCCCCTTGCACTGTGATTATTAGGATGTTCAGAAACTAACAGGGTTGGATACTACACTAGGTTCTTAGTAAGGGTCTCTATTCAATCCAGCAATAATAAACTCCCTCAGGAAACCTCCCAACCCTTAGAACAAGGGCTTTGGGGATGGTTATCTTGCACACTACCAGATAAAGTGGGTTTCCCCATATTTTCTTTAAATTTTATAGTGGGGTGGAATAGTCTGGCTTTGGCTTGAACCCACTTGGGTCATTCCTCTTGGGTGAGTACTTTTTCCCACAAGATTATGCCCTCTACAAGATGTAATAAAATATTAAAATTTCAAAAATATGAAAAGGAAAGTCTAGTATTCTTATCACCCAGTTAAGGGGAGAGCATAGACCTATTGCCACAAACAAAGCAGACAATGTTCTTTTTAGAACCCAAATCACAATGATCTAAACTATGTGAAGATAATTGCTTCACGAAAACAAGTTCATTTTAACCACAAGATCATTGTGTGGTGACTACCCTAGATTGCTTCATTTTAATCCATGTCTATCCTAGGGTTGCTTCTTTTTTTTTTAAACTAGCTATGACTATCCTAGATTGGCTCTTCTTAAGCCAAAAAAGGTTTTGGTCTGTGAAAGGCGTCAGACTCAGAACCTTACTTAGTTACACCATGTATGCGCTAAAAGGTCATATATATGTGCTATAAAAATAAGTTAATGCACCAAAACGAATCCTATAAATGCTGCAAAAAATCCTAAATGCACTAAAAGAACACTTAAATGCACTAAAAGAAAAATGCCACAATTTTTTTTTTCAAATTTTTTAATTAAATGAGATGAGTATATACACCATTTTGTTCCTTATAAGTGTTGCTATGTTCCCTAAATGCACTAAAACAGTTCCTAAATGTGCTAAAGGAACTATGAAAGCACCGTTAAAAACCTTGGATGCGCTAGAACAAGCCACGTATGCACTAAAATGAATTTTTTTGTCAAAAATCCAAATTCCAAAACGTGAGATCCTCTCAAAAAACCTACAAGTAAATGTTAAAAATGGGGCAAGGCCCCACAGTGGGCACCAAAAAATGTTTGATTGATTTTAAGTGTGATAAATGTAGATTTAAAAACAAATCAAAACACACCGATAGAACATTATATGAAAAACAAAAAATAGAATGAAAAATGCAAACTAACCATTTTTCTCTCGATGTCGTCCTATCATCCTCTATCTCCAGTGTTTTTTTTAATTCCAACTTGCTCTCAGATTGTGTGCTAGGCTCAACAAATGACCTCCCTAGAGAATGAGATTGAAGATGAATGAATGCAATGCTAAGATATGATTAATGTGTTATGAATGCTAAAACTGATAATGACAATTCTAGAATGCTAGAATATTATAATGCAACTATTATTAAATGTATGTGTTGTAAGTTGTAAAAAATGCTTGGATTCGCAGAGGTATTTATAGAGTTTTCAAAAGATTCTGATTGGCTGATGTGATCAACGGCTGTGAAAATTCTTGGCAGATCGAATGGTCAAAGATGGATAAGACTAGAGAGAAAAATAGAAGAAAACTAGAAAGTAGGATTTGTTTCCTTATTTGTGAAAGAGATAAGATGAGATGATAAAGTTGAATTGTAAAAATCATCTTTTTGTGAGATTTTCGAAAGATTTTGAAGATAAATAATGAATTTATTAAATTCATTATTCATTTATTGGTGACATGGAATATTTTCTTAAAATAGAATATTTAATTAAGATTTGAAGAATAATGGAGGATTTGATAATGAATTGAGGATGAGCACTGATGGTGGTGTGCACATGGGTGCTATTGTAGGCTTACCTCCTATAGCAGGCAGTGGTTTACATTCCATCTAAACTACTTTGCATGCGTCCTTTAGTGTGCGATCTGGTGTTTGGTGGTGTTTTTTTGTGTGGGGGGTGTCTTTGGTGTACGGGGGGTTGTTTTATCTACTGGTTTCATTTCTTCCTTATTTTCTTGTTGCCTATTTTGTGTGAAGGGGTTGTGGTTTTTGCTGGAGGTCTCTGGCTTCCTCTTCTTTTCTTTGGAGCCTTGGGGGTTCTTTTCTTTGTTTTTGGTGCTTCTTCTTTCTGTTGCTTTGGGACATCTTCTTTTGGGACTTGGGATGTCCTTATTTCTTCTACGTGGAGGCCAATTTTGAGGGGCAATGACACTCCAACTTTGGATTTTTGTGAAGTTTCTGGAAAGGCTTTGGGTTTTGGGTTGTTGGGGTTTAGGGTTTGAAGCTTCGGGCTCTGGAGTACGTTGGGGCTTCTTTTAAGCAAGGTCAAGTGTGGCTATCATGGACATGTAGGATGAGTTGGAGGAGGCAAAGGGTGATGATATTATGATGGAGGTTGGGGATGTTGTTTTCAATCCCTCTTCTTCTCAGGTGGGCTTGTCTAGGATCAATGGCTTTAAAGTGGAAAAGGTGAATGGTTGTTTGGAGAGGGCTCAAGCCCGCCCAGCGGTGGTAATTTAGGAGGCGGTTGTAGATGATCTATAATATTTCAGTAAGCATGTTCTAATTTTTATGTTTCTAGGAATGTGGGTCCCCTTACCATTCCTCGAACCTTGGATTTCAAAGATATGGAATCCAGAGGGGGATTTTGAGATCCTTCTTGCTACAAATAACTTCTTCTTGGTGGAATTCTCATGCATCTCAGATATAAATAGGGATTTTGAGGGTGACCCATATTTATACAATCAAGTCAGATTGTTCATTAAACCATCACATACAGGTTTCATTTCAGTGGAGGAGTTTCTGACCAAGATCCCAATGTGGGTTCACCTACCTCAACTGCCACTTGAATGCTAGAGGAGTGATATTCTACAATCTATTACAATGGCACTGGGTAAGCCGATTGGTCCCTCTCAGCAAACATTGGAGAAGAGAATATTTTCCTATGCTCATGTTTGTGTGGAGATTGACTTGAGCCAACCTTTTCCTAACTCTATTGATTTGAGAGTGGGATCTAGTTCATGGACACAACCCATAGATTATGAAACCCTGCTATTTAGGTGTCATTTATGCCAAGAGTATGGTCATCTTCAAAGAAGGTGTCCATGTGCCACTAGTGTGGGTAACTCAAGGATTGGGAAGAATGTATCAAACTTAGAATTTGAGAAGGGAAAAGGACCCATGCAAGGGGTGACTCCAGATAATGATGGGTTTGTTCTTGTTAGGACACGAAATAAAGGTTGAGAGATGAAGAGGACTTTTTTAGACCGCTGGGAGGAGGGGGTGTCCAACAAGTTTGATGCGCTGAATGATTTTATTCATGAGGAGGGGGTCTCTCCTAACATGCATGTGGATGCTACCCCATTTACTTCTCGTAATCCTGAGCCTATGGCTCTTACATCTTTGGCTTCTGGTCCTACAACATCACTTGGGGAAGTACAAGATTCTTTTGTTCCCTCCCCTGAGGCTAGGCTTGGGGATCCATGTGCAAGGACTGGTACTTTGGTCTCTGTTGATGTAGGAGTGGGCTCGGTTGGAGGTTCGTGTTCTGGAGGTTATGCAAAAATTAAATCTTTCACTTCTCATATTTTGGGTGTGCATCAAAATTCCTTGAAAAAGAGTACTCCTGACAAGCCCCAAAAGGTGGGTAGGAAGAAGGATTAAGGAAAATTTAAGTTGGCTGGTGAGACGTTGGTTGAATTTGGGTCGGTGAAGACCTTGGATACTCACTTCTCCCAACCTTCACAATGATTGTGTTGTCATGGAATGTAAGGGGTATGAATACCATCCCTAGACAAAAGGCTATTTAGGATTTGGTATGTGCTCACTCTCCAGATTTTGTTTTTCTCCAAGTGATGAAGTTATCTATTGATAGCATGATGTAGAGTGCTTCTAAAATTTTGAATATAGGTTTATGTTAGTGTGTGGGTGCACAGGAAATCTTTGGAGGTCTCGCTTGCTTTTGGGATCCTCGGTGAATCTCTCTTATTTGGTGGTTTTCTAGTAGATTCGCCATCTCTCTTGTTGCACTAAGCTTGGAGATAGGGGAAAGAGTTTTTCTGTCTAATATCTATGTTCCGTTGGATGTCCCTGGTAAGATTATTTTATGGTCTCATATAAATTTTTGAGATCATTGGATCCCTTTTTACCTTAGATCATGTCAATGACTTCAATGCAATTGTTTCCCTTGAGGAGAAAAGTGGGGGAGTGCCTCGTCTAGACACCTCCTCTAATCTTCTGAGGGAGAATCTGGTCTGACTTCGGCTGGTAGATATCAAACCTTTAAATGGCATGTTTACCTAGAATAATAGGAGGCTTGGGGAAGAAGCTATTGCTAAGAGACTGGACAGGTTTCTGGTATCCAGTTTTTGGATTAGCAACAAGTGGCTAACAAGTTCTGAAATCTTAGATTGGTGAGGGTCAGATCATTGGATGATCAAATTCTCTGCTGCCTAGCTAGTAGCTGTAAGAAATAGAATTTTAAATTCTAGATTATGTGGCTTAGGGAGGATGGTCTTTTTGACTTAGTTTCTAAATGGTGGGTTGAAGGTCGACCAACTTTTGGGACGACTATGTACACTTTTATGAAGAGGCTTCAATATGTGAAGTATAAACTAAAGCATTGGAATAAGCATCAGTTTGGCAATGTGTTTCATCAGAAAAGGGTTGCCCAAGAGCACCTGGATTCTATTACTAGGAAGATTAGGGAGCATGGTTTTGATGTGGCTTTTAGCAAGATAGAGGATGAAGCTATCAAAGTACTTGAAGAATTGGAGCTTCGTGAGGAAATTTTTTGGAAGCAGAAGGCTCGTATTGTTTGGCTTCAGGAAGGGGATAAAAATACCTCCTTCTTCCATAACTCGATAAAGGCTAGAAAATAGGGCAACATTATCTCTCCACTCCACTCTTTTGAGGGATCTATTCTTTCTTCCTCTTTGGAAATTTCTAATGAGGCTGTTCAATTCTTCTCTAATCTTTTTTTTTAAGAGACCCCACTGGCCAATGAGGAGGAAGACTCTATCCTAGCTTGCATCCCTCCTTTGGTGATAATGGATATGAATGCCTCTCTTCTCTAGCTAATTTCTTTGAAGGAGTTAGAGGATGTGGTGTTTCAGTTGAAAAAGGGGAAGGCAGCTAGTCTTGATGGGTTTCCAGTCGAGTTCAATCAATAATTTTGGGAAGTGATCAATCTTGACTTGTTGGAAGTTGTGCAAGAATCTCTAAAGAACAAGAAAATGTTGAGAGCTATGAATGCCACATTTCTTTCCCTTATTCCAAAGCATGAGGGTGTCGATTCTCTAGATCTCTTTTGACCAATTGCTTTGTGTAACATGGTGTATAAAATCATCACAAAACTAATTGTTGAGCACTTGAAGCCTTGGTTGGATAAGCTTATCTCAAAGGAACAAGGGGGCTTTGTTGTGGGTAGACAGATTCTAGATGGAGTTGTGATTGCAGTGGAAGCTATTCATTCCATGAACTCCTTGAGGGAAAAGGCTATGTTCATAAAATTGGACATGCCAAAGGCCTCTGATAGGGTCAATTGGGGTTTTCTGATCAAAATTCTTAGAGCTTTTTGGTTTAGCAGTGAGTGGATCAATTGGTTCATGTGTTGTGTGAAGACACCCTCCTTTTCGTTTCTCATAAATGGGGAATCCTCTGAGTTCTTTGGTGCCTCAAGAGGTCTTTGGCAGGGAGATCCTTTATCCCCTTATCTATTTAATTTGATGATTGAAGGTTTGGGGAGGCTCATTAAGTCTCAGGCTGTGGCTAGGATCATTCAAGGATGGAACTAGAACAACTCCCTTTCTCCTCAAACCCACCTTCTGTTTGTGGATGACTCGGCCTTGATGGGAGTTGCTAAGGTGGCTGAAGCAGTTGCTTTTTGTCAAAATTTAGATTGCTACCTAGCTACCTCTGAACAACGCATTAATGAAAGTAAGTCTTGCATTTATTTCTTTAATACCCCAAGCATATACAATAATGTATTGCTAAGATCTTAAGGTTTTAGGTGGGGAAAATTCCCTTTACCTATCTAGGTATCCCTCTAGATGTGTACCCACCTCCTAGGCACTTTTGGCAAGAGGTGATTGATAAATTTTGAGGAATAGTTTGCCATTGGACCTATAGATGGTTATCAACGGTAGGCAGAGTCACTCTATTAATTTCTATTGTGCAAGCTCTACCTATATACAGATGCTTCATGATGATTTCCCCTTCAATTTTAATCAAGGATTTTGAGGGGCTTTGTAGGAAGTTTCTTTGGTCGGGTAATCTCCTCTCGAGAAAGTGGTGCTTAATTAAGTGGGAAGTTGTTTGTCAGCCAAAGCAGGATGGTGGCTTGGGATTGCATAGATCAGATTGGAATGGTCAAGCATTGGCTACTAAGTTGTATTGGAGGTGGTGTTCACATCAGCATTAGACTTGGGCTAAGATTCTTACTTTCAAGTATCTTGGAGAGGTGAATGGTGCTGAGGTTACTCAATTTAGTCTTTTGGGAAGAGGCTCTATGATTTGGGAAACTCTTAAGAGGGGAGCTCCGATAGTTAAACAAGGCATGCTTTGGATCTGCAGTAGAGGTTTTGATGCTCTCTTCTCGCTTGACTCTTGGGATGGTTTCCCACCTATCCTATCCTCACATCCCCACTTGGGGAACTTAAGTAGGATTTTTTTTCAAGCTGGTTGGAGTAGAGTGATGGATTTCAAAGCCCCTCTAGTATTAGGGTAGACTGTCATTTATCAGTGGAAGGGTATGCAGGAGTGGCCCCCTTGGGTGGATCTTTGGAAGATAGGAGGGAGTTGGCCTCCATTTTAGCTAATAGATTGTGTTGTTCACTTTCGGGGAGGGATGTGCTGGCTTGGGGCCCAGATCCTAAATGGAAGTACTTTGTTGCTTTAGGATATTGTGCTTTGGATGGATAGGCTTTAGGTAGTGCTGAGGTTCCTTGGTGGAAAAACATTTTGAATAAATTCTCCTAGCTAAAATGCATTTTTTTCTCTTGGCTAGTGGTGTATGGTAGATGCTTGACTTGGGACAACCTCTGCAAGTGAGGTTTCCAAGGTCCCTCTATTTGCTTCCTATGTCTCCAAGATGTTGAGACTTCTTCTCACCTTTTCTTTTAGTGCCCCTTTGCTAGGACTATTTGGAACTTTTGGTTGGAGGATTCGAATATGTAGTGTCAGCATCCTTCTTCTCTTGGTGAGTTCTGGTAGAATAATGGGCATACTAAGGAAAAGACTTCATTTTTGCACATTTCCTAGCCTATTTGCCCTAGTCTAATTATTTGGCAGATTTGGTTGGAGCGCAACTGAAGGATCTTTTTGGACATGAAGTTACTAGTGGGCCAAGTTTGGGCTCGCATTCTTGGGGCTCTACAAGAGACATTACATGCTAAATGTGATTTGTCTGTACCAATTGACCCTGGGGATATTGGAGTAATTCAAAAGCTGGGGATTTCTATTGGTAGTACTGGAAGGCCCAAGATTGGGTGGGGCAGGTGCTCTAGAGGGAAGGTCTTCAGAGGAGGACATTGGATGCTTCCTCCCACTGGGGTTTTGAAAATCAACACTGATGGTTCTTCAAGAGGTATTCCTGGGCATGCTAGTATTAGTGGGGTGGGCAGAGATAATTCTGGGGTGGTTGTGTTCTTTTTCTCAAAGTATAAGGGGCAACACTCTAATAACCTCATGGAGGCCTTGGCAATTCTTTCAGCATTGAAGAGGGCATACGCTCTTGGCTGGAATCAGATATATATGTGAATCTAATTCTCATATGGTGGTAGACTTGATAAATAGATGAAATTTTTATGTTGTAAGTTGGCAATTGGCAATGGTGGAAAAACAAATTTCCAGCCTTGGAGATTTACTGGATTCAGTCACTTTTTCCCATATCCCACATGAATGGAACACGGTGGTTGATGGGCTGGAAAAATGGGTGTCTGAGAAGAATGGGACGTGGTTGGTGGATGATTGGGATAGTTTACCGAGGGACCTTGCCCACGATTTGGAGGGTTCAGTTATTGAGGATGTGAAATGTTGCATTAATGATTCTTGATCTCTTGCTTGTTGTCTTGTGGCCCTTTTAGGTTTTTCTTTTGCTTAATGCTTTCTACCTCTCTTGTTGATTAGTAAAAGATTTTACCCCTCTTTTATAAAATAAAATAAAATGGAGGATTTCATAATTAAATAAAATATTTAATTATGATTTGAAAAGATATGAAAGATATTTAATTAAAGATATCAAGAGATAATATGAGATGATGAAAATCATCTTTTTAGAAGATTTTGGAAAGATTTAAGAAGATAAATAATGAATTATAAATTCAATTATTTATTTATGGGTGGCTTGGAGATTTTTCTCAATTAGATAATCATTTAATTAATATTTGAAGAATAATAAAATATTTCAGAATTTATTTATGATTTGAAAAGATATCAAGGATATTAATTAAATAAATATATTTAATTATTTTTTTAGGAAATGACATGTAGATGAAATTAATTAAATAAAATATTTAATTAATTAGAAGAAAGATTTTTAATAGGAAAAAGGAAATATTTTAAATTTAATTAAATCAAAAGACTTAATTAAATTCAAAAGGTGATAAATAATTAAGATAAATAAAGGGTATTTATTTAATTAATTAAGTAGACATATGAATGTGAAATAATTAAATAAAATGAATTTATTTAATTAAGGTGGAAGAATAAAGTGAATGAACAATATAATTAAATTAACTAAATTTAATCATATGTAGAGGACTTTAGAGAAATTAATTAAATAATAAATATTTAATTAAATGCTAGGATTAATAAGACATGACCAATTTTATACATATACAGATTAAACATAAAAATCCTGCTCCAATGGAAAGCACTATGGTGGCACTTTGGACAAGTACTATGATTAAAAGTTGGCAAATAAGCATCATCTTTAGAGTCAAGAATCTATTTGCACCATTTTAGGTGGAAGCATGTCATCCTATCCATAATAAATCTATTATTTCATCCATCATCCATCAATCCTATCCATAATAAATCCAAGAACCATTCATTGAACCCATTTTTATCCAAATCTAACTTATCTTGATCTTGGCAAGGCATTGGTGTACACTTCACATTTTATCATGGACAACATCTTGACATGGGTCATTATCATTGATCCTATCTTATCTAGTAGTATTTAAATTCGGAGGCATTATCCAAATGACAAATCCTTTATCCAGACATGTTATACTATCACAAGATAATCCTTGGAATCCCTTACATATGCATCCATCCATTCATTTATCCATTAATTTATGCAAGGAATTTTGTACATTTCTATATAGTAGGGGCTAGATACTTATATCCTACTTTTGGAATAAATATTGATTTATATCATCTAACTCATATGGTGTTCTAAAAATTTATAGACATGAAATCAAATTGGTCAAAAACATTTGTAGGAAAATATGTAAATCCCTAGCCCATGGCACATTTTCAGGATAAGATGTTCCTTATCAAGCTTTATCTTTAATCAAACATTAATCTAAACCATGTACCTCAGTTTCACCTAACTTTAACTTCAATGTCACATCAAATTATTCTAACATATTTTTTTCAAATCCTAGCTTCAAAATCTTGGTCCATCTTATCTGATCAATCCATCATCATCTCGAGGTGTATCATTCCCTAATCCTTGTGTTCCTCAAACACTATTTAGGTATTTTTATGTATCATCAATAATGCTATCACTATCAATTGAATCAATTAGATCAATCAATCCGAACTTCACTTTCAACAAAATCACAAAATAATCACTAAAATCATCATATATCCACATTTATTTGTCAAAATCATGCGAATTTTTTTTTTTTTTAAAAATCTTGCAAAAAAACTAAAAAAAAAAGAATATCCTAAAGAACATGAAAAACAATATCAAATAACCTCAAAAGTAAAAAATAATTCAAAAAAACCTAACTCCATCTAGCCTATCCACAATAAAATATCAATCCATAATAAGTGAATCATCATTCTCACCCTTTGACAAAGCAATCAACAAGCAAACTGAACATCAAAATCCAAAACCTCCAACAAAAAATCATAGAGATGTGATCATTATTAGACTTAAAAAATGCCTAAGTATTAAACTACCTACTTATTGGAATCATCATCAACATCCTAACATATTTCTTAGTGGATAATTTTTTACCACAATAGACATCATCGATAGATAAAATCCAAACAAATCAAGCATCTATGGCAAGTGATATTTCAGCATTGTTTTTATCTTTTTTGATATTATATTTTGATTTATCTTGTTTTCTTATTCCCAGAATCTCTTAAGCATGTCCATAAGGATTTAGAGAGGAAGGAATGGTGGCATTAATCATTGATTTCATTTTCTCTATTTGTTGGATATTTTTACAATACTACCATGGAAAGTACTTGCTTTGTTCCTTGTGTGGAAGTCATTTTTGGGTATTTTCATATAGCAGTTCCATGTTAGGTTTATCACACTTCTCTATGAAACTCATACAAAACATTTTTAAAATTCTCACCAATATAATCTAACATGGTTTCTACATGTTTAGTATGAGCAAGAATACTCCTTGTTTGTGGAGTCAAAGTTCACACAATTGATACAAATCAACCTTGGTCATTAATACCCTACTGCATCATGTCTATTTGCTACATTAATAAGGATTTCCAAAACACTACTTAGTTCTCCATGAAATAAAAAGAAATCTCATCACATTTTATATCATTATCAATCACTCATCAATGCATATCATCACATCAATCAATCATGATCTATAGATTTTCATAAATTGGATTATCAACATTTCTTCTATCATATAATCCTACTAACATTTCTTCTAGTTAAAATCTTTATCCTACATCAAAAAATTATTAATACCACATGCATCCTACATCCACAAAATCATTAGCATGTCATATCCAACAAATCATAATAGATCAGTCATTTCAAAACATGAGAACGTCATCATACATCCATCGACATGTCATAAACATATAAGAATATCTTAATCATTACACAAAACATCATATGTCATGTCAAAAAATAGTATCTCGTATATCATCAAAGTGTGAAATGTCAAGTAGATCAAATTCATCAATATCATGTGTGATAAATCATATCAAAATTACATGAGGCATCAAACTGGCTAATGAATGTATATACAAAAATTTCTTCATCAAATTATATTATACAACATAAATATTAAGTTAAATCATCAGCCATGTTGTCCATCCATTGAAGGTTGATCCTCTCTAGGAGGTAGTTGCTCCTCATCATGTTGATTGCTCTAACTATGTGTAGAGACTACTGAGGCTAAAGTTGTGGACTTGTAGCTTGTCTCAAGGGAATGTTGATTGACTATCCCCCTGAGGAATCTACAACTATAGATAAGATTAGAACCCTAAATAAAGGACATCTATGATCTCTAGGTATTTGTGACTCATATAATGTCCTATAATAAATACTCTTAGCTATATACTAATCTAGCTCAGTCTGATACTAAGCCTAAGGAATGAAAGAAATGAGTGCAATCTATGCTACTAGCCTATACTTCCTCTTAGTTTTTGACTTCTAACTCAAATAATCTCTCTCCTATCAGATAGTATCTCTCTCAATTCTAATGGTGTCTAGCTCTACATTCACTATGAGGACTTATGCATTTGTAGCTAGTCATCAAGAAATCTTGACATCTATCTCCTTGACCTAAGCATATCTATCCTATCCAACCTAATCTGTCTTGCTCATCATTTGAGCAGTCCATGTAGTCATATCTCCTTCTGGGGGAGGTAATTCTAGAACCTATTGTAGTTGTTTTTGATGATCGCCATGGTCCTAGGGGATTTGGTCATCTTGGCCATCATGTTGTTGATCCCTATAATGCTCATCTTGGGCTCTCTAGTCCTACTCATGATAAATCTATAATCTCTACCAATCTTCCCTACCCGCAGCTACATCAGGCACCCTCCTCACTTAACAAATAATTGTCCCACCTCCTACTTGAGCACCAATAGGAGGTGTAAATCTCAATGGTCATTTTTTGGACTATAAATAATCATAATCTCTAGTCATCCTTGGATCATGAGGATTGAATTACCAACCCTAATCAAAATTAGTGAGTGTTCAAAACTCTATAATAACTCCACTAGAATCAACCCTAGGTCCCCATGCATTGATCTCCTAGGTCATGCATGCATATCGTGCATTGTAGTCATCACCCAACTGACTCTATCTCTCTCTGAACTAGAAAAGAACCTTATTTGGAAGATATCACTCAAGTATAAAGTCAACTCTTCCAATAAAACATCAAATATTTTTACAATATGTCAAGTGGTCATGATCATTAACCCATGGCTCACAAGCTAGATATGACCAAAGCTAGATAAATGTTGTCATGTCATCAAATATTGCTCTCTAGTATGATAGTTGTCCTAGTTCTGTACAATGAAGGTAATCTATATATCTATAAGAGTAGGGATCATCAAAATCTTGTCAATCAATTCCCTTAGGCCTTGTGATTTCTATTCTCTCCCATGCCCACACATGAAGAAGAGTCATACTAGCTGAAATACTATTGCTACCTTGGTAGATAGCTTCATGCATATCCCTATACAAATGTGTAAGCAAGCAAGGACCCCATGCATACATATTCCCATGCTCCATCATCTTCTTGTCATGTGGTCATGATCATTAACCCATGGCTCACAAGCTAGATATGACCAAAGCTAGATAAATGTTGTCATGTCATCAAATGTTGCTCTCTAGTATGATAGTTGTCCTAGTTCTGTACAATGAAGGTAATCTGTATATCTATAAGAGTAGGGATCATCAAAATCTTGTCAATCAATTCCCTTAGGCCTTGTGATTTCTATTCTCTCCCATGCCCACACATGAAGAAGAGTCATACTAGCTGAAATACTATTGCTACCTTGGTAGATAGCTTCATGCATATCCCTATACAAATGTGTAAGCACGCAAGGACCCCATGCATACATATCCCTATACAAATGTGTAAGCACGAAAGGAACCCATGCATACATATTCCCATGCTCCATCATCTTCTTGATACAAATACCCCATCCAATTGAGAATATGTGAGCTCTTTGATCAGGCATGAATGGCATAATAATAAGTCCTACTAGCACTATCACCATTGGATCTGTATCTTGAACAAAGGGCGTCGAATAAATTTTTTAACTAGTAATAATTAATTATTGTACACCTAGGAGTCTCTACATTACCAAAGTACCCCTCCTAACATCATTTGTAATGATCTCCCCATGAATAGAGATCTATAAGATCCTCCATACATCCTTTAGAGTGATCATGCACTCTCTTATAGGAAAATGTAAAGTGCTAGTCTTTGATGTCCATCTCTTGACCAAGGCGATCATCACCATTTAATGTGCCCTAATATATAGCATATATGTGATATATCTTAGACTGAAATCATCTTGGAAGCATCTCTTAAGCTCCTACAAATTGGTAATGCCATCAAAGAATTGTTGAGGTCTCTTCTCTCAAGAATACAAGGTTTAAGAACAACCTACACACATTCAAACCACAACATCAAAAAAATTCTATAAAGTCAAATTAGGAACTTAAATTTTCAAGAAAAATAGCTTAAGGAATTCATTTTAACAATAGAGAGCTTATTTCATAATGAAAGCAACCCTATTTTTCAATATTAGCCTTGTCTTAAGATAATAGTGATTTTCTTAAAGGGGGTATGTGTAGGATCATGATGGGCCAAAAAGTGGCAATATGATGGGTATTTGGCTAATGACTTTTTTTTTACCCAAAATTGATGAAATGAAAAGGGTTTTTTAAAGGAGATTCTCATATTTCATCGATATAAATTATGCTTTACTTTGAATTTATTAAGTAATTATTATTCATTTTCTATTCAAATTATGACTAAAGTCTTGATTGATAGATTGATTGAAAAACATCTATAGATTTCAAATAGTATCACATTTTTTGAATCCAAAACATGTGTCACATTCTATGCTTTGCATACTATAGGATTAAAAAAATAAAAAATGAATTTCATGAAGTTTTGACCAAGTTAAGGTGGTCAGACATACAAGTTTTTTATATTTTTTAAAAGTTGTAATAAAAAATTCATAATTAATTATTTACTTGGAAAAAAATTACAAAAAAATATGCATCACAACAGGACATGAGTCCTCTACTTATATCTAAAATCTTATAAAAAATATTATCATTCTATTGTGGTTAGGGTGGTTAGACAGACACCTTATTTTTTCCCTAAAATTTAACTACTCATTGAAATTTCAAATTTTCACCAAATAGATTTATTTTTAAACAAACCTAGTAGTTTAGAAACTACATTAAATTTTCTATAGATTCTATTCTTACATATTTTAAAATAATATAGATAACTTATTCAAATTTTTACGTCAAGTTGCCTAAGTCTGATTTTTCTTTTTTTTTTTGCCACTTAAGAGCTTGTTGTTTCCATGATGATCCTGCACATACCCAGGGATAGGAAGCATATTTTCATTACAACAGTGATAGAGTTGAACAAAAGAAAACATCTTCCTAATTTTTTTACCCCATGATCGAGTTTGATAATAGTGATCAGACAATAATGATAAGGTTTTACAAAAGTGACCTACTTCAATAATAGCTCTAATATTTTAGAGAAGTGACATTCCTGCATAGTACTATAGTAGTTGTATTAAGTCAATAGTGACACAAACCTAAGATTACTGATATCATTTCATCTAACTTTGTACATTAATTACACAAACATGATAAATAAAAAATAAGAGAAAAATGTGTATATATCATAACACATATGCTAGCTAGCCTCTAGTACTATTGAACCATGTCTATGTGTCATACACTAAGAATTATCACCATCGTGAATCGATGTTTGCATCTATAAATCCTTAGAGCTCTAAAATAGCCTAAGATTGAGAGTGTAAACGAGGGGTAAATGAATCATAATTTCCTATTTACCCCAAAACCCTATTTTTTACTCTTGGAAACCCTCGTAGGTTAAATATTGAGCACCCTCGATCATCCTAAACATTAAACATGACCCATGGGGTCTAATTTTTTGAACTCTATGCATATGAACTAATCTTTAACCTTGTCATGAGCTTGACCTAAAAAAGTCCTTTTTTGGGCCGACCTCTCAAGGAAGTAGTACAACATCTTATCATCCTTCCACTAACTGTCAAGGCATAGTGGTGCATCATTAAAATAAATTCAATCTTGATTTGAGCATAAAATTCATTGAAACAATGCAACAAGTACATTGTGTCAAAAAGGGGTAAAATGTAGACATGAATAAATTCCTTAACACATATCACACATCCTGAATCACATTTTTCCATTGTTGGCATCACTTTAATCCTCATCCTTGCATTTCACTTCATTTTCATCATTAATCCCCTTTTAACGTTATTTTCAACTATTAACCCTCTTTCCCTATTTTAATTAAATGATCTTGAGTTATTTAATTAATTCATCCATTTCCTCACTAATTTCCCATTTATCACCCTAATTGAATAATTCCTAATTATTCAACTAGTATCATCTAATTATTCTAATCCCAACATGATTAATTATTCTTCATTATTTAATTATCCTATAGTTGAATCTTTTCACATGATTAAATACTTTATAACTATTTAATTATCGCATTTTCCCTCCACAAAGCATATTCTAGAGGAATATTCCATTTCAAAATATATCAACCAACTTTCCTCTACTATTTCTAGCCCTTGATCTTGAGATCAATTCTCATCCCTTGATCTTAAATATATTTACCATTTTCCTAAAATGGTGGAGCAATATTGAGTTCTAATTGATCCCCTTCATTCATCTCCCTTTACTCACTCTCCTATGTGGTTTTTTTAATTAATATCAAATCTTCTTTGTAAGGTTGCTAACTCAATTCTATCCATGAATCCAATTTATCCAAATCTATAAAGGAACCCTCATCCCTCTCATAATTCATCTAGAAAATTTGTGAAGAGGTCAGGTCCAATTGATTCTTAAGTAAATTTGAGAGAACACATCTTGTAATCTAGATCGTAATTCATAATCATTGCTTTTGTAAGTTTTCGTGGAGGTTTTATGCTATAAAGCAATCCAACATATCAAATCAACACAAATACACTCCACCATGGGATGGCAAGATTGTGTAGTTTTGAATTCATTTGTGTTTCAATTTGATTGTGCTAACCTTGTTGTTTAAATTAATAGATATGGCAATTGCATTTCATGAGTAGGTGGGTCCTAATCCTTTTTTTTATTTAATTTTTATTGAATTCATTTATACAATCCATGTCAATTTTCTTTCAATTTCATAACTGCCATTAGACTTTATACATCTATTAGTGACATCCAATATCTTGGTCATTCTTACATCTACAATATCTTTTCTCTTATCAACTTCATATTTTTCAAAAATATCTCCCTATAAATGTGGAGTCATAAATATCTTATGGAATGTGTCTCTCTAGCTTGTGTAATAATAAAATCACCATTTAGTCACAACTTTAGCTAATGGTTTAACAAAGTGGTTCCCATGAAAATGCAAACATTATCTCAAGACAATTTGAGTATTCAATGTATGTATGCTTGCAAAAAGGAAGAAGACAAATTTCATGAACTAACCATAGACTTAAATATTTATTTTTCTAATTATGTATAAGTTTCTAGGTGCAAGATATACCATAACCATGTCATGCATACTCAAAGAAGAAAAATGACTAAAACTGATGTTGCACACCTAGGAAACCGTGAAATTATGTATGGGAAAGTATAAAAGTTCCACGTTTTAATTCAAGAATTGTTCTCAAAGAGGTATTTTCCATCATAAGATCCAAAAGAAGCTTTTAGGAGGAAAATCACAAATCCATAATCTTAAACATGTTGACTTGGTCAAGGAAAATTGAAATTTACCCAAAGGTAACTTTCCTTGAAAATGGAGAACATGATATTTTATAAAATAGTTGTTTCTTTTCCATTTGAAACCTCACATGAAAAATATTATGAGAAAGAATCATACTACCTTACTACATTTTTTATTAACTTTAGGGAGATTCAACAAATAGGCCTTAAAAAAATATTTGAATGACATGAGTTAGTGAAAATGAAAATGTTTTTTGACCAACAAGTACAAAATACTAATAGTGCATACTAAAATTTCTAGCACCTTCAATTAACAACAAGGTTATCCTTGTACTATATGTGTTAAATGACCTCAGTCCATCAACGGGTGCATAGTTGAATGGTAAGTTGTAGCATTGTGATTTATCCTTTTTTATAAAATTTCCTTTAGCTAACCTAGGGTGAGCAGTCTCTATTCAACATCAGCATAGGCATTATATATGTCATAATGCGAAAATTAGGTTTGACCTAGGGAAATTCCTACATCATAAAACCATGCATCTCTTCTCTTTCTTGTAGGTTTTATATTTGAAGTGGAATTAGAAAATATTGAATACCTCAAATTAAGATCAAGCATAAACATACCTCCTTTCATTGAGTGAGGGAAAGATCAATTATTCACTAACTAATGATATTATGAAGGTGATTTTAAAAGATAATAAACTACAAAATGTGATATTCCTATATAGGTCTTGAAACTTAAGAAACCCCCATTTTTAGAAAAGGGTTCCCTCAAAATATAATTGCCAAAGTTTAGTATATTTTTGTTCACTCTATTATTTATCATCTTTTAGAAGTTTAGGGATAGCAAGGTCTTGTTCATGCATAATTCAAGTACCCAATCATTCTTCTTCCATTTATTTTAATGGATTAGTTTCTTGATTCATTAATTCCAACTTATTTAAATACAAATCAAGTATACCTTCTATAGGATTGTTGGGCTCTTGGACAAAAGAATATCCTCTTCTTCATGGATGGTTTAATTTCCATTCACAATTATAGGAAAATATGGTTATACATGGTAATTTTCTATAGGTTTTGATTTTGCAGTCACCCTAGTACCATACCATATTCTAAAAAATGGGTCTGAAAAATAATAAGATAGATAAACCTCTAATTTTGTACTAAAGTTTCTAGAAAGGAATATGGAAAAATATGGTGGTAGATCTATGATATCTAACTATCATAATATGGATAAGTTTTGGAAAGTGTAACTAAGATAAAAAATTAGCTTATCATAAAAGAAAATGCATAAACAAAACCCTAGCTAAACAATGAAGTTCAATGGAGTAAAAATGTATTAAACAAAGAAAAAGCTTCATAAAAAATCCTTTATGCCCTCCATGATTGACCTTCCTTTCCATTCTCCATTTTCTTCAAAATGATGGTTTCCCTTAGATTTTGATGAACAACTATTAACCTATGACAAATCCCTAAGAAAACATTGAAGGATTCTATTCAAAAGTTGCAATGTACTTAGAAATTGCAAGTATGAACTATGCAAAAATATGAAGTTATGCTAGCATGAAGTGTGTCAAATGAGGTTGAAATTATCCTTCTATAGAAAAGTCAAATTTGGATGAATGACTAGGATTGTCAGATGAGAGATGCCCTAAGATCAAGGGTTGAAATTAAATGTGACAATCAACAATTAGGGTTAGGGAAACATTAGGCTAAATTTGAAATGAAGAGTTGAGATATGATTTTAGAAAAATCAAATCAATGGACAAGAAAGCATATGATAAGAAGATATTGAGCAAAAAAAAAGAGGTTGAAAGAAAATCAAATAGTAATTTAAAATTATTTGATTTAAGACACTGAGTTGACCTTTTCAATTAAAATTAATTTAATTCAAAAGTGGTGGGGTGATGTGATTGTAAATAATGATTTTAAATTATTTACTTGGTAAGAAAATAGAAAGTGGACAATTTTAAATAAATGATTTTATTTAAAATTAGAAAAATCTAAGGTGGATAATAATTAAATAGATTAAATAATTTTATTTAATTATAGGAAGATATAAGAAATTAATGAAATATTTATAAAAAATAAATAAATTTTATTTATTTAAATAATTAGGAGGAAGTAAATAATAATTAAATAAATTTAGGAATTTATTTAATTATAGAGAGACATTATTTAAATAAAATAAATATAATTTATTTATTTAAATAGTTAAGAGGAATAAAGGATGTGAATTAATTAAAAATTTGAGAATTCTTTAATTAATAGTTGAATTTGGACTATAGGACATAATTAAATATTTTAATTATGTTAAGAAGAAATACAGAGAAAATAAAGCTTGTAGGCCTAGGTCAATTTTATGTGTCTACATTTTTCCCTTCTTTGTCATAATGTAGTTTATCACATTATATCTAATAAAATTCAGTTCAAGACATGCCCTAGTGAAGGTATGGAGTATCTATGAACCCTCAGGAAAATTTGCGAATTTTGGCTTAGCGCTGGAAAAATTTGGAAAGTGTCCAGACAAGTCAATTTGATGACCAGAAAAACAATGTCGTGATCAGTTTTAAATTTGACGAGTTTAAGGTAGTCAACAGGGTGGTCAAACATGGTCAAATGTGCATCCAGTTATAAACCCTTCAGGAAACCCTAACTTTCACCCTATAAATAGGTTTGATTTGGGTAAAAAGGTCATTCATTTTCACTTTTTCCTTTTGGTGATTTAAAGGTCAGAGCTAGAGGACCTTATGCAAAGATGGTGATTCCAAAGGAAGATCATCACGGATATCAAGTACAGACCTACTGACGACCAGAGGTTGTGGAGCCATCGATATGTACCATATACCCACTTCATTATTTTCTCATTTCTCATGCTTTTTAGGGTATCCAAAATAGGGTTGTAGATGCCTTGCGACACATCTGATTTCATGAATGACAAAAATGTGTTCGTTTAGAACACATTTGATGCATCATGACACAAATACCAGAGGTAGACTATATTTTGGTTTAAAGTGGTGTAAATACGAGCTCATGTGACACAAACAACAAATTACAACACATGTGGTAGGTCATGCAACACAAGCACCATATTGCAATGTAAACGCAAGATGATGCAATGTAACTATAGTAAAGAAGCACAAATGATGAGTTAAATGATGTAATCACTGTAAAATGACACATCTGTTAGGTCAATGATGCAATTGATGTTCTGTGACACAACTACTAGATCAAACAGCACATGTGGCTTATCGTGAGGCAAGTGAAAGGCAAAACAACACAATTGACTTTAGCAATGGTTGACTTTGTTTAGGCTCAGTTTCTCTATGTAATTTTTATTAGATAGATGATAAGGATGATTTTCAATGTTGTGTTAACTTCTATTTTTGTGTATGTAGAAATAATTACCACCCATTTACACTCGAGAGTTTAGGCCAATTACATACACATTTAGAGATCAGTTTAGGTAGGGTGAGTAGAGGTGACTAATATGGTTAGGATTGTTTCAAGTTACCTATATACCCATTGTCTGAGCAAATAGCAGTCTACTAATAGCACTCATAGAGAGATGGAACTCTAAGACATGCTTGTTTCACTTGTCGATAGGAGAGGCCATGATGACTCTTGAGGATGTTTATAAGATCTTGCAGATTCCTTTTAGAGGAGAGCAGGTTGTCTATGATCTACATCGAGGACTTCAGGCCATGAAAAATTACTATGAGCATGAGGATGTCCCATAGCTAGGTATCAAGGGATATGAGATCAATTGGGAGTTCAGGTCCAAGTATTATGGCCAATGGGATGCGATGTGTACTTTGATTGTTGGGGTATTGATTCTAGGTCACCATAGTCACAATTTCCTAATTGGATAGGGAGATGTGCTTCTCAGGATGAGGCGAAACAAGCCAATATTCACTTGGGGACCATGTTTACTAGTGATGCTATATCATCAACTACATGATGTATCATATAGGGAGTCATTGATTATCACCTGTGGGATGACACTCCTGATGATCTAGGCATGGGAGCATATTCCCATATTTTTGACTCCCATTATAGAGATAACTAGGTGATGCTATGTCATATGTGTATCTCTAGGGAGGATCAATGACAAAGAATCGAGTCAGAGATCTAGGGTATTAGTTCCATGATATTGACAATTTGTTGAGGTTTGTGTGAAGGTCATACAAGGACTGCAGATAGTGGCTGGGAGAGGAGGAGCATTTTTTATTTTATCAACAGTTTAGATATCTCATTGCATCGACATTGTAACTTCACAGTTGATCATAGAGATGTACTTGCCCCAATGGGTACTAAGATAGTTCGGACTACCCATAGAAGTTATAGTGGCTAAGTAGTAGATTAATAATTTGGTTGCATAGAAATGGGGATGGATTGAGGACCCAATAGATGTAGGCATCACCCTAGACTATGATGCATGGTGGCTGAGACACAAGCCACTTCCTTTGATGGATCCTGATCAACTAGCGCAAGTGGATCAATGAGCAGTGGTACTATGAGTTAGTTGAGGAGGGGGAGGAGGTACGGATGGTAGTAAGGGGAGAGGGTGGGATGGAGGCAGAGGTGAGGATAATGGTGATGGAGGAGATGGGCGAGATGGGGGGTGGAAGAGATGGACAAGGAGGAGGGAGAGGTTAGAGGCAGGCTAGGAGAGTGTGCCAATGAGTCGAGTGAGTCCTCCTAGCCCCTATCCAAGAGGATGTAGAGTAGGAGGAGGGAGAGGGGGTGACAAGAGGAGGGTTGACAAGAGGAGGTTAGGGTTGAGGGAGAGTAGCCAAAGGGGCCTCATCCGATGGAGGTGGAGGTTCCAAGGGAGGATGTGGTCATAGGAGAGGAGTTAGATTTCAATGGGGAGGAGGATGTAGGAAGAGAGGAGGATATAGATATTGGTGGGGAGGACGACATAGATGATGAGGAGAGGTAGATTAGAGAGAAAATGGTGGAGGGTGAGGAGCATATAGCTGGGAGACCACCATTACCGTGAGATGTGACAGTCGATCAAAGATTGACAAATATGTAGAGTAGGTTGGACAAGGCCCTTGCTCGAATTAGGACCTTGGAGTCAGAACTAGAGGTCATCAGGACACAGATCTAGTCATAGCCATGCATCATCATCGTTAAGGCACCAATCTCATCATAGTCGATTGTGCACTACAATACCATAGTCATCACAAAGGAAGCGTGTCATCTCTGAGCGGATATCATCAACTCTCAAGAGAGAGCATTAGTCACTCCATTCCACACCTCGAGGAGATGACGAGAGTACTATTTAGGGCATGTTAGATTGACATTATGTTGGGACATTTCATATATATTGACCATCGAGCCTGTGAGCTCTATTTTTGGGATATCTCAAGACTTTATCATGTGAAATTATTTTGAGATTATATATATTATATAGTTTTGGTGCGGATTCTATGCTATGCATTATGATTTTGTTATGTTCATTTCATGTGATTTATCTGATGATTCCTATGATGATGCATTTTATTTTATGGGATGCATGCACTTATGATGGCTATTTATGATGAGATTCAATGATGATACTACTTTATTTATGATGGTTATAATGTTCTATATGTATCTAATAGATGCCATGTTTATGATGATGGATGTATTGATGTATGATTAAGCATGTATGGATTATGTAGTATATAATGCTCTATGTTATGATCCTAAATATGTATGCATTAATAATATGGATGATGTATGAAATTTTTTAATGCACTTATATGCTATGTTAATGCAAATGAATTGATACAAATGATGTATTTATGTTGATGATGTAAATGCAACTATGTTGATAGATTGATGTAAATGTATAATCTACTAATGAAATTTATATATATGATCATGTATGCAATTATATTTTTGTATGTCATAGGATATCATCAAGAGAAGAAAGAGAAATGGCTAGATAGAAGGAGATGCATGTTAGTGTGGAGAAATAATCCTTCAACATACTACCAAAGTACTAGGTATGTGTAGGATCATGATGGGCCAAAAAGTGGCAATATGATGGGTATGTGGATGACAACTATTTTTTAACCCAAAATTGATGAAATGAAAAGGGTTTTTAAAGGATATTCCCAGCCTTCCATCGATATAAATTATACTTTACTTTGAATTTAATAAGTAATTATTATTCATTTTCTATTCAAATTATGACTAAAGTCTTGATTGACAGGGTGAATGAAAAATATCTATAGCTTTCAAACAATATCACATTATATGCTTCACATACTATAAGATTGAAAAAAAAAAAATTGAATTTCATGAAGTTTTGACCAAGTTAAGGTGGTCAGACATACGAGTTTTTATATTATTTTAAAAAGTTGTAATAAAAAATTCATAATTAATTATTTACTTTAAAACAAATTACAAAAAAGTATGCTTCACATCGAGCCTTCAGTCCTCTACTTATATCTAAAATATTATCATTTTATTGTCGTTAGGGTGGTCAGACAGATACCTACTTATTTTTTCCCTGAAATTTAAGTATCATTGCATTAAAATTTCAAATTTTCACTGAATAGATATTTTTTTTAAAACAAACCTAGTAGTTTAGAAACTACATTCAATTTTCTATAGATTCTATTTTTACATATTTTTGAAATTATATAGATAAATTATTCAAATTTTTATGCCAAGTTTCCTAACTCTGATTTTTCTAAATTTTTTTCCACTTAAGGGCCTATTTTTTCCATGATGATCCTGCACATACCCTAATAATAGGTGTTTCTTTAATCATCATTGGGCACATTATTGTAATTTCCAATAGACACCATGACATGACATAAATCAATTGTGTTCATGGTCATAACATCACATAGAACAAGTAGTCAAAGACAAGGATGATCATGACTCATATGGGGAACTTAGTTGCCCTAGTTTTTTTGTCACAACCAACTACAAACAAGAAAGAAAAGCCATGAAACATCATTGCTCCTCTAAATCCTATGCAGGACATCCTCGAGGAACTAGAAGCATGATAGTCTGAAAAGAAAAGATAATCACCATGATATGTCAATGTACCTCTAAATATTGATGCCATGACATCCTCGAGAAACTAATAGCACAATGAAAACTCAAATTACAAATGCCAATATAGTGTTTTCAAAAGTGTTTTCCAAGTATGTTCAAATTTCAAGTGTTTTGACATAAAAATTCCAAGTTTGAGAAAGTCTAGGTTTGTGTGTGACAAATGCCAGGTAATGTCAAATTTAGGAAGGATGCATCTTGAATGATGTCGATGTCAAGAGGATCAATCCTCAAATGTCAAGAGAATCCATCAAAATTTCAAATGATAGAGTCAATGCTTCAGAAGGACATATCCTAAAGCATAAATAAATGACAAGAGTTGTTCCTCAGAAAGATGTATCTAAAGAATAACCAAGAATTGACAGGTTGAATTGTTATGATAGTTTGACCAAAGTTGAATAGATGATTGAATTAACTACATGCTGATGTTGACATGCCAATTTCGTTAAAATACCAATGAAATGAATGCCAAAGGTTATTTGAGAGTTGTCTGATTTAAGGCATGAAAAGTATTTGGTTTGATTTGAAGATATGTGACAAGTGTGATAGTGAATGTCATGAACCTTAATGGACTGACCTAGTGCTACCTCAAGGGCTCATTGATAGATGGCCTTTCCTATGTCATACACTCAGATACCTCATAGCTTGACATGACCAATGATTTTGTCTTATTGATCAAAGATTGATTCATGATTTTATTTGGACAAACCTGAGAGGATTGACCTAATGTTTCAGGGGCACAAAGATGAGCCTTTCCTACATAGCAAATGTGTAGAGACAACATAGTTCGACAATGAAAAAGACTGACACAACTGACATGATGAACTTTGAATTTG
Organism: Sequoia sempervirens; assembly: GCA_007258455.2. Lineage (NCBI taxonomy): Eukaryota > Viridiplantae > Streptophyta > Pinopsida > Cupressales > Cupressaceae > Sequoia > Sequoia sempervirens. Next base: position 359,956,842 of record VDFB02047230.1, read on the forward strand.
TTTTTAGTGTTTTTAGCATGTTTTGACTTTTTTGGATTTTCAAGTTTCATAAATTTTTTTGGTTTTCTAGGACTTTTTTTAATTTTTAGGGATTTTTTTAGGACATTTTCTTATTTTTATGGCCTTTTTAAAGAAGTTTTCTAATTTTTATGGCTTTTATAGGACATTTTCTAATTTTTATGGACTTTTTAGGACATTTTACAATTGTTGGGGACCATGGGTGAGACCCATAGTAGTCACATGATAAGAGGATTTCCCCCAATCAAGTTAATGACTATCCAAGTCGAAGGAGATGGAAAACGACATGCTCAAGATGAAAGGTGGAGGATATGCCAGACCTGATGTCAACCATTGTCAACCATGGAAAGAAATGGTAGGATAGTATGATGAATGTCATGAGCATGTTGGATGATTTTTTATTTATTATAGACAAAGGTAGATGGAGTGATAGTAGATGGTGAATCAAAGACCGACTATGCATGGCCCCTATTTTCTAGGTTTTCACCATGGTACTTATCCAAAGTGCCACCAAAGTGGTTTTAATTATTGGATGAATTATTTCTCTTTACTATTTTTTTTTTTTTTTTTTGTGTCACTAAGACACTTGTTTGCTAGGTTTTCATCAGGGTGATGATTTGTTTGTATTTTTCAAATTTCTTTATATTTTTCGGTTTTTAGCCAAGTTCTTTGATGCTATGTGTAGAATTTGTGAAGATGCAAATTGTTGATAGGTTCTTTAAATTGTTCCCCATCTGGAGTAGCTACCTAATAAGTGTGATAACTGAATGTGGTAGTGATAATGTAAGGACCTAGCCAATTAGGCTTGAACTTTCTAGGTTTCTCACTGTTAGATTGATTCTTTGGATTTTGTATCAAGACAGGTTGCCAATGCCAAACTTTTGGACCATAACTCTCTTATTATAACTACATTAAAGGAAATTTTGATATGCTTGTAAGTGATTAAAGGAATTTTTTTTTTCATTCTTCTAACAATTCTAGCTCCTGCAGTCAAGATTGTTGATATTCTTTGTCATCAATCAATCCCTTCATGGAGACTCTGAGAGAGGGGATTTCAACCTAAATGGGCTAGATAGCTTCCCATCCAAAGACCAGGATGAATGTGGTAGGTCCAATAGGCATGTGGATGCTGGTGTAGTAAGCCCATAGAGTGGAATTAAGTTGTAGATTCTAGTTGTGACCAGTGTCATTGGTAGTCTTCTTAAGAATCTTGATAATTGTCTTATTGGACACCTCAAATTGACCATTACCTTTTGGGTAATAGGGTGTGGAGAAATGGTGTTCAATGTAGAAGCATTCACAAAGCTCACAGACATCTTGATTTTTAAAAGGATGATCATTCTCTATGATGATGGATCATGGAAAACCATATCGGCAGATGATGTAATTAAGGATGAACTTGGAAATCTGCTTATTGGTTATGTAAGTGAGAGGAATGTATTCTATCAATTTGGTGAAATATTCAGTGTTGGTAATAATGAATTTATGGTCATTGGATGAGGTGGGATGGATTTTACCCATGAGGTTGAGTCCCCATTATATGAAGGGCCAAGGAGAAGTGATTGGTCAAAGTTCTTGTACGATTGCATGAATTAGATCACTGTGCACTTGACATTGACGACACATTCTCACAAACTAAAGGACATGTTTTTCCATTGTTAGCTAATAGTACACAAGTCTCATAAATTTCTCAGCTATGATTGGGCCACTCAAATGAGATCTTCATATACCCTCATGTACCTCACCTAAGGTTGTTTGTGCTTCATCAACATCGAGACATTGAAGAAGGGTATTGTCAAAGTTGTTTTAGTATAAGGTGTCACTGATGATGGAATAACGTGAGGCTTTGCCGATAAAATATTAATGATGGTTATTAGAAAGGTTTAGTGAGAGGGTCTGGGACTGGAGGTAATAATATATGTCTTGATACCAAGGGGACCTGGGACCAACAAGCTCACAAACCATTTTTGAGTCAAGAATATCATAAGTGGGAACCAACAGTTATTCCACTAAGAACTCAAATTTCAGCATGTTGTTGGAAATTTCTAAGAGAGATCCAATCATAGCCATTGTGTCTATTTCCTTGTTCTATGCCCTAGGAACCTGCTCAAAAGTGATCATGTGGAAATATGATAGAAAGTTATCAACCATGCATTTGTACAACATCAAATTTTCATCCTTGGTGTCGTATTCATTATTAAATTGGTTGATAACCAACTGAGAATGTCCAAAGACTAGGAGTATTTTTATTTTCCATTTGAAATCCATTTAGAGTCCTATGACGAGTGTCTCATATTCAGCAACATTGCTAGTGTAGGGGAAGGTGATTTTGAATGGCTTAGGGATATAGTTCTCTTGTGGTGTGATGAACAATATACCTAGTCCTGATCCATGAATTGTATGAGACCAGTCAAAATAGAGCTTCCAAGGAGATTTAGGGTATACATGAAAGATGGATTCATTTAGGAAGTTGGCTATTAAAGGGTGATCATCTTCAATGGATGCATCAACAAGTTGATCCGCTATTACCTATCCTTTTATAACTTTTTGTTCCATTTAATCTATGTCATATTCACTCAATATCATAACCCATTTTTCCAACCGACCTGTTAATGCTGGCCTACTGACGAGATACTTCAATGGATCAATCTTTGCCACTAGTTGTTTCTTATGGTTTAGCATATACTGTCTCAACTTTTGAGCAGTGAAGATAATTGCGAGATAGGCACAATCAATGGGCGTATAGTTGAGTTCATATCCAACCAAGGTGCGATTGATTTAGTATATAGCTCTTTCTTTCTCATCATGGTAATTTTGTACAAGGAATGCCCCAAGTGCTAAAGTGGTTGCCAAAATGTACAAGATTAGGGGTTTTCCCTCAATGGGTGGCATTATGACATGTGGTGTCAGTAGATAGTCTTTGATCTATTAAGAAGTCACTTGAAACTTGTTATTACACTCAAAGGGGATTCCCTTGCATAGTAGATATTGGAAAGGTTGGAATTTGTCTTCTAATTGTGCAATGAAGTGTTGAATGGACTATAATTTTCCTTGCAATGTTCTGAGCTCATTGATTCCTTTCAATGGAGGCATGTCCAAAATTTCTTTCACTTTAGCGAGATCAACTTCAATGCCTTAGCAAGAAACTATATACCCCAAAAGTTTTCTTGAAGTCTCACCGAACACACACTTCTTAGGATTGAGCCTAACCTTGTACTCTTCTGGCCTTTTAAAGATTTTATCCAACACTTTTAGATGAACATTGCATATCAAAGACTTTTCCAGGAGGTCATCAACATAGTCTTCCATTAGCATGTGCATAAGGTCATAAATATTGTTGTCATGGCTCGTTGATATGTAGCACCTGCATTCTTCAAGCCAAAAGGCATAACACTCCAACAATATGTACCCTAGGGACAAGTGAATGCTAGTTTTTGCTGATCTTCTAGGGCGATGCAAATCTAATTGTATCCCAAGAAACCATCCATGAGGGACAACATCTTGTATCCTATTGTAAGATACACAATCATATCTATGTTTGGAAGTGGAAAATCATCCTTTGAGCATTCCTTGTTTAGATTTTGAAATTTTGTCTAGATGCGTATTTGACCATTAGGATTAGTGACATGCACGAGTTTGAAATCTAGTCACCATAGTCTATTCATCTTATGAACCCTACATCTAGTAACTTTTTAAGCTCATCTTTGACTAGCACGGCAATCAAGCGAAGCATATTTCATAGTTTCTATTTGACTGGTTTGGCATCTAGAAGCAAGGGAAGTTGTTGCAAAACTAATGTTGGATCCAATCTTGGAATATCGACATAGGACCATGCAAAAATGATCTTATGTTCTACAAAGAATTTTTAAAATTCCAGCATTTCTTCTTCTGTTAATGATACTACAAAGAGAATAGTTTTTGGATCCTCTGGTGTGGCTATATTAACTTATATGGTGTCCTCAATGAGCATTGCTGATTTCTCGTGTAATGAGAATAAATTCCAATCCTCCATCTTGGGTGCCTCAAAGAGGTTTTCACCCTTGGATACGTCCTTTCTTATTACTTTTGTATAATTAGAAGGTGCCTTATGATTTTCACATAAAGACATGTCTTTTTTTGTTTTATTTTTGTTACTTTTGTGACTAGATGATTAAATATTCTCTCCAAAGTTTATTGTAGAATCAAGATCTATAGTGAATCTGGATTTATGCTCCGCAATTAGTATTCCATCATGGATTCCCATAAATTATGTAATAGATTCATCGTTCTAAAAAATGTCCATAGTGGGTGGGCCTTATTGATCCCAGTCAATGAGTTGTGGGTAGATAAGGGAGATACCATAATCACTGTTGGTGAAAGGTGGAGATGAGGCTGAACGCATGCAACATGAGGCTAAAAATATAATTATCCTCAAATTCCTAGGTGGATTCCATCCAATCAACATCTTCATTAAACTCATGAAAATTGGACTCATGGTCAAAGTAGGGGACAAACGAGTGGGAATCATGTTCAATATAAGGGACTAAAGCATCAAAATCATGGTCAATAGGATTAGATGGTGGTTTAGGTTTGTCATCATCACGAGGCCAAAAGACTCTTACCCATTATTCTCTTTTCAATGGGACTTTAGGAGGATCTTTAGGAAGTTCAATGTTAAATATTTGTTTGAATTTTTCATCAAAATAAGGCTCACCCAGTTCTCAGAACATTTTTTCAAGCTCATAATCACTTAGGGATCTTTGAAAACCATATTCCCACCCATGTGAGTCGGTATTAGTATGGGATTCTTTGATTGTCTTGACACTTTCAAAAGAATTCGCGCACTCAACCGAAAGTACATAGGTATGTGGACCATCAATATTGATTGGATTGAACCCTAAACCCAAATTCTTTGGTCTTATAGAAGGTATTATAGGTTCTCTTCTTCTATTCTTGTTTATACCAAGGCCACTAGTTCCATCATAGCCTTTTTCCTTCATCATCTCATAGCCTCTGCCATACTGTTGTAATGGTAATGGAGGTAGGTCTTCCATGACTTTGTAAATTCAAGCTGATATATCTTCAATATCCTCTTTGTTCAATTCCCCCCATTTCATGGAATTCATTGTAGGAGAAACCTTAAAAATATCTTTGGGCTTTTGTTTGAAACAAGGCGTACCATAAGATTTTGGAGACTTGTGTATTTTAGTGATACAATAGGAAGTGTTCAACTTGTAATCACCACAACCTTGGTCCTAGATCTTGATGTTTAGATCAACCCTTAGGATGGTGGAAGAAGATGGTATAGTGGAGGTCAAAGGAGTGGAGTTGGATGAATTGGTGAGTATGGATGGATCAATGTATTTGGAAGAGGTGGACATTGAAGCTTCACGTTTAATTGGAACTTGGTGTTTAGAAATACCTCTCAAATTGGTACAATACTGGAAGGGATCAAGATCTCTAGGTATGGTAATTTTAGTGCCATTGAAAGGAAACTTCAGACATTGGTGGTAGGTGGATGATACAACCTTTAAGGCATGGATCCAAGGTCAACCAAGTAGAATGTTGTAAGGTAGTTCAATATTCAGGACCTAGCATGTTGTATCTATAACAATGGGCCCAACCCGAATAGGAAGTGTGATAATGCCCCTAGAAGAGCATTCCTCATCATCATGTCTTTATGACAATGCTTTTGGTAGCATCAACACATGCATCAGAGAAGCCTAGTGCTTTGACCAATTTTAGAGAACATATATTCAATCTTTCTCCACCATCTACTAAGACTCATCTAACCTTGTGTTTATAGATGAATACTTTAGTATGTAATGCATCATTGTGAGATGGCTTTGGTGAGGAATAATCTATGTCTGAAAAGGTGATGTGATGAGGAGTAGTGAAGTATCCAACCATTGCTTTGAAGTGGTTGACATCAATGTTAGTAGGTATGGAAGGCTCCTATAATACCTTATCAAGTATGGATTTGTGTGCAAGAGAGATGTGTAGTAGCTTGAGTATGGAGATTTGAGTGGGATTGTTACCCAATTGATCAATAAGATTAAATTTTCCTTTGGGTTGTGACTACTTGGTAGAGGGACTGGCTATTGTGATCTTAGTTTTTTTAGCAGGAGAACTAGCTATTGTGACCTTGCCTCAATGGGTGGTGAAATTATAGTCTAGAGTCTTCTTAATGGTGATAGTATTGAAATGTTCATCAACAACTTAGAGTTGATTAATGATATATCCACTAGAATAGTGAAAAGCAGTGTGAGTGTAATTGGATCAATTGTTAGTCTTTGGAATTGAAATAGAGGGGCTACATAAACCATGATCCTGTAGAGGGTTTTTATGAATGGCATGGTTTGAGTTTGAAGAAAATTGTTGACTAGCTATTTCAATGTTATGATTTTCAATAAGATCTTGTATAAGATTCCCTAATTGTCTACAAGAAGAAGTTTTATGCCCTTTTATTTGATGGCAATCACATAATTCATTATCATCCCACCACAATGGCTTGAACTACCCTGGGTCATATGGTTTAGGGTCTTGTAATGTGATGATGTTGTTTTGGAGGAGCTTCTTGAGGACAACTTCAATTGGTTCACCCAAGGGGGTGTGCCTGCATATTTTTTATTTATTTTTGGTTTGCAATGGTTTCCTTAGTCTTGATTGTTCTAGATGGTGTTTGTAGTAGGTGTTGGTGTGGTCAAGGGAGCATTTGGGGGTTGAGTTCCTCTAAGCTTGATTGCAGGACCTATTATGTTTACTATTTTAGTGTCAAAAATGCCATCATTGGTGATATGTTTGTTTTTTACCCAATATTTGTTTTTGTCATTAGGTTGGTTTGGGTTTGTGTTCTTGTTGGGATATTTGATTTCTCCTTTCTTAATAAGAGGTTTTTCAAGTTGAAATCCTTTTTCAACAAGGTCTGTGAAAGTGGTGCAACAACAAACTTGTAAATTATATTTTGAGGGTCCAACAAGATTTTGAACAAACAAGTTTACTTTCTACTTTTCTAGTATCTCAATAAGACATTAACTTGCTAGACCCTACCATCTTTGGAAAAATGGAATGAATGCTTCACCAATGTCTTCTCGAGTAGTCTTACATAAATTGGCAATGGTGATGTTGGTTTCGATGTTATAGGAATAATTTTCTACAAATTTATTGGCAAGTTCATCCCATGACTTTATCCCTTTGGGAAAGAGAGTGAACCACTTAAGTTTAGGACCTACGATATGTCTAGGGAAGAGTCTCATTAGATAGACCTATGTTCATATGCAATGTCCACACAATTGGTCATAAATTATCTTATATGCTCAAGAGGATTAGTCTTTCCTTTTTACTTGGAGAAGTTGGGTACCACATATCCCAGAGGGAACAATGGCATGTGTAAGCTCATGTTAAATGGGTATGGACATAAGTCATAGGATGTGTGATTTTTCTTGTTGGACAATTGTATGTTCTCCACTTGTTTTTACAAGGCAACAAGTTGAGTTGTGAGTACATCTACTATAGGGTTGTTGGTGGCATCACACATGCTGGTAATGGGTATCCCATAAGTTCTTGTGCCGTAGAAAAATGGTCCCTTGTCATTTTCATGGCCTTTTAGGTCCTGTTTCATGGTGTTTGGTCTATTTTTCTCTAATTTTATGTTGTAGCATGGCTTCAACATCCATATTTAGATACTAAAATTCAAATAATGATGTCTTGTGAAGGTGTTGTGAAGTGTTGTAAGACATTTCTACATTCTTCCAGACTCTACTTATTTCAATTTACCTAAAAATCACCTTTTCATCACTAATCAAGTCTTATTTTGAAGTGTTTTAAAGACTTGTAACAAGATTTCAAGCTTTTCTAGGCATTACTTCACTAATTATCCCTTTCTCATGCTTTATTTGGTCCCTTTATGCCCTCATATGTCTTAATTAAGTGTATTTTTCAAAGTAGGGTATGTGCAGGATCATGATGGGCCAAAAAGTGGCAATATGATGGGTATGTGGCTAACGACTACTTTTTTACTCAAAATTGATGAAACAAAAAATGGTTTTTAAAGGAGATTCTCAGCTTTCCACCGATATAAATTATACTTTACTTTGAATTTAATAAGTAATTAATCTTTATTTTCTATTCAAATTATGACTAAAGTCATGATTGCTAGGCTGATTAAAAAAAAATATAGCTTTGAAATGGTATCACACTTTTGAATCTAAAACATGTGTCACATTCAATGCTTCGCATACTATAGGTTTGAAAAAAGAAAAATTGAATTTCATGAAGTTTTGACCAAGTTAAGATGGTCAGACATACGAGTTTTTATATTTTTTTAAAGTTGTAATAAAAATTCATAATTAATTATTTACTTGGAAAAAATTACAAAAGAATATGCATCACATCGGGGCATGAGTCTTCTACTTATATCTAAAATATTATAAAAAATTTTATCATTTTATTGTGGTTAGGGTGGTCAGACAGACACCTACTTCTTATTTTTTCCTTGAAATTTAAGTACCACTACATTGAAATTTCAAAATTTCACCAAATAGATTTTTATTTTTTTTAAACAAACCTAGTATTTTAGAAACTATATTCAATTTTCTATAGATTCTATTCTTACATATTTTTGAAATCAGATAGATAACTTATTCAATTTTTTATGTCAAGTTGGCTAACTCTAATTTTTCTAAATTTTTTGCCACTTAAGGGCCTATTTTTTCCATGATGATCCTGCACATACCGTGTAAAATTGAAAAACAACACTAAATACAACTTAATTCTTGACACCGATTTTCCATGGGTGGTGAATAGGTCCCCCTTTACTCTAAATTCAAAATTTTTAAATTTTCGTTTTGAATTTTTATTCAAAAACATTTGATGTCGGCTTGTGATGAGGCATGAATGGGTAAGTAAGGAACAAGATTGTATAAATAAGTGATTTTTACCTCATTTTGCATCCCCTACAACTCTCCAACATTCACACATCATCTCAAGCATTCAAGCATCTTACAACATCAATTCAAGCACTACTCAAGTAGATTGGAGCATCCATTGACATTACTTCAGATTTACATCATCAAGGGTTCGGTATGTTGATAGCTATTGCATGTTATTATTTTATCAAACTCTTTCATTTTATTGTTTCATTAAGGGTTTGATTACCAAAACATGGGTTTGACCAAGGAAAACCCCTATTTGCTAACCCTCAACCATTTTTCCCATTTTGCATGTGTGTTTGTAGACCTAGTTATGCAGATTTAACAAGATTTTTGGTGTTGAAGATTGGTAAACAAGTCAACTAGGTGCTTGAAGTAAATTCATTCATATTTCAAGCTTGGAGAATATTTTTTGTCCATTTCCTACATAATTGACTTTGACAACCTGACAATCAGAGATTTCCAGATCTCGTGTTGTAGAGTTCTCTCCTCATTTTTTAGAATTTTTGGAGAGGAATGATTCACCACCAGTGGTGAATGAGTCCTACCTTAGGACTAAAAAATTGAATTTTGTCAGATTCTAGATCTCCATAGTCAGAAACCAGTTTTTGACACTTTTTCACCAGTAGGAGGACTAATTCGCCACCCTGGGTGAATGAGTCCCACTATGAAATTTTATTAATTTCTATCATCATCCACAACATTCCAGATTCTTCAATTATTTTCCAGTTGCAGTCTATTTCATCTGATTTCTTTTTGTTCAGCCTTATTTCTTCATTTAGTTCATTATTTGTATATCACCATATGTTTTTCAACATAGTTAAAATCTTAGTTTTGCATTCATATTGTAGCTTTCTAAACCGTTTAATTACATTTAGTTTAATTCATTTAGCTTAGAAAATATCATACATTATATTATTTGAATGAACCCTTGGCATTTTTAGGCCATATCTCTCTCCTTTTAGGTGAAAAACCATAGAAATGCTAGAGAAGCACATAGGAAACCCAAAAATCATTGGTTCATTTTGGTGAACTTGACTTTTGAACACTTTGAATTTCTAATTTAATTCACATTTGCAACTTAGTTTACACATGCATCAACATTCAATTAGGATATTGTTTTGTTTTTTCATTATAGGACTTTTCATATTGCATTAGTGAAAAAATCATTTAGATTTCATTTTTGCATTGCATCTCATTGAAAAAATTGAAAATATGCATTCTGCATCATTGATTGCATTATATAGAGCATTAAAATCACATTAAAATTTCTTAAAAAGACACAAAAACATCATACTAGGACTCATTTTCCACCCTAGGTGAATTAGTCCCTCTGCACTTTTTAAACAACATTTTTGGCATTTGTCTACATTTCTAATTTATGTAGCTAGTTCTCTATTACAATTAGCAACATTTTTGTTATTTCCATTTTGACATATTAGATTACCTTGCATTTTATTTCACTCCCTCCTTTGTGGTACATGTATGAGTTTTTGGTGCTCTGTTGATAATACTTTAGTATGAAGAAGTTCTAGACTCATGGCCTCCTACGATAGCACTTTCATTGTGGACCTTGGGATCTCACAAGCTCCTACTCCTAGTATGGACAATTGTGGCATTAGGGACTGACAATATCACTTCTATGCCTTCATATTTCCATCCAATGAATGTTGACACCCAAAAAAACACCCTCCTACAAGAAAAGGTCATTAATATTCATGAGGATTTTGCACATTTACAACAATACTTGTCACTTGAAAACATTTCCATCACTGCCATACCTACCATTGAAAATCTTCATCATTTGATTGAAAGTGATGATGGCTTGCAAGTGATGAATAGAATTGCTAAGGTTTACAATAAACATCCCTCTTCTAATACTCAATCTATAAACATTCATGTAAGACAAGGAGGACCTCAAGTTCCTCCCACTTCAACCATAGCATCCATACTAACTTATACCAATCCGTAAGTCCACACAACTATGCAATAAGTTAGTTATGTGGTTGCTTCTTTCCCAATTCCACCTAGCATTCCTACTTCTCTTGTGGCATCACAAGTCCCCTCCACCACCTTCACACCCCTTAGTATTCCTTTCACTTCCCCTAACATCACTTACACCCCATCACCATTTTCTCTTCCACCTGAAACTACATACCCTAACCCTGTTCTTACACAACTCCTTAACATTGTTTAATCCATGCAACACCAACTTTCCACTATTGGAAAAGGTCAAACTACTCTACCTACATATCATGTTTATAGAAACCTCATATCCTTAGAATTATTATGTACCTCGTTGCCACAAGGGATATAAATCCCTCAGTTTGAGAAATACGAAGATAAAGGAAACCCTATCAACCATGTTAATCCTTATATAGCTTTATGTAATGATTTTGTCCTGGATGATAAATTTTTAGCCAAATTTTTTCCAAGGACCTAGAAAGATACTGCATTAGAATGGTTTTCCAACTTGTCTAATCATTCCATTTGGTCTTTCAATGAATTGGTGGATTCTTTCATAAGTGACTTTCAAGTGTACATGACACCTAAAAAGAAAATGGCCAACCTCATGTGATGTAGACAAAACATAGATGAAAAATTAGCATACTTCATCTCACAATACCAATCCTTGTATGCTCAAAGTGATGTCAAGATTCCTAATGCACATCTGCAAAATATTTTTATCAAAAAATTGCCCACAAACATTTAGGATAAACTAACTATGATGAAATTCACTTCATTTATGCATTTATGCACAACCTTGTGTGAATAACATAACTCGGTTTCAAACTGTGATTCAAAATCCACTTCTAACAAAGCTACAAAAATTGAACACAACAATCAAAACCAAAAAAACACAAAACTTTCACAAACAAAATATAGGCTTTTTACAGTTCAATCCACCTCATCCATCACAACTACAACCAACCCAACCAGTTCAAACTCAAGTGGCAGTTGTTAAGATAGTGGTGCCTTATACCTATGGGGACCTGAAGAGACAATTTACTCCCTTACTTGATACCCTCCATAGCACAATGAATCAATTAATTGAACAAACCATGCTCACTTTGCCACCTATTAGACCACTTGATCCAAATCAGCCCTTACCACCCACCTTTAAACCTAATGCTTATTATCATTCTCATCACCAAAATGGGCATGAAACTGAACACTACAAGCGTCTAAAACATTTAGTTCAAGACCTCATTGATTTAGGCCATTTGTCAATTATGGGTGTTAATGATCAAGGCAATAAGTTTGTTCTACCTCCTAACTAGAACCTAGAAATTTTCACCAATCCTATGCCTAAACACACTACCTCATTTGTCAAGGCTAGTGAACCTTCAAACACTAATGTAATGACTATTGATACAAACAATGAACAACATGATATACCTCCACCTATTACTGAAGATGGTCCTATGGATCAAATTGTGGCTATGATAGACATTATCCCTCGTAAGGGAAAAACCACTAAATCTCTTGATATCAATTTTTCTACTAAAGGCATACTACAAAATCTTCCTAATGGTCCTCTCTACATAGCTGACAAAATCTATGACAAGCCCACTAATGGGATATTAATAGATCTCGCTTGTGGCAAGAATGTGATATTATTACACGAGCTATATCAAGATGCTTATAATAAACCAACTACATGGATTAAAACACATACTGGTTTTGCATTGCCTATGATCCGGATCGATCATACTCCCCTTACAAATAGGACCTAAAACTTCAAATGTAACATTTTCAATTATTCCACAATCTATCCAATTTAAGTTTCATGGCTGGGCCACCCTTGGCTTCACTCAATGAAAGTAGTCCCACTGATTGTTCACACGTGTTTGTAGTTTCCACATGGCAATGAGATATTTACCATACACCATAGTGGCTTTAATCCCTAATCTTCCAAAGGTAATTTTTCATTAGAATCCTTTTGGCATAAACCTATGGAATCCATCACCACTTGAAAGGACTTCTTTTTTAAAGCTTATCAAAAGTTCAAAGCAAAAAAGATAGTCAAATTGTCTCTTCACATTGTATCCTCATCCACTTCCACACTTCCTATCATAGATGAAACCATGCTTTAACATGAGTTTGACATTGTGTAAACTATACAACCTCCTAAACAACCACCCCTAGATACTTCCCTTCCATCGTTTACACCACCAATGGAAAATGAAACAACTCTTATCATTCCTCCTTGTATTAAACAAGTGTATAAAGAAAAAGAGAAAGTGGTTGACCCGTCCTCTTTTCTTTCTTCTATTCTTCCCTCTTTGGAAATAGAATAACCTATGATGCCTCAATCTGCTCTTACACCTCAACAACTCCAAAATAGAATTAAAAAAAACCATGGTGCTATGAAACATAGGCGTTGTTTCTGTCTCCTTGCTCATCAATGTCACATGGAATGAAATAAAGAAAATCAACCTCCACATTTGAAAAAACTAATAGAGGACTAGCCTCCTTGTCTTGATTTGCCACAAGATAGTGCAGTGCAACAATCACAACAAAATGAACCCATCTAACAACCATATCTTTTGATACATCCATCCTTAGAAATCAGCCTTTGTCCTCACATTGTCATTAATCTTGATGATGATGATGCTGCTTGATAACAAAAATAAATGAAAGTGCATAACGATTTAAACTCTTTATTTTCATATACAACAAGCTTAAAAGATAAAATCTCTCCACCAAGTGAAGAACCTAGTATGACTCCTAGTTCGGCGCTTGCAATTATTCCTTTGGACATTCAACCACCCTTGCATTATACTAAACATGATTGTAGGGTAGATGACTGTTAGATGGTTGAATTTCATTTTCCATAACTAGCCCTTTTATTTTCTTCTTTTAGTATTGTATCATGTTCTCTGTAAGCGTGTGTTTTATGTTCTCTCTATTTGTATACTTCTTCTATTTGACCCTCTATTCTATATATCATACATCCTTATTTTTTTTTTGCTTTTTATTTTGTGTTTTCCTTTTGGGGATGATGTAAACATAGAGATTCCCTATGTCTCTTCCACGTTAGCCCAAATTGTCCCTTTCTTTGTCTTTTCTTGTGTTTTTCCTTTTGGGGATGATGTAAGGCATCAAGATTAGATATACGCTTCATGTTGACCAAAAAATTTCATTTTCTTTCATTTTCTTGTCATTTTACTTTTGAGGGATGATGCAAGGCATCAAGACCACAATGTCTCTTCCATGTTGACCCAAAATGGACTTTATTTTTCCTTTTTTTTCACTCTCTTTGTGTCATTCTTCTAGTTCTATGTGCTTTAGGGAATGATGACAATTCTGAGCTCTTTCATAAACACATTGCAGAAACGAACATGCTGATCCCAAATCCATAGATCCCTTTTTGTGTTTTTGGTGTATAATTTTCTGAGGGGAAACTCCTTTCTTTGTTTTCATTTTTCCTTGACATGACACAACCTAATAACTTCAAAACATATGACGGCATATGGCGCAATTGAAATCTCATTTCTTGTTTTCTTTTTTTCTTTTCTTTCCTTACCACTTTAAATTAATTTCTCATAGAGATGATGTGTAGCAATTCCTTTAAAATTATGAGGCATATTACCACTAATTCATTCACATTCTTGGTTCCTAGTGTATCATTTTCATTTATATGATGTGTTTGTCACTTTGTTGATGATATTGGGTGTGATGTCCTTCATAAGTGTGATCTATCTTATCATTTTACATTCCTCTTGGTGCCCTGATCTGACACACTACATCCCTAAGTTGTGAATATTTTTATTCTTTGGTTGTCCTCTCTTGGAGACATTAGACACAATGTTCCCTAAGTGACTGACCTTGCATAAACTGAACAAGACTTCTTTGAACATCTTTTCACATTTTATATTTCACATTTTACTTTACATTTATGCATTTTTACATTTTACATTCCTTTTTTCCACCTTGCATAAAGAAACATGCATGACTATGGTACCTTTCTTTTGTTCATATCATTTTTCCCTATGCCGCCTTGTTAAATTTATCAATAGCTGTAACTTTGGCATGGTTGAGTGGGAAGCCCACCTAGTAGAATGACTTTTCCGGTAGCCACCTCTTTTTTGTGATGATCAAAGATTCATCTAATTCTTTCAACACTTGTGTGTTCCTTTGTTCTTATGTTTAGTTTTCCATGGGGTCTTCATCTTGGGGGATTGATCATCCCTCTTGGTCATTGTCATGATGTCTTTTCTAGCATTAAGGGCACTTCAAACCTCCTCTTGATTTTCATGGCTACTTTATTGTGAGTTTGAAGCAAGTTCATCCTCTCACGAAAGTAGGGGCTAAATGTACCATAGAAAAATGGCCCCTTGTCATTTTCATAGCCTTTTTGTTCTTGTTTCATAGTGTTTTATCTATTTTGCTCTGATTTTATGTTGTAACATGGCTTAAGCATGCATATTTAGGCACTAAAATTCAAATAATGATGTCTTATGAAGGTGTTGTGAAGTGTTGTATGAAATTTCTACATTCTTCTAGACTCCATTTATTGAAATTCACCTAAAAATCACCTTTTCATCACTAATAAAGTCATATTTTGAAGTGTTGTAAGGTCTTCTAGCAAGCTTTCACACTTTTATAGGCATAAATTCACAATTTATCCCTTTCTCATGCTCTATTTGGTCACTTTATGCCTGAATATGTCTTAATTAAGTGTATTTTTGAATGTAAACCTAACAAACAACATTAAATACAACTTAATTCCCAACAACCATTTCAAGTCCTAGGTGGGACCCATTTGCCTGGGTGGTGAATGAGTCCCCTTGGCTCAAATTCAAAAATTAAAATTTCCTTTTTGGTTTTTATTCAAAAACACTTGATGTCGGCATATGATGAGGTGTGAATGGGTAAATAAGGCACAAGATTGTATAAATAAGTGATTTTCACCTCATTTTACATCCCTACAATTCTCCAACATTCACACATCATCTCAAGGATTCAAGCATCTTACAACATCAATTCAAGCACTACTCAAGCACTTTGGAGCATCCATTGACATTACTTCATATTTGCATCATCAAGGGTTTGGTAAGTTGATAGGTATTGCATGCTATTATTTTATCATTTTTGTTTCATTTTATTGTTTCATTAAGGGTTTGATTACTAGAAGTGCAGTTTGACCAAGGAAAACCCCTATTTGCTAACCCTCAACCATTTTTTCCCTATTGCATGTGCATTTGTAGACCTAGGTATGCAGATTTAACAAGATTTTTGGTGTTGAAGATTTGTAAGCAATTCAACTAGGTGCTTCAAGTCAACTCATTCATATTTCAAGCTTGGAGAAGGTTTTATGTCAGATTTCGTACATAATTGACTTCAATAATGTGACAATCAGAGATTTCCAGTTCTGGTGTTGCAGATTTGTCTCCTGATTTTTTAAAATTTTGGGAGACAACTGATTCACCACTAGTGGTTAATGAGTCCCACCTTAGGACTAAAAATCTGAATTTTTTTAGATTCCAAATTGCGATAGTCAAAAACCAATTTCCAACACTTTTTCACCAGTAGGAGGACTAATTTTCCACCCTAGGTGAATGAGTCCCATTGTGAAATTTTAGTAATTTCCATCAACGTCCACAACATTTCAGATTCATCAAAAATTTCCCAGGTGCACTATGTTTGATCTCATTTCTTTTTGTTCTGCATTATTTCCTCATTTAGTTTATTGTTTGCATATCACATTGTGTTTTCCAGCATAGTTAAAATCTTAGTTTTGCATTCATTTTTCATATTTCTAAACCTTTTAATTACATTTAGTTTAATTCATTTAGCTTAGAAAACATCATACATAACATTATTTGAATGAACCCTTAGCTTTTTTGGAACCTATCTCTCTCCTTTTAGGTGAAAAACCGTAGAAGAGCAAGAGAAGTCATAGGAAACCCCATAAACAATAGTTCAATTCCCATTTTCTATGATGGTATATTTTTATTAGGGATGTATTTTTGGTATTGGGTATTTTTATTAGGAATGTTCTATTGTGTATGGATGTGGGATGCGTATGTGGGGATGTGTTTTCCAACAATGTCAGTTTCTATCTACGAAATTTATTGCCCTTGAATGTTTTCATAACCAAGTGGAGCCATGTGTTGTGTTACTTGGTTTCCTTGTCCAAATTGGTAAATTTTTCCATGTGGGATATGTGTGTTTTTCCTTTGGGGGATATTTGTGTTGGTATTGATTTTTGACGAAGTATTAACATTGGGTTGAGGGCCTTGAATGGTAATTCGTCTGTTATTTCTTCCAAAGGTGTTTGATGAGATTGTTCCCATGTCATTAGTTGAGGACTGAAGTAAAATATTTGGCAACATCGTTACCATAACATTAGATGAAGATCCAAATAAAAGGTTTGATGAATTTGTCCCCATAGCTTTGGAAGAGGACCCAATGTAGCCCCAACATTTTGTGATGGAGTTATTGATGGGCTGATGCAAGAAGTTGGGTCCACAAAAAAATCAAAAAGTTGAAATTTTTTTGTTCTTTAGAATTTGTCGCACTTGGACTGAAAATTTGAGGCACTTACACAATGAATATTAAGGTATTATGAGGCACTTAATTGGGGTTGACTAGTTTGTGTAGTATGATTAGGAGATGTTTCTCTTAAGGTGTTAATATAGAAACCTCATGGAAATTTAGCCCCTTGGTGGAGAAGCATGGCTAGATATCGCTTTGAATCTTGTAAGAGTAATTCCTCTACAAAGGAAGCCACTTTAGGGTTTTGGGCGGTGACTACTAAGTCTTCCATGAGCACTTGTCCATTTTTGTCTCTACATATAAATTGTTCAAAGGGGTTGTGTGAGGAAGATGTCATGTTCATGTCACTAAAGGGGTTGATGAAAGATGTCCCCATGTCTATGTTTAATTTTGTGTCATTAGGAAAGTTGTAAGGGTTATTTCCTTGTCCAAATGGGTCCATTTGTCTTCTCTTTCTTTATAACATAGTCTCAACCATATAAGATTTGCTCAAATGAGGGAGGATGAAAGATAACCAAATCTATTTATGGAAATGATATGACACTATGTTTTTTTGGATTTTTGAAATAAAGAGTGCAATAGTGACAATGTTGTCCAAAAGGGGATGTCAAATGCAGTGTGATAATGAGGACTAAAATGTATGGTGGGAGGCTAAAGTGTTTTCAGGTATAACATTACAAATGCAAGGTATAAGGAAACTCTAAGGTGAAATCAATTTTGGTAGACTTTTAGGAAAGGTTTACTAACCATTCAAAGTTTGGTCAATGTCTCAATTTAGATTATGAAAGGACTATTTGTAGGACTAAGTGAAATGACAAGGTGACAAGGTGAGGTTTCCACACTAGACTTATGAGTTGGAAATATCTCACAAAAGGGACAAATAATAAAGGATTGATTTTGACTTAGTCCAATGACAATCTAGTTTTGAAGGAAAAGGTTTCACAAATTATGGCAAGTTTCTCCTATTCTAAAATCTACAAAATGAGGACCTAAGAGTTTTTTTATGCTGAAAAACGATGGTAGATCCTAGGATATAACTAAAATTTGCAATGGTGACCTATTAAAAAATCTAAATGCAAGCTAAAAGATGCAAAAATGGATCATTTGAGCAAATCTTCTTTTGGTTTTTGAAAAAAGACCACTGGGAAAAGATGTTTAGTAAAAAAATTAAAATGTTTGGTCTCAGATTTGGATAGTGATAGTGATTTTTCTAAACGATAGGAAAATGCATTGTTTTAGGTATCAAATGCATTGTAGAGTCTCAAATGTGTTACAATTTTAGAAGATGAATTGTTTTAGATCATAGATGCAACTCAACAGGTCAATTGCATTGTCTAGTGTAGCAAATGCATTTTAGTATAGGAAGATGCATTTTTCTATTTTTCAAATGTGGTTTAGTAGATCAGATGCATTGAATAGAGTCTCAAATGCATTGTAGTTTAGATCAAGTTTGATTTCCTTACAATATTGGTAGATTTTTTAGATTTTTTCAGTTTGAATGTGTTTTTCTAGATTTGTGAATGATTTTTTATGTTTTCATTGATTCATAAAACACTTGGAAAACACATGATTTTTTCTTTGAATGGTGGAAACAAGCACATTGAAAACAAGCACAACCCTATAGATGGCAACGACCATATTCACTAGATTCCCACCAAGACTTCTCTAGCCATACTTATTCTTAGTGGATGATTTAGAAGCTTGGCCACACTAGCTACCCTCCATGACACTCACTTCTCCAAGTAAACCAAGCTTTGAATTCTCATAACTCTCCCATGACAAACTCTTCATTTGTACTAAGAACCGCAAGAATGTGGGATGGCTTGGCAACAACGATTGCTACACTAGTGAATAGAAAGGATTTTGGAAACTACACAAATGGGTTTTAGTGAATACTTAGCGACATGGCACCTTGCGAGCATCCAACAAGTCACTTAAGGCTTTTCCTGAAACTACTAGGAGCTCTTATACCTTTAAAAGAAAAGCTAGGTACCTAGTTTCGAATGACACCGCATGGCTAAGGCCAACATACAATGAGGACTTGATGATTTAGTATTATCCTTTTATATACCAGCCTGAGTGAAAAACTAGTTGGAGTCATTCCCTCTTTCAAGGCAGGCCCCTCTAGGGTTAAATAAAAGCTCATTGAATTTTATTTTTTTTGGTCATCCAAGATCGCACTAAGGCACGAGGAGATTGCATACACAAATATTTCAACCCACACTCACAAGATTGTTTATTTTCATACCCTTGGAAATCAAAATATGTGGGTGGAAAAACAACAACCCCCAAGTGTTTTGGTTTCTTTGGACTACAACAAGGTGCAAGAGAATTGCATACACACTAAGGAGTTATCGCTACACCACAAGACACATCAAACACTCATTCATTTTAACCCAAGATTCTTATGAGACAAGCAAAGTTCTTTTTAAGCCAATTCCATGAGAATGTATGTAAGTATTAGCCTTGATGAGTTTCAATGAAACTTGTGTCCATTTTAAGCCATGAAGTTGAAATGCAAGTTGTAGTTGTGATCATTTTTTTGTTTGCTTGCTTTTAGGATTTGAAAAATATTTATAAAATCATCTAAAAACAATGGTTAGTATCCCCTTCTAGTTTGTCACATGCTACCAAAAATAGATTAGTAACCCAAAAAGCACTAACCTAATGAAACCGAAAAGAGAAAACTAGAAAAAATATAAAAAAATGAAAGTATAACTACAATAGGAAAATGCATTGTTTTTGCTATCAAATGCATTGCAATAGTAGATGTGTCGTCCGAGACAAAAAATGCATTGCAAAAAATCAAATGCATTGTTCTACCTATCAAATGTGGCGAAGTACTACGAATGTGTCATTCCTAAATGCTAATGTGTTCTGACACATCAAATACAGCTCAAAAGGTCACGTTTGCAGCATTTTGTACCTATACCTACAAAAAAAATGACAAAAAACCATACAAAAATCTAGCAAAAAGTGTTTTTGGCGTCAAGTTCACCAATGTAACTAAGGCAGAAATTTATATTAGCATGAAATCAAATGCATAAACAAAACACTAGCTAAACAATGAAGTACAATGGAGTAAAAATGCATAAAACAAAGGAAAACTTCACCAAACATCCTTCATTCCCTCCGTGATTGACCTTCATTTCCCCTCTCCATTTGCTGCAAAATGATGTTTTCCCTTAGATTTTTATGAGCAACTATTGACCTATGACAAAGCCTTAAGCAAACTTTGAAGGATTCTATTGAAAAGTTTTAATGTACTCAGAAATTACAAGTATGAAGTATGCGCAAATATGAAGTTATGCCAACATGAAGTGTGTCAAATGAGATTGAAATTGTCCTTTCATAGAAAAGTCAATTTTGGATGAATGGCTAGGATTTTCAGATGAGAGATGCCCTAAGATCAAGGGTTAAAATTAAATGTGACAACAAGCAATTACAGTTAGGGAAACATTAGGGTAAATTCAAAATGAATAGCTGAGATATGATTTTAGAAAAATCAAATCAATGGACAAGAATGCATGTGACAATCTAAGACATTGGGCACAGAAAAAGACATTGTTGGACAATGAAATAATACTTTAAAGTTTTTTTATTTAAGAGATCGAGTTGACCTTTTGAATTAAAATTAATTTAATTCAAAAGTGTTGGGATTATCTGACAGTAAATAATGATTTTAAATTATTTTTAAATTGGTGAGAAAATAGAAAGTGGACAATTTTAAATAAATAATTTTATTTAAAATTAGAAAAAGCCAAGGTGGATAATAATTAAATAAATCAACAAAATTTATTTAATTATAGGAAGATATAAGAAATTAATGACATATTTAAATAAATAAAGTTTATTTATTTAAATAATTGAGAGGAAGTAAATAATAATTAAATAAATTTAGGAATTTATTTAATTATAGATAGACATAAGAAATTAGCAATGTATTTAAGTAAAATAAATATAATTTAATTATTCAAATAGTCAGGAGGAATAAAACGTGTGAATTAATTAAATAAATGAGAATTATTTAATTAATAAATGAATTCGGACTATAGGAAATAATTAAATATTTTAATTATGTTAAGAAGAAATATGGAGAAACTAAAGGTTGCAAGCCTAGGTCAATTTTATGTGTCTACATAAAGCATGCAAAGTAATACTCAAAATAATTATTTAACTCAATTATGTTTACGGTTGCACCATCAAACATGATTACTCTCTTGGTAAGAGGAACATATGACAATCCAAGATTATGTACTAGTTGATTAGTTATAATAGAGCTACATGCTCCTGAGCCAATCATATAGTTGTGGATAATGTGATAGCCAAAAATAAAAGACACATAAAATTGATGTTGCTTGATTTCATTGATGTACTAGTCACCCTTGACAAGGGGAGTATTAAAAAGTACAACTCTAGGATGCTCCTTTAAATTTTCATTTGATAAGGTGAGATTTGACAAAGCCTTTTTAATAGATATTTTTGGCTAGGAGGTTATAACAAATCCCACACTGATAAGCAAAAATTTCCCTTTTTAATATTATCTAAAATACTAAATAGGATTGCACTAACCTTTTGTTTTCCTTTAATAACAACTTTTATTTTCAATGGTTGTGGTTGGGTTCTTGGTTGATATTTTCTTGCCACAATTTAACCTCTTTGTAGAATTTGAACATTCTACAAAGATAATAGACTATAAATATGTTGGTGACTTCTAGATTCTTGGTTTTTATTCTTATTAGATTTCTCTAGCATGTCAGAAACCCTCTTTTTAGATCTTGTATTAATTGCTATGCAGTAGGAAGAATAATTTTACTTGCAAATAAATTACCCCAAAAACTCTTCACCTTCCCAAATAATGAGAGTGGCATCATTCTAACTATGTTTAGGGTGAAATATTTGTTGTTCATGAGTCTCTTCTACCTCATTATATTAACTAAAAATTTTATTATGTACCATCAAGGCATGATTTAGCATTCTATTGGAGCATGTGGTATGATAATGTGGTTGATTAGATGGAGAAAACCATTCATAATCATAAATCATGTTATTTTGTATTGTTAAAATTTATCTAGAAGTGTTAGCAACATTTTGATTACAGGGATGATATGGTCTAGTATTGAAATGTCTCCTTTCACCTTAAGGATCATAATGGTATGCAGGCATATAATTAGGCTTATTGGGAAGATGTGGGATTTGATAAAAAAATTGGTAAGGTATTTAATTCTTATTTTGTTGCTTCTTAATACTTACTAGATAACTACTAAAGCTTTGTAGTGCATCCTTATCTCCTAGGGATCTTTAGATTGGTCTAAAACAAAATTTCCTTGGGTAGATACTTGGTAATCTAAAGATGGTATAGTAGGTAGAATAGCTTGAGGGATTAATTTTAGTTGTATAGGTGGTTCCAGCTCAAGAAAAAATTACATTGGTGGTTTTGATGCAATATTAGTAGCTTGTATAAGTTTATTTTTTACCTTACAAAAATATCATATGTTTTTGGTATAGTTATCCTAGTCCCATGTATTGTATCCTAACTAATATTTCACTATTCAAATCATTTTAATAGTATAAAATTGTGTGATTAATAAAAATCCTTACCTTGGGGAATACTAGCCCATGTCTTCTAGAAATGAAATATAAACTTTTCATATTCTCCTGGTGATCTCTTTTTATAGTAGTTATTTTTTTAAGCAATGGAAGGTGGTATGTTGCCATGTGGTTATGAAATTAACTGCCAAGCCTCTAAATTGTTGTAATGTTTTACCTCTAAATGAGAGAGCTAGGAATCTTAAAAAAATATTATATTGTGGAATACACATAGTGAAACAACATCTCTGATGTGTTTAATTGGCATAGTTTTATTTTCTCAATTAAATAATGAAAGAATTTTAATGCATCCATAGGGATATAATCATTTTGATGCAAGTTAATTAGATTTCCTCCATTGAAAGGAACAACTAGTTGATTCCTAGGTGTAACCATAGGAATCAAAGGATTCTAAATTATAAAAATATGTTGTAAAGGACTACCAAGGGGGGGTGTAGAAATTTCTTATTGCACATTGATAATATTTGTTGTGAGTTATGTCAAAAGTGTGTTAAAGATTGTATATGCTCTAGAGGTAGTTAATATGGAAAAAAATCAGTTGGTGGAAGGGTAAATTGTAGTGTATGGATTATTTTGTTGTCTAAGTATGATGTGAAGGTGGTTTCACATGTCCTAATGTATTTTTATATTTCCTACAATGATATCATGCAATTTTGGTGTATTGTACGCAGAGAAAATTAATAGAAGTTGTATCTAAGGAATTCACATATTCTCTAAGTTAGAGACATAATGGTTTGGTCTACATTCTTCTGCAAAGAAAGATTTAGTCTTGAGGTTCTAAAGATAAGTTTATGGAGATATGAAGGTATTATATCCATGGCTTCATATCATTAATCCTCTTGTAATGAAAATTACAAGTGAAAGAGTTTTAGTCTATGTTGTACAAGTGGAAAGTGGTTATGAAAGTTTTTTGGAATGCCCCAAATTCCTTCAATTGTGAATATTTGGCCAAGCAATTTTTTGGAAATTATTAGCAATGTAATATGCATGCTATATTGAAGAGTTAAGTGGTAAAGTGTTATAGTAGGTTCTTGATGCGTAGTGTCAAACAAAACAAATGTTTGTTTACATGCTCTACTAGAAGAATGTAAAGTTTGGTTGTATGAGTTTGTGTGTTCACTGCATATATTTAATTTTATTCATGGTATGAAGTGCATGAAGATATTTTTGTTTATAATATTGCAAAAAAAATTAAATTCAGTTTTTGAAGTTATACTATTATTGGGGCTGACTAGGGTATGTTTTTGATATGCACCACTAATTCAAGATTGAGAAAAGTATAAGAAGTGTTTGTAGATGTTATATGAGTCATTCTAATTCATTTGGAAAACATGTAGAAAAATTTTTTATCATCTTTTTATACCACTAATTTATATGTAGGTCGACATACTATAAGTTTCATAATTTTATAATTTTGGCTAATTGAATTTATATTTTGCAAGCATGTGAATGACATATATAGAAGATCAAAGATGCGAGAGAATGATTCTAGTGTGCAGATGTGTATGATTGCATGAGAAGATCTTGAAAAAATCCACAATATATGTAATGTGATGGAAGCTACAAAAAATTTATGTTCCATCTCAAAATTTTGTCACATTTTGAATGTTGGGTTAGTATATGAAGGCTTAGGGCTTTGCTTCTTATTACTATTGTAGGGTTTTGTAATATCTTGAACCCTTAAAGAGCTTTCAAGTTTTTTTTTATGCCAAGGTTCTAATTTACCATCAACCTTATGTTTCCCATTATCAGTCACATTAAAACATCTTATGTCATTAACTGTCATGGGGTAACTAGTCCCTCATGCCTAGGTCTCAATTTCTTCTTTTTTATAAGGTTGAGTAAAAAGTCTTTTGGCCTTTACATCATTTGCATTTTATGACTTAGGAACTTTTGAGCCCCTTTTATCATGTCATCTTTGAGGGTCCCCTTCATTAGAACAACTTGTGGACACATGCTTAAAAATTTTCACTTAAGTTCTGATGGCCACCTCTCTTTATTGCTCATCACAGATTGCTTTTGGAGTGTATGTTTTGAATCAGTGATAAGTGACAAGTGGTATTATTTTAGTTTCACTCATCACAAATAGCTTTGAGAGATATTAATATGAAATAGAAATAAGCAATGTTATTTCTTCTCCTTGTATTGTTGAATATTTTCCTATTGCTAATGGCTTTTGAGCCTTGAATATTGTATTAGTGATTAGCGATGATCTCTGAGCCTATTGATTTTTTCCTTCATCGCTCATCACAGATGGTTATGTAATGGTAATTTTGGAAATAGAAATAAGAGATATGTGGCATCCCATGTGTTTTACACATTGCAAATTTGTTTTGAATGCCAAGTTTTGTATTAGTGATATGCGAAGCAAATCGCTAAATTCTCTCATCACTAATTTCTTGAAAATTGTATGAGGAGAATTAGTGATGAGTGATGGCCTTGGTTCTTTTCTATTTTCTTTTATCACTCATTGTGGATTCATTCCAAAGCTTAAGTTTTCAAATAGCGATGAGCGATGGAGTTATATGTTCAATTTTATTTTGCTAATTTGAGTATATCATATGTGTGATGTCTTTTGTATCATTGATTCTCAAAGATGTGCACTTGTCTTAATATGGTTTCTTCACCTTATATCTTGTCACTGATGTGATCTAGAGTTCAAAGTATGAATCAATGATGCACAATGGGCCATAGATCCAAGGGTTAAGATTTCATTGCTTGGATGCTTGCATCACCAATAGAACTAGTAAAGGATGAAATGTGTTAGCAATAAGTGATCACTATTGAAGGAAAAGGCAATGTGCTAGTATCCTAAGGAAATTGTATATGGAAAAGAGGAAAGAAGTGAGGTGAATTAAGAACCACTGATATGGTTTTAAAATAGAATGATCAATGGCTAGGGTTTGAATGTGAACAACTAAATGTCACTTTACTCATGTGAACTTAATTTCAAACATTAATGGTAGCATTCCCATCTCTCAACCATAAAGAAGGTAGATACTTGATCTGTCATACATTTGGAGTTTCCTAGAAGTGGAGAGGAACACCTGGAGTTGAAGAAATTATGCAGATGGATCCAACAAAATATTTCAGCAATAATTATATAAATCACTCATCTGAGCAAGAAAACTATGTATCTCCTCCTATCTGAAATGTTAAAATTGTAGTATTATGAAAGGGAAATAGGGAATTGGGAAGATAATTTTCTTTTCCATTTGTAATATTGGCATTTTGGTGATAAATACTGGGTCAAGTTAGGAAATATTTTGTTTTGTAAGAGGTGCACCTTAAGTTTTTATATGTAGGAGGGTCTTTTCAATTGCAAGAAATTGTAAACCCTAGTTCTCCAACATTGAAAACATGAGTGAACCAAAGTCTAGTGAATCTAGTATTAGACCTAAGAGGAAACCAAAACAAAAAAGGGTAAAAAGGCTTAAAACTCAAGATGTTTCATCTTAGGTTAAGCCAGAACCACCTACATTATCTAACCCTACACCAAGTACTCTTGCAATATCTACTAGGTCCAAAACTGGAAAGAAGGAAAATGAAAGGTTTATGCAGGAGGCCTCTAGAGATATAAAGGAAGGAGGGTCACAAATTGGCAAGAGACCTACAGGTCAAGTGGCCATGACCACTAGGTTAATTGATGGTGTGAAATTGGCAAGTTTGGGCAGCAGCCTCAAAGTGGGTGGCAACTATTTTATATGCTTTCAATGAAGTATTCTAGTAAGCCTATGTGTTACTTATGGGGGATAAACCTTGGAAAGATGGTGGTGCCAAATGTGTTTGTAGAGGTGGACTTAATGATGGAACTAGCGAGGCACTATCATCCTATTAACAGAAAAATCAGCAGTGAAAATGGTGATGTGATCAATGAAGTGAAAAATGACACTGTGGAGATATCTGGGTTAAATCCCAATTATACTATGAAGCAAGCATGTAGGAGCTATGCTAAATGTAGAGGCATTTTTTTTTTTTTGTACATAAATAGATTGCTTTTTGTAGACACATAAAATTGACCTAGACTCACGAATTTTATCTTCTCAATGTTTCTTCCTGGTATAATTCAAATATTTAATTGTGTCCAATGGTCCAATTTCAACTATTAATTAAATAATTCATAATTATTTAATTAATTCATATCTTTATTCTTGCCCCGATTATTTAACTAAATAAATTTTATTTATTTAGTTAAATATATAATCATAATATCTAATGTCTTTCCATTATTAAATAAATTTTGAAATTTGTTTATTTATTTTTGTCAATTATTTCCTCCTGAGTTTCCAGCCAAATAAAATTTATATTTTATTTATTTTAAATACGTCATTAATTTCAATGTCTTCTCATAATTAAATAAATTATCTAATTTATCTAATTATTGTCCACCTTGGCATTTTCTCAATTTTCAATACAATTATTTATTTAAAATGGTCCCACTTTCTAATTTTCATTCTCTTAGTAAAAAATTAAAATTAATGATTTACTATCACATGAACCCACCTTTTGAATTAAATTAATTTTTAATTCAAAATAACAATTTTATTCCATAAACCAAGTAATTTCTAATAATATTTGATTTTCCAGCTCTTTCTTTTTCCCTGCCATTTTTATATCCTTGTCACATGCATTTGCAACCATTTATTTGATTTTCTAAAATCAAATCTTGTCTACTCATTTCAAATTTACCCTAATGTTACCCTAACCTTAATTGTGAGTTATCACATTCAATATTGACCATTGATTCTAGGGCATTCATCAATATTCAATCTTGGCCATTCAGCCAAAATTAACTTTTCTATAAAATGGAAAATTTGGCCTCAGTTTGACATCTCATGCAATCTTGTCTTAGGAATACTTCATCTCTTGGAATTTTGATATCTTGACATTTGCATACATTAGGCTTAATTCATAGTTGCTTCATAGTTGCTTAATTTAATTGTGTTGCATTTAGAAAAGAATCCTTCAACATTTGGTTAGGGAATTGGCATAGTCATATATTGCTCATACAAAATATGAGGGAAAACTACATATTGCATCAAATAGAGAAGGTGCAATGGAGGTCAATCATGGAAGTTGAAGACACTTGGTAATATTATTCTTGCTTCTATGTTATTTCCTCCTCTGCGCTTCATTATTTACTTTGGGTTTTGTTTTTTTTATGCACTAATCTATAGGTACATGTATGACAAGTTGCATTTGTAGATTCTCGAATCACAATCATTGCATCACGATGCATTCACCCCATAGAATGATGCATCCATAGTGTTGAGCAACATTTGCTAGCTCGAGAGATGTATTTTCTCTACTATGACACATTAGCAAGCCTAAACAATGCATTCATAGGATGAGACACATCTATTCTATAGAATGATACATCTACCTGGTAAATTATAGCTTTTGGCTCTGAGATGCATTTGCTTTGCAGAAAGACACATTCGCCTGGTAAAATTTATTTACTAGTTTTTTCCATAATTTCCCAAATTTCTAATTTGAATTTAGTAGTTTAGATATTTTTGTAGGTTACTAATCTATAGTTGCAGCATCTGGCTTTAACTTTTCATGGGTCCAAGGCATCTTTTGAGACTACTAACAAGTGTTTTTGTAGGTTTGAATGTCCAAGGATGTTATTTTGAAACCACTTTTGTTTTTTTAAGATTAGAAAACACTTCTATTGGTGCATTCAAATAAACTTCTATTTGTCTCATTTAGATTTAATTTGAAGGTCAAATAAAATTGCTTGATTATTTTTGAAGGTGGTAGGTGATTATGCTCTGACCTTGTGCAAACTAGGTGATCAGAAAGCTAGACCCAACTATTTTATGTTTTGAACCTTAGAGGGGCCTACCTCGAAAGAGGGAATGACTCCAACTAGTTTTTCACTCAGGTTGATACATAAAATGATGAGGATAAATTGTCAAGTCCACACAGTATGTAGGCCTTAGTCGTGTAGTTTCATTTGAAAATGGGTACCTACCTTTTCTTTAAAGGTATAAAAGCCCCTTGTAGATTAATTAGAGCCTTAAGTGACTTGTCTTATGCTCGTGAGGTGTCATGTCCTTGAGTATATACTAGAACCCTTTTGTTTAGTGGAAAAAACCACATATATTTTCTAGTGCAACAATGGTCATTGGAATCCACATTCTCGTAGTTCTTAGTAGAGGTGATAAGTCAGCCATGGGAGATTTATGGAGGCATGAAGCTTGGTTGACTTGAGAAGTGAGTGCACTGTAAAGGGGAGCTAGTGTGGCCAAGCTTCTAGATTCACCCACTAAGAATAAGTGCACCTAGGGAAACCCATGTGGAATCTAGAAAATATAGTCCTTGTGTAACCTAGGCTTGTACTTGTCTTCATTGTGCATGTTTTCAAACAAAATATTGTGTTTTCCAAGTGTTTTCTGAGAAATTAATCAAACAAACACTTTTCACAAACCTATAAACATTCACTCATACTGAGAACAATTCTTAAAATTGGCCAAAATTGTAAAGAAATCGGACCTTCATTCTACCTGCAATGCATTTTCTTTTATGTGCAACACATTCACTAATCTACACCACATCTAACACTTTCTATAACACATTCGTTTTGCTAACTTGCATTTGCTAATTTATGAAATGCATTTTCATGTAATGCATTGCATTTGATTTACAAAACACCGTAATTGTTTTATTAAGCTACATCTATTTCTTGTAAAGCCGCATTCACTAAAACATGATGCATTTGACAAACTATAATGCATATGTGAGCTGAAATGACACAATTTCTTGGAAAAAACAAAAAATTGTTATAGACCAAAACCCGACTCCAAATAGTTTCAATCTATTGTCAAACATCTTTTTCTAGTAGCCTCTGTTAAGAACAAAACAAGGAATTTCTCAAATCCTTCTTTCTTTGCATCTTTAGCTTGCATTCTCCCATAGGTCCATCATTGCAAAACTTTAGTTTCATCCGTAGACTTCATTGTCATCATTCTTAGCCATCAACTAGTCCTTAGGTCATTATCTTATTGCAGATTTTTGAATAGGAGAATTTACCATACTTTTCAAGATCCTTTCCTTCACGAGGAGGTTGCCATTGTACTTAGACAACATATTTCCCTTAGTCATTGTCCTTTTGTGAGACCTATCCAACTCAAAATTCTAGTTTTTAAACCTCACTTTTTCAGCTTTTCAGTGTCCTTTAGTCACAACAATAAGTCCTTTGATGATCCAAACTAAAAAATAGATTAAGCTTTTAGTGGTTGATTAAACCTTTTATAAAAATTCCATCATTACTTAGACCTTTACATTTGCATACCTTAGTCCTCATTTTGCATACCTTATTCTAAAAATCCAAAAAAAAAAATAGTATCATATCATTCCCATTCATTGGCTTAGCTATCATTGTCCTCTTCTTCATTGAGAAAAATCCTTATATGGTTGATACTAGGCTTGAAAGAAAAAGAAGAAAAATGGAGAATTTGTGACAAGAGACCAACAACTAGACCTTTTCACATGACATCAATCAAAACGTGAAGCAAGATACATCTTTCATAAATCCTTTCAATGACATAAACATTTCATCTTCCTCATACAACCCTTTTGAACCATTCATATGTAGAGATGAACACGGATGTCTATTTGAGGAAGACATAGAAGCTACAACTCAAAATCCTGAAGTGGCCTCTTTTGTGAAAGATTTGGTCTCTCATGGTGTAAATCGATATTTAGCCATGCTCTTACACCAAGGGGATAAATTTCCACATTGGTTTGACATTAATACCTTAAGAGCATCCTCTCCTACTCATGATTCCAATAACAACAACAATGCAAACAATGTCTCCTACACTAGTCAACCCCAAAGCAATGCAAAAATTACCTTTGTTGGTGCCAACTCATGAATTTCCACAAGAACTATCAATGCTTCCTCTAATGACACATGCAACCAAAATACTTCTAACAAAATTAATGCAACATCCATTAGGGGAACACCAACTATGTCATAAGCCATGTCATGATCAATGCCTACAATGTCAACAATGTCCGCATAGTCAATTGGAGCTAGCTTTGGATCATCAACAATGGGGGAAAGCTCTTCAAACCCCCTATTTGGAGCTTCATCTAGTACCACTAGAACATCATCGACAAATCCTTTTATTTGGTCTTCAAACAATGCCATGAGAAAAAATTCACTCAATCCCTTTGAGAGAAATAAATGATGATTTTCCATTCCAAGACCACAACCAAATGCCAAAAATTCATAAAAAATTAATACCAACATCCCCCAAAGGAAAAAAACCAATATTATCCATGGAAAATTCAAGCAATTTGGACAAGTCCATCAAATTACATAACATATTACTTCATTTGGACATGAAAATATTTAAACTCAACACATCCTGCAAATATTGACTAATATGGTTGGAGGACACATTCCCACATATGCATCACACATCCATACTCATCAATGCATCCCTAACCA
This sequence comes from Sequoia sempervirens, assembly GCA_007258455.2. Classification (NCBI taxonomy): domain Eukaryota; kingdom Viridiplantae; phylum Streptophyta; class Pinopsida; order Cupressales; family Cupressaceae; genus Sequoia; species Sequoia sempervirens. Next base: position 359,988,345 of record VDFB02047230.1, read on the forward strand.
AAACATACAATACCAACAACCTTCCAACAAAAACACCTTATACATTTCACAACAACACATTTGACAACAAAATCCAAACACATCTTCAAAACAAATGGGGACACAAGGCATCCCTATCACTAGCATGTGTGATGCAATGAACAATCCTATAATTGATGCACTCACAACCCAAATTGTGACCTTATAAAAACAAGTGGAGAACATGCAAATACAACATAAAAGGCCTTAAACATCATATGACCTATTTCCATATCCTTTTGACAGAAGTTTTCACATGTCAAATTTTCGTCTTGGATAAGTGGTGCCAAACTTCACTAAATACAAAGGCAAGACAAACCCTCTTGAACACATTTGAGAAATTACAACCTTTTTCATGGAAATCACATATGAAAATACTTATTTGATGAGAATATTCCCTAGGATTCTCATTGGTTCCACACATGAGTGTTTTTCCACCTTAAAAAAAGGAATAAAATCATGGGACAAACTTGCAGACAAATTTATGCAAAATTATGCCTACAATATTGACACAGATGTCTCCATCACCAATTTATACATGCTTACTCAAGAAGAATCTCATGAGAGCTTTAGTCCATTATTGAAAACATGGAGAAGTCTAACAAGTCATTCCCACATTGAAATACCAAAGAAATAAAAAGTTGGCATATTTTTCCAAAACCTCCTAGGCCCATTGAAATATGGCTTACAAGTCTATAACTGCACCGCCTTCATAGAATTAGTCAAGAAGGGATTCCAACTTGAGAAGGCCCTTATCACTAAGTAAGAACTTAAATATGGCCCTAAGAACACAAAAACAACCCAACTAGCTGAGAAAAATAAATATTGGGTCAAGAATAAACACAATACCAATGATGGCATTATTGACACTAAGATGGGAAACATAATGGATCCAGTACTTACTCTTAAAGGAGCTCCACCAAAAAATACAATAATGACCACACCAAAACCTATTGATAATGCAATTCAAAATAGTCACAACAATAAAAATAATCAAAATCAAGGGCAGCCATGTTAGACTAGGCAATTTCCAAACAGACACACATATACTCCCTTGGGTGAGCCAATCGAAGACTTCCTTAAGAAGCCCCTTCAAAATGGTGTCATTACATTAGAAGACCCTAAACCATATGACCCTATATAGTTTAAGCCATCATGGTGGGATGACAATGCATTCTATTATTATCACTATGCCAAAGGGCATAAGACTTCCTCTTGTCGACAACTAAGAAACCTTGTACAAGACCTCATTGAAAACTGCACAATTGAACTAGGTGGACAATACATTGCATCAAACATAGACAATACTATTCAAAAAAACCAATTTCAAGACCATGGTTCAAATAATCCCTCTTTGTTAGGTCCTAATACTAATAATAACCAAGCCAATTACACTCACACCACCTTTTATTGAAAAGTTGCAATGTACTCAGAAATTGCAAGTATGAAGTTATGCCAGCATGAAGTGTGCCAAATGAGGTTGAAATTGTCCTTTTAAAGAAAATTCAATTTTGGATGAATGGCCAGGATTGTTAGATGAGAGATTCCCTAAGGTCAAGGGTTGAAATTAAATGTTACTTTACCAACAATTAGGGTTAGGAAAACATTAGGGTAAATTCAAAATGAAGAGCTAAAATATGATTTTAGAAAAATAAAATAAATGGACAAGAATGTATGTGACAAGAAGATATTGGGCACAAGAAAAGAGGTTGCTGAAAAATAAAATAATAATTTTAAACTATTTGATTTAAGAGACTGATTTGACCTAATTCAAAAGTGGTGGGGTCATCTGATAGTAAATAATGATTTTAAATTATTTACTTGGTGAGAAAATAGAAAGTGGACAATTTTAAATAAATAATTTTATTTAAAATTAGAAAGAACCATGGTGGATAATAATTAAATAAATCAATGAAATTTATTTAATTATAGGAAGATATAAGAAATTAATGACATTTAAATAAATAAATAAAGTTTATTTATTTAAATAATCAGGAGGAAGTAAATAATAATTAAATAAATCTAGGAACTTATTTAATTATAGATAGACATATGAAATTAGCAATGTATGTAAGTAAAATAAATATAATTTAATTATTGAAATAGCCATAAGGAATAAAACATGTGAATTAATTAAATAAATCATAATTATTTAATTAATAGTTGAATTTGTACTATAGGACATAATTAAACATTTTAATTATGTTAAGAAGAAATACAAAGAAAATAAAAGGTTGTAGGCCTAGGTAAATTTTATGTGTCTATAGAAAGCATGCAAAGTAATACTCAAAATATTTTTTAAACTCAATTATGTTTATGCTTTTCCCATCGAACATGATTAATCTCTTGGTAAGAGGAACATATGACAATCCAAGATTATGTACTAGTTGATTAGTTATAATAGAGCTACATGCTCCTGAGCCAATCATGTAGTTGTGGATAAGGTGTTCGCCAAAAATAAAAGACACATAAAATGGATGGATTTTTATTTCATTGATGTAGTACTCGCCCTTGACGAGTATTAGAAAGTACAACTCTAGGATGATCGTTTAAATTTTCATTTGATAAGGTGAGATTTGACAAAGCCTTTTTAATAGATATTTTTGGCTAGGAGGTTATAACAAATTCCACACTATTATGCTAAAATTTCCCTTTTTTAATATTCTCAAAAATACTAAATGGGATTGCACTAACCTTTTCTTTTCCTTTAATAACAACTTTTATTTTCAATAGTTGTGGTTGGGTTCTTGGTTGAGACTTTCTTGCCACAACTTGACCTCTTTGTAGAATTTGAACATTCTAAGAAGATGATGGACTATAAATAAGTTGGTGACTTCTAGATGCTTGGTTTTTATTCTTATTAGATTTCTCTAGCATGTTAGAAACCCTCTTTTTAGATCCTGTATTAATTGTTATGGGGTGGGAAGAATAATTGTCGACCTTGTAAATAATTTACCCCAAAAATATTTCACCTTCCTAAATCATGAGAGTGGAATCATTATATATATGTTTAGGATGAAATATTTGTTGTTCATGAGTCTCTTTTACCTCATTCTATTGAATAAAAATGTTATTATGTACCATGAGGGCATGATTTAGCATTCTATTGGAGCACGTGGCTTGCTAATGTGGTTGATTATATGGAGAAAACCATTCATAATCTTAGCTCATGTTATTTTGTATTGTTAAAATTTATCTAGAAGTGCTAGCAATATTTTGATTATAGGGATGATATGGTCTAGTATTGAAATGTCTCCTTTCACCTTAAGGATCATAATGGTAGGGAGGCCTATTAAGATTATTTGGAAGATGTGGGATTTGATAAGAAAATTGGTAAGGTATTTTATTCTTTTTTTTTTGCATCTTAATTATTACTAGATAATTACTAAATCTTTGTAGTACATCCTTATCTCTCAAAGATCTTTAGATTGGTCTAGAACAAAATTTCCTTGGGTAGATACTTTGTAATCTAAAGATGGTATAGTAGGTAAAATAGCTTCAGGGATTAATTTTAGTTGTATAGGTTGTTGTAGCTCAAGAAAAAATTACATTGGTGGTTTTGATGTAATCTTAGTCGCTTGTATAAGTTTATTTTATCCATTAAGAAAATATCATATGTTTTTGGTAGAGTTATCCTGGACCCATGTATTGTATCATGACTAATATTTCACTATTCAAATCCTTTAAATAGTATAAAAATGTGTAGTCAATAGAAGTCCTTACCTTGGGGAATACTATCCCATGTATTCTAGAAATGAAATATAAACTTTTCATATTCTCCTACTGATCTTTTTTTATATTAGTCATTTTTTTAAGCAATGGAAGGTGGTATGATGCCAAGTGGTTATGAAATTAATTACCAAGCCTCTAAATTTTTTTAATGTTTTACCTCTCAATGAGGGAGCTAGGAATCTTAAAGAAACATTCTCTACAATTATATTGTGGAATACAAATAGTGAAACCACATCTTTAATGTCTGGGGGTAGATTTATTTTCTTTATTAAATAATGAAAGAATTTTAATGTAGCCCTAGGGATATAAGCATTTTGATGCAAGTTGATTTGATTTCCTCCATTGAAAGGAAAAACTAGTTTATTCCAAGGTGTAACCATAGGAATAAAATTATTCTAAATTATAAAAATATATTGTAAAGGACTACCAAGAGGGAGTGTAGAAATTTCCTATTGTAGATTGATAATATTGATTGTCAGTTATGTCAAAAGTGTGTTGAATATTGTATATGCTCTAGAGGTAGTTAATATGAAAAGATATCAGTTGGTGGAAGGGAAAATTATAGTATATGGATTATTTTCCTAAATATGTTGTGAAGGTGGCTACACATGTCCTAATGATTTTTTAGATTTCCTAGAATGGTATCATGCCATTTTGGTGTATCGTACTTAGAGAAAATTAATAGAAGTTTTATATAAGGAATTCACATATTCTCTAAGTTAGGGATATAATGGTTTGGTCTACATTCTTCTGTAAAGAAATATCTAGTATTGAGGTTCTAAAGATAAGTGTATGGATATGTGAAGGTATTATATCCATGGTTTCATATCATTGATCTTATTGCAATGAAAGTTACAAGTGAAAGATTTTCAATCTATGTTCTAGTAGTGGAAAGTGGTTATGAAGGTTTTTTGGAATGCCCTGAATTCCTTCAGCTGTGAATATTTGGCCAAGCAAAATTTTGAAAATTCTTAGTAATGTACTATGCATGCTATAATGAAGACTTAAGTGGCAGAATCTGATGGTAGGTTCTTGATACCTAGTCTCAAACAAATTAAATGTTTGTTTACATGCGCTACCAGAAGAATGTTAAGTTTGGTTGTATGAGTTTGTGTGTTTAGTGCATATGTTTTATTTTATTCATGGTATGAAGTGCATGAACATATTTCATGTTTATAATATTGCAAAAAAAATTCAATTTAGTTTGTGAAGCTACACTATTATTGTGGCTAACTAGGGTATGTTACTGATAGGTGCCACTAATTCAAGATTGAGAAAAGTAAAAGAAGTGTTTGAGGATATTATATGAGTCATTCTGAAACATTTGGAAAAGATGTAGATAGTTTTTTTATCATCCTTTTATACTACTAATAAATATGTAGGTTGACATACTTTAAGTCTCATAATTTTCTAATTTTGGCTAATTGAATTTATCTTTTGCAAGTGTGTGAATAAAATATATAGAAGATAAAAGATGTGAAGAGAATGATAGTAGTGTGTGGAGGTGTATGATTACATGAGAATATCTAGAAAATATTCACAACATATGTAATGTGATGGAAGCTACAAAAATTTTATCTACCATCTCAAAATTTTGTCACATTTTGAATGTTGGGTTAGTATATGAAGGCTTAGGTCTTTGGTTGTTATCACTATTGCAGGGTTTTGTAATATCTTGAACCCTTCCTTAAAGAGCTTTCAAGTTTTTTTTATGCCAAGGTTCTAATTTTCCATTGACCTTATCATTCCCATTGCCGGTCACATTGAAACATCTTATTTCATTAATGGTCATGGGGTAACTGGTCCCTCATCCCTAGGTCTCAATTTCTTATTTTTTATCAGGTTGAGTAAAGAGCCTTTTTTCCTTTTCATCCTTTGCATTTTATGACTTAAAAAATTTTGAGCCCCTTTTCTCATGTCATTTTTTAGGGTCCCCTTCATTAGAAAAACTTGTGGGCACATGCTTAAATTTTTTCACTTAAGTCCTGATGGCCACCTCTCTTTATCGCTCATCGCAAATTGCTTTTGGACTATATGTTTTGAATGAATGATAAGTGACAAGTGGTATTGTTTTAGCATCATGAATAGCTTTTATAGATCTTAATATGAAATAGCGATAAGAAATATTCTTTCTTCTCCTTGTATTGTTGAATATTCGCCTATCCCTAATGGATTTTGAGCCTTGAATATTGTATTAGTGATTAGTGATCACCTTCAATCCCATTGATTTTTTCCTTCGTTGCTCATCACAGATGGTTATGTAATGGTAAGTTTTCAAATAGCGACGAGTGATATGTGTCATCTCGTGTGTTTTACGCATCACAAATTGGTTTTGAATGTTAAGTTTTTTATTAGCGATATGAGATGCAAATCACTAGGATCTCTCATCACTAATTTCTTGCAAAATATATGAGGAGAATTAGTGATGAGTGATGGACCTTGTGCTTTTCTAGTTTCTTTTATCACTCATCATGGATTCACTCCAAAGCTTAAGTTTTGAAATAACGACAAGCAATGGAGTTATCTGTACAAGTTTCTTTTTCTAATTTGAATACATCTTATGTGCAATGTCTTTGGTATCATTGATTCTCATACAAGTGAACTTGTCTTAATATGGTTTCTTCTCCTTATCTCCTATCATTTATGTGATCTTTAGTTCAAAGTATGAATCAATGATGTGTGATGGAAAGGTGAACTTGATCATGGATGGGCCATAGATCCAAGGGTTAAGATTTCATCACTTGGATGCTTGCATCACTGATAGAACTAGTAAAGGATGAAATGTGTCAACAATAATTGATGACTATTGAAGGAAAAAGAAATGTGCCAGTATCCTAAGGAAATTGTATAAGGTGAAGAAGAAAGTAGTGATCTGGATTGAGAACCATTGATATGGTTTTAAAATAGAGTGATCAATGGCTAGGGTTTGAATGTGAACAATTAAATGTCACTTTGCTCTCATGAACTTACTTTCAAACATTAATGGTAGCATTCCCATCTCTCAACCATAAATAGGGTAGATACTTGGTTTGTCACACATTTGGAGTTTCTTGGAAGCAGAGAGGAACAATAGGAGTTGAAGAAATTGTGCAGAAAGATCCAACGAAAGATTTCAACAATAATTATATAAATTGCTCACACGGCTAAGAAAACTATGTATCTCCTCCTAGCTGAAATGTTAAAATTGTAGTATTCTAAAAGGGAATAGGGAATTGGGAAGATAATTTTCTTGTCCATTTGTAATATACTCATTTCAGTGATAAACGCTGGGTCAATTTGGTAAATATTTTGTTTTGTAAGTGGTGCCTTGAGTTTTTATACA
>VDFB02047230.1:359995516-360069875 GCA_007258455.2 Sequoia sempervirens
GGGTTAGGGAAACATTAGGCTAAATTTGAAATGAAGAGTTGAGATATGATTTTAGAAAAATCAAATCAATGGACAAGAAAGCATATGATAAGAAGATATTGAGCAAAAAAAAAGAGGTTGAAAGAAAATCAAATAGTAATTTAAAATTATTTGATTTAAGACACTGAGTTGACCTTTTCAATTAAAATTAATTTAATTCAAAAGTGGTGGGGTGATGTGATTGTAAATAATGATTTTAAATTATTTACTTGGTAAGAAAATAGAAAGTGGACAATTTTAAATAAATGATTTTATTTAAAATTAGAAAAATCTAAGGTGGATAATAATTAAATAGATTAAATAATTTTATTTAATTATAGGAAGATATAAGAAATTAATGAAATATTTATAAAAAATAAATAAATTTTATTTATTTAAATAATTAGGAGGAAGTAAATAATAATTAAATAAATTTAGGAATTTATTTAATTATAGAGAGACATTATTTAAATAAAATAAATATAATTTATTTATTTAAATAGTTAAGAGGAATAAAGGATGTGAATTAATTAAAAATTTGAGAATTCTTTAATTAATAGTTGAATTTGGACTATAGGACATAATTAAATATTTTAATTATGTTAAGAAGAAATACAGAGAAAATAAAGCTTGTAGGCCTAGGTCAATTTTATGTGTCTACATTTTTCCCTTCTTTGTCATAATGTAGTTTATCACATTATATCTAATAAAATTCAGTTCAAGACATGCCCTAGTGAAGGTATGGAGTATCTATGAACCCTCAGGAAAATTTGCGAATTTTGGCTTAGCGCTGGAAAAATTTGGAAAGTGTCCAGACAAGTCAATTTGATGACCAGAAAAACAATGTCGTGATCAGTTTTAAATTTGACGAGTTTAAGGTAGTCAACAGGGTGGTCAAACATGGTCAAATGTGCATCCAGTTATAAACCCTTCAGGAAACCCTAACTTTCACCCTATAAATAGGTTTGATTTGGGTAAAAAGGTCATTCATTTTCACTTTTTCCTTTTGGTGATTTAAAGGTCAGAGCTAGAGGACCTTATGCAAAGATGGTGATTCCAAAGGAAGATCATCACGGATATCAAGTACAGACCTACTGACGACCAGAGGTTGTGGAGCCATCGATATGTACCATATACCCACTTCATTATTTTCTCATTTCTCATGCTTTTTAGGGTATCCAAAATAGGGTTGTAGATGCCTTGCGACACATCTGATTTCATGAATGACAAAAATGTGTTCGTTTAGAACACATTTGATGCATCATGACACAAATACCAGAGGTAGACTATATTTTGGTTTAAAGTGGTGTAAATACGAGCTCATGTGACACAAACAACAAATTACAACACATGTGGTAGGTCATGCAACACAAGCACCATATTGCAATGTAAACGCAAGATGATGCAATGTAACTATAGTAAAGAAGCACAAATGATGAGTTAAATGATGTAATCACTGTAAAATGACACATCTGTTAGGTCAATGATGCAATTGATGTTCTGTGACACAACTACTAGATCAAACAGCACATGTGGCTTATCGTGAGGCAAGTGAAAGGCAAAACAACACAATTGACTTTAGCAATGGTTGACTTTGTTTAGGCTCAGTTTCTCTATGTAATTTTTATTAGATAGATGATAAGGATGATTTTCAATGTTGTGTTAACTTCTATTTTTGTGTATGTAGAAATAATTACCACCCATTTACACTCGAGAGTTTAGGCCAATTACATACACATTTAGAGATCAGTTTAGGTAGGGTGAGTAGAGGTGACTAATATGGTTAGGATTGTTTCAAGTTACCTATATACCCATTGTCTGAGCAAATAGCAGTCTACTAATAGCACTCATAGAGAGATGGAACTCTAAGACATGCTTGTTTCACTTGTCGATAGGAGAGGCCATGATGACTCTTGAGGATGTTTATAAGATCTTGCAGATTCCTTTTAGAGGAGAGCAGGTTGTCTATGATCTACATCGAGGACTTCAGGCCATGAAAAATTACTATGAGCATGAGGATGTCCCATAGCTAGGTATCAAGGGATATGAGATCAATTGGGAGTTCAGGTCCAAGTATTATGGCCAATGGGATGCGATGTGTACTTTGATTGTTGGGGTATTGATTCTAGGTCACCATAGTCACAATTTCCTAATTGGATAGGGAGATGTGCTTCTCAGGATGAGGCGAAACAAGCCAATATTCACTTGGGGACCATGTTTACTAGTGATGCTATATCATCAACTACATGATGTATCATATAGGGAGTCATTGATTATCACCTGTGGGATGACACTCCTGATGATCTAGGCATGGGAGCATATTCCCATATTTTTGACTCCCATTATAGAGATAACTAGGTGATGCTATGTCATATGTGTATCTCTAGGGAGGATCAATGACAAAGAATCGAGTCAGAGATCTAGGGTATTAGTTCCATGATATTGACAATTTGTTGAGGTTTGTGTGAAGGTCATACAAGGACTGCAGATAGTGGCTGGGAGAGGAGGAGCATTTTTTATTTTATCAACAGTTTAGATATCTCATTGCATCGACATTGTAACTTCACAGTTGATCATAGAGATGTACTTGCCCCAATGGGTACTAAGATAGTTCGGACTACCCATAGAAGTTATAGTGGCTAAGTAGTAGATTAATAATTTGGTTGCATAGAAATGGGGATGGATTGAGGACCCAATAGATGTAGGCATCACCCTAGACTATGATGCATGGTGGCTGAGACACAAGCCACTTCCTTTGATGGATCCTGATCAACTAGCGCAAGTGGATCAATGAGCAGTGGTACTATGAGTTAGTTGAGGAGGGGGAGGAGGTACGGATGGTAGTAAGGGGAGAGGGTGGGATGGAGGCAGAGGTGAGGATAATGGTGATGGAGGAGATGGGCGAGATGGGGGGTGGAAGAGATGGACAAGGAGGAGGGAGAGGTTAGAGGCAGGCTAGGAGAGTGTGCCAATGAGTCGAGTGAGTCCTCCTAGCCCCTATCCAAGAGGATGTAGAGTAGGAGGAGGGAGAGGGGGTGACAAGAGGAGGGTTGACAAGAGGAGGTTAGGGTTGAGGGAGAGTAGCCAAAGGGGCCTCATCCGATGGAGGTGGAGGTTCCAAGGGAGGATGTGGTCATAGGAGAGGAGTTAGATTTCAATGGGGAGGAGGATGTAGGAAGAGAGGAGGATATAGATATTGGTGGGGAGGACGACATAGATGATGAGGAGAGGTAGATTAGAGAGAAAATGGTGGAGGGTGAGGAGCATATAGCTGGGAGACCACCATTACCGTGAGATGTGACAGTCGATCAAAGATTGACAAATATGTAGAGTAGGTTGGACAAGGCCCTTGCTCGAATTAGGACCTTGGAGTCAGAACTAGAGGTCATCAGGACACAGATCTAGTCATAGCCATGCATCATCATCGTTAAGGCACCAATCTCATCATAGTCGATTGTGCACTACAATACCATAGTCATCACAAAGGAAGCGTGTCATCTCTGAGCGGATATCATCAACTCTCAAGAGAGAGCATTAGTCACTCCATTCCACACCTCGAGGAGATGACGAGAGTACTATTTAGGGCATGTTAGATTGACATTATGTTGGGACATTTCATATATATTGACCATCGAGCCTGTGAGCTCTATTTTTGGGATATCTCAAGACTTTATCATGTGAAATTATTTTGAGATTATATATATTATATAGTTTTGGTGCGGATTCTATGCTATGCATTATGATTTTGTTATGTTCATTTCATGTGATTTATCTGATGATTCCTATGATGATGCATTTTATTTTATGGGATGCATGCACTTATGATGGCTATTTATGATGAGATTCAATGATGATACTACTTTATTTATGATGGTTATAATGTTCTATATGTATCTAATAGATGCCATGTTTATGATGATGGATGTATTGATGTATGATTAAGCATGTATGGATTATGTAGTATATAATGCTCTATGTTATGATCCTAAATATGTATGCATTAATAATATGGATGATGTATGAAATTTTTTAATGCACTTATATGCTATGTTAATGCAAATGAATTGATACAAATGATGTATTTATGTTGATGATGTAAATGCAACTATGTTGATAGATTGATGTAAATGTATAATCTACTAATGAAATTTATATATATGATCATGTATGCAATTATATTTTTGTATGTCATAGGATATCATCAAGAGAAGAAAGAGAAATGGCTAGATAGAAGGAGATGCATGTTAGTGTGGAGAAATAATCCTTCAACATACTACCAAAGTACTAGGTATGTGTAGGATCATGATGGGCCAAAAAGTGGCAATATGATGGGTATGTGGATGACAACTATTTTTTAACCCAAAATTGATGAAATGAAAAGGGTTTTTAAAGGATATTCCCAGCCTTCCATCGATATAAATTATACTTTACTTTGAATTTAATAAGTAATTATTATTCATTTTCTATTCAAATTATGACTAAAGTCTTGATTGACAGGGTGAATGAAAAATATCTATAGCTTTCAAACAATATCACATTATATGCTTCACATACTATAAGATTGAAAAAAAAAAAATTGAATTTCATGAAGTTTTGACCAAGTTAAGGTGGTCAGACATACGAGTTTTTATATTATTTTAAAAAGTTGTAATAAAAAATTCATAATTAATTATTTACTTTAAAACAAATTACAAAAAAGTATGCTTCACATCGAGCCTTCAGTCCTCTACTTATATCTAAAATATTATCATTTTATTGTCGTTAGGGTGGTCAGACAGATACCTACTTATTTTTTCCCTGAAATTTAAGTATCATTGCATTAAAATTTCAAATTTTCACTGAATAGATATTTTTTTTAAAACAAACCTAGTAGTTTAGAAACTACATTCAATTTTCTATAGATTCTATTTTTACATATTTTTGAAATTATATAGATAAATTATTCAAATTTTTATGCCAAGTTTCCTAACTCTGATTTTTCTAAATTTTTTTCCACTTAAGGGCCTATTTTTTCCATGATGATCCTGCACATACCCTAATAATAGGTGTTTCTTTAATCATCATTGGGCACATTATTGTAATTTCCAATAGACACCATGACATGACATAAATCAATTGTGTTCATGGTCATAACATCACATAGAACAAGTAGTCAAAGACAAGGATGATCATGACTCATATGGGGAACTTAGTTGCCCTAGTTTTTTTGTCACAACCAACTACAAACAAGAAAGAAAAGCCATGAAACATCATTGCTCCTCTAAATCCTATGCAGGACATCCTCGAGGAACTAGAAGCATGATAGTCTGAAAAGAAAAGATAATCACCATGATATGTCAATGTACCTCTAAATATTGATGCCATGACATCCTCGAGAAACTAATAGCACAATGAAAACTCAAATTACAAATGCCAATATAGTGTTTTCAAAAGTGTTTTCCAAGTATGTTCAAATTTCAAGTGTTTTGACATAAAAATTCCAAGTTTGAGAAAGTCTAGGTTTGTGTGTGACAAATGCCAGGTAATGTCAAATTTAGGAAGGATGCATCTTGAATGATGTCGATGTCAAGAGGATCAATCCTCAAATGTCAAGAGAATCCATCAAAATTTCAAATGATAGAGTCAATGCTTCAGAAGGACATATCCTAAAGCATAAATAAATGACAAGAGTTGTTCCTCAGAAAGATGTATCTAAAGAATAACCAAGAATTGACAGGTTGAATTGTTATGATAGTTTGACCAAAGTTGAATAGATGATTGAATTAACTACATGCTGATGTTGACATGCCAATTTCGTTAAAATACCAATGAAATGAATGCCAAAGGTTATTTGAGAGTTGTCTGATTTAAGGCATGAAAAGTATTTGGTTTGATTTGAAGATATGTGACAAGTGTGATAGTGAATGTCATGAACCTTAATGGACTGACCTAGTGCTACCTCAAGGGCTCATTGATAGATGGCCTTTCCTATGTCATACACTCAGATACCTCATAGCTTGACATGACCAATGATTTTGTCTTATTGATCAAAGATTGATTCATGATTTTATTTGGACAAACCTGAGAGGATTGACCTAATGTTTCAGGGGCACAAAGATGAGCCTTTCCTACATAGCAAATGTGTAGAGACAACATAGTTCGACAATGAAAAAGACTGACACAACTGACATGATGAACTTTGAATTTGTTTTTAGTGTTTTTAGCATGTTTTGACTTTTTTGGATTTTCAAGTTTCATAAATTTTTTTGGTTTTCTAGGACTTTTTTTAATTTTTAGGGATTTTTTTAGGACATTTTCTTATTTTTATGGCCTTTTTAAAGAAGTTTTCTAATTTTTATGGCTTTTATAGGACATTTTCTAATTTTTATGGACTTTTTAGGACATTTTACAATTGTTGGGGACCATGGGTGAGACCCATAGTAGTCACATGATAAGAGGATTTCCCCCAATCAAGTTAATGACTATCCAAGTCGAAGGAGATGGAAAACGACATGCTCAAGATGAAAGGTGGAGGATATGCCAGACCTGATGTCAACCATTGTCAACCATGGAAAGAAATGGTAGGATAGTATGATGAATGTCATGAGCATGTTGGATGATTTTTTATTTATTATAGACAAAGGTAGATGGAGTGATAGTAGATGGTGAATCAAAGACCGACTATGCATGGCCCCTATTTTCTAGGTTTTCACCATGGTACTTATCCAAAGTGCCACCAAAGTGGTTTTAATTATTGGATGAATTATTTCTCTTTACTATTTTTTTTTTTTTTTTTTGTGTCACTAAGACACTTGTTTGCTAGGTTTTCATCAGGGTGATGATTTGTTTGTATTTTTCAAATTTCTTTATATTTTTCGGTTTTTAGCCAAGTTCTTTGATGCTATGTGTAGAATTTGTGAAGATGCAAATTGTTGATAGGTTCTTTAAATTGTTCCCCATCTGGAGTAGCTACCTAATAAGTGTGATAACTGAATGTGGTAGTGATAATGTAAGGACCTAGCCAATTAGGCTTGAACTTTCTAGGTTTCTCACTGTTAGATTGATTCTTTGGATTTTGTATCAAGACAGGTTGCCAATGCCAAACTTTTGGACCATAACTCTCTTATTATAACTACATTAAAGGAAATTTTGATATGCTTGTAAGTGATTAAAGGAATTTTTTTTTTCATTCTTCTAACAATTCTAGCTCCTGCAGTCAAGATTGTTGATATTCTTTGTCATCAATCAATCCCTTCATGGAGACTCTGAGAGAGGGGATTTCAACCTAAATGGGCTAGATAGCTTCCCATCCAAAGACCAGGATGAATGTGGTAGGTCCAATAGGCATGTGGATGCTGGTGTAGTAAGCCCATAGAGTGGAATTAAGTTGTAGATTCTAGTTGTGACCAGTGTCATTGGTAGTCTTCTTAAGAATCTTGATAATTGTCTTATTGGACACCTCAAATTGACCATTACCTTTTGGGTAATAGGGTGTGGAGAAATGGTGTTCAATGTAGAAGCATTCACAAAGCTCACAGACATCTTGATTTTTAAAAGGATGATCATTCTCTATGATGATGGATCATGGAAAACCATATCGGCAGATGATGTAATTAAGGATGAACTTGGAAATCTGCTTATTGGTTATGTAAGTGAGAGGAATGTATTCTATCAATTTGGTGAAATATTCAGTGTTGGTAATAATGAATTTATGGTCATTGGATGAGGTGGGATGGATTTTACCCATGAGGTTGAGTCCCCATTATATGAAGGGCCAAGGAGAAGTGATTGGTCAAAGTTCTTGTACGATTGCATGAATTAGATCACTGTGCACTTGACATTGACGACACATTCTCACAAACTAAAGGACATGTTTTTCCATTGTTAGCTAATAGTACACAAGTCTCATAAATTTCTCAGCTATGATTGGGCCACTCAAATGAGATCTTCATATACCCTCATGTACCTCACCTAAGGTTGTTTGTGCTTCATCAACATCGAGACATTGAAGAAGGGTATTGTCAAAGTTGTTTTAGTATAAGGTGTCACTGATGATGGAATAACGTGAGGCTTTGCCGATAAAATATTAATGATGGTTATTAGAAAGGTTTAGTGAGAGGGTCTGGGACTGGAGGTAATAATATATGTCTTGATACCAAGGGGACCTGGGACCAACAAGCTCACAAACCATTTTTGAGTCAAGAATATCATAAGTGGGAACCAACAGTTATTCCACTAAGAACTCAAATTTCAGCATGTTGTTGGAAATTTCTAAGAGAGATCCAATCATAGCCATTGTGTCTATTTCCTTGTTCTATGCCCTAGGAACCTGCTCAAAAGTGATCATGTGGAAATATGATAGAAAGTTATCAACCATGCATTTGTACAACATCAAATTTTCATCCTTGGTGTCGTATTCATTATTAAATTGGTTGATAACCAACTGAGAATGTCCAAAGACTAGGAGTATTTTTATTTTCCATTTGAAATCCATTTAGAGTCCTATGACGAGTGTCTCATATTCAGCAACATTGCTAGTGTAGGGGAAGGTGATTTTGAATGGCTTAGGGATATAGTTCTCTTGTGGTGTGATGAACAATATACCTAGTCCTGATCCATGAATTGTATGAGACCAGTCAAAATAGAGCTTCCAAGGAGATTTAGGGTATACATGAAAGATGGATTCATTTAGGAAGTTGGCTATTAAAGGGTGATCATCTTCAATGGATGCATCAACAAGTTGATCCGCTATTACCTATCCTTTTATAACTTTTTGTTCCATTTAATCTATGTCATATTCACTCAATATCATAACCCATTTTTCCAACCGACCTGTTAATGCTGGCCTACTGACGAGATACTTCAATGGATCAATCTTTGCCACTAGTTGTTTCTTATGGTTTAGCATATACTGTCTCAACTTTTGAGCAGTGAAGATAATTGCGAGATAGGCACAATCAATGGGCGTATAGTTGAGTTCATATCCAACCAAGGTGCGATTGATTTAGTATATAGCTCTTTCTTTCTCATCATGGTAATTTTGTACAAGGAATGCCCCAAGTGCTAAAGTGGTTGCCAAAATGTACAAGATTAGGGGTTTTCCCTCAATGGGTGGCATTATGACATGTGGTGTCAGTAGATAGTCTTTGATCTATTAAGAAGTCACTTGAAACTTGTTATTACACTCAAAGGGGATTCCCTTGCATAGTAGATATTGGAAAGGTTGGAATTTGTCTTCTAATTGTGCAATGAAGTGTTGAATGGACTATAATTTTCCTTGCAATGTTCTGAGCTCATTGATTCCTTTCAATGGAGGCATGTCCAAAATTTCTTTCACTTTAGCGAGATCAACTTCAATGCCTTAGCAAGAAACTATATACCCCAAAAGTTTTCTTGAAGTCTCACCGAACACACACTTCTTAGGATTGAGCCTAACCTTGTACTCTTCTGGCCTTTTAAAGATTTTATCCAACACTTTTAGATGAACATTGCATATCAAAGACTTTTCCAGGAGGTCATCAACATAGTCTTCCATTAGCATGTGCATAAGGTCATAAATATTGTTGTCATGGCTCGTTGATATGTAGCACCTGCATTCTTCAAGCCAAAAGGCATAACACTCCAACAATATGTACCCTAGGGACAAGTGAATGCTAGTTTTTGCTGATCTTCTAGGGCGATGCAAATCTAATTGTATCCCAAGAAACCATCCATGAGGGACAACATCTTGTATCCTATTGTAAGATACACAATCATATCTATGTTTGGAAGTGGAAAATCATCCTTTGAGCATTCCTTGTTTAGATTTTGAAATTTTGTCTAGATGCGTATTTGACCATTAGGATTAGTGACATGCACGAGTTTGAAATCTAGTCACCATAGTCTATTCATCTTATGAACCCTACATCTAGTAACTTTTTAAGCTCATCTTTGACTAGCACGGCAATCAAGCGAAGCATATTTCATAGTTTCTATTTGACTGGTTTGGCATCTAGAAGCAAGGGAAGTTGTTGCAAAACTAATGTTGGATCCAATCTTGGAATATCGACATAGGACCATGCAAAAATGATCTTATGTTCTACAAAGAATTTTTAAAATTCCAGCATTTCTTCTTCTGTTAATGATACTACAAAGAGAATAGTTTTTGGATCCTCTGGTGTGGCTATATTAACTTATATGGTGTCCTCAATGAGCATTGCTGATTTCTCGTGTAATGAGAATAAATTCCAATCCTCCATCTTGGGTGCCTCAAAGAGGTTTTCACCCTTGGATACGTCCTTTCTTATTACTTTTGTATAATTAGAAGGTGCCTTATGATTTTCACATAAAGACATGTCTTTTTTTGTTTTATTTTTGTTACTTTTGTGACTAGATGATTAAATATTCTCTCCAAAGTTTATTGTAGAATCAAGATCTATAGTGAATCTGGATTTATGCTCCGCAATTAGTATTCCATCATGGATTCCCATAAATTATGTAATAGATTCATCGTTCTAAAAAATGTCCATAGTGGGTGGGCCTTATTGATCCCAGTCAATGAGTTGTGGGTAGATAAGGGAGATACCATAATCACTGTTGGTGAAAGGTGGAGATGAGGCTGAACGCATGCAACATGAGGCTAAAAATATAATTATCCTCAAATTCCTAGGTGGATTCCATCCAATCAACATCTTCATTAAACTCATGAAAATTGGACTCATGGTCAAAGTAGGGGACAAACGAGTGGGAATCATGTTCAATATAAGGGACTAAAGCATCAAAATCATGGTCAATAGGATTAGATGGTGGTTTAGGTTTGTCATCATCACGAGGCCAAAAGACTCTTACCCATTATTCTCTTTTCAATGGGACTTTAGGAGGATCTTTAGGAAGTTCAATGTTAAATATTTGTTTGAATTTTTCATCAAAATAAGGCTCACCCAGTTCTCAGAACATTTTTTCAAGCTCATAATCACTTAGGGATCTTTGAAAACCATATTCCCACCCATGTGAGTCGGTATTAGTATGGGATTCTTTGATTGTCTTGACACTTTCAAAAGAATTCGCGCACTCAACCGAAAGTACATAGGTATGTGGACCATCAATATTGATTGGATTGAACCCTAAACCCAAATTCTTTGGTCTTATAGAAGGTATTATAGGTTCTCTTCTTCTATTCTTGTTTATACCAAGGCCACTAGTTCCATCATAGCCTTTTTCCTTCATCATCTCATAGCCTCTGCCATACTGTTGTAATGGTAATGGAGGTAGGTCTTCCATGACTTTGTAAATTCAAGCTGATATATCTTCAATATCCTCTTTGTTCAATTCCCCCCATTTCATGGAATTCATTGTAGGAGAAACCTTAAAAATATCTTTGGGCTTTTGTTTGAAACAAGGCGTACCATAAGATTTTGGAGACTTGTGTATTTTAGTGATACAATAGGAAGTGTTCAACTTGTAATCACCACAACCTTGGTCCTAGATCTTGATGTTTAGATCAACCCTTAGGATGGTGGAAGAAGATGGTATAGTGGAGGTCAAAGGAGTGGAGTTGGATGAATTGGTGAGTATGGATGGATCAATGTATTTGGAAGAGGTGGACATTGAAGCTTCACGTTTAATTGGAACTTGGTGTTTAGAAATACCTCTCAAATTGGTACAATACTGGAAGGGATCAAGATCTCTAGGTATGGTAATTTTAGTGCCATTGAAAGGAAACTTCAGACATTGGTGGTAGGTGGATGATACAACCTTTAAGGCATGGATCCAAGGTCAACCAAGTAGAATGTTGTAAGGTAGTTCAATATTCAGGACCTAGCATGTTGTATCTATAACAATGGGCCCAACCCGAATAGGAAGTGTGATAATGCCCCTAGAAGAGCATTCCTCATCATCATGTCTTTATGACAATGCTTTTGGTAGCATCAACACATGCATCAGAGAAGCCTAGTGCTTTGACCAATTTTAGAGAACATATATTCAATCTTTCTCCACCATCTACTAAGACTCATCTAACCTTGTGTTTATAGATGAATACTTTAGTATGTAATGCATCATTGTGAGATGGCTTTGGTGAGGAATAATCTATGTCTGAAAAGGTGATGTGATGAGGAGTAGTGAAGTATCCAACCATTGCTTTGAAGTGGTTGACATCAATGTTAGTAGGTATGGAAGGCTCCTATAATACCTTATCAAGTATGGATTTGTGTGCAAGAGAGATGTGTAGTAGCTTGAGTATGGAGATTTGAGTGGGATTGTTACCCAATTGATCAATAAGATTAAATTTTCCTTTGGGTTGTGACTACTTGGTAGAGGGACTGGCTATTGTGATCTTAGTTTTTTTAGCAGGAGAACTAGCTATTGTGACCTTGCCTCAATGGGTGGTGAAATTATAGTCTAGAGTCTTCTTAATGGTGATAGTATTGAAATGTTCATCAACAACTTAGAGTTGATTAATGATATATCCACTAGAATAGTGAAAAGCAGTGTGAGTGTAATTGGATCAATTGTTAGTCTTTGGAATTGAAATAGAGGGGCTACATAAACCATGATCCTGTAGAGGGTTTTTATGAATGGCATGGTTTGAGTTTGAAGAAAATTGTTGACTAGCTATTTCAATGTTATGATTTTCAATAAGATCTTGTATAAGATTCCCTAATTGTCTACAAGAAGAAGTTTTATGCCCTTTTATTTGATGGCAATCACATAATTCATTATCATCCCACCACAATGGCTTGAACTACCCTGGGTCATATGGTTTAGGGTCTTGTAATGTGATGATGTTGTTTTGGAGGAGCTTCTTGAGGACAACTTCAATTGGTTCACCCAAGGGGGTGTGCCTGCATATTTTTTATTTATTTTTGGTTTGCAATGGTTTCCTTAGTCTTGATTGTTCTAGATGGTGTTTGTAGTAGGTGTTGGTGTGGTCAAGGGAGCATTTGGGGGTTGAGTTCCTCTAAGCTTGATTGCAGGACCTATTATGTTTACTATTTTAGTGTCAAAAATGCCATCATTGGTGATATGTTTGTTTTTTACCCAATATTTGTTTTTGTCATTAGGTTGGTTTGGGTTTGTGTTCTTGTTGGGATATTTGATTTCTCCTTTCTTAATAAGAGGTTTTTCAAGTTGAAATCCTTTTTCAACAAGGTCTGTGAAAGTGGTGCAACAACAAACTTGTAAATTATATTTTGAGGGTCCAACAAGATTTTGAACAAACAAGTTTACTTTCTACTTTTCTAGTATCTCAATAAGACATTAACTTGCTAGACCCTACCATCTTTGGAAAAATGGAATGAATGCTTCACCAATGTCTTCTCGAGTAGTCTTACATAAATTGGCAATGGTGATGTTGGTTTCGATGTTATAGGAATAATTTTCTACAAATTTATTGGCAAGTTCATCCCATGACTTTATCCCTTTGGGAAAGAGAGTGAACCACTTAAGTTTAGGACCTACGATATGTCTAGGGAAGAGTCTCATTAGATAGACCTATGTTCATATGCAATGTCCACACAATTGGTCATAAATTATCTTATATGCTCAAGAGGATTAGTCTTTCCTTTTTACTTGGAGAAGTTGGGTACCACATATCCCAGAGGGAACAATGGCATGTGTAAGCTCATGTTAAATGGGTATGGACATAAGTCATAGGATGTGTGATTTTTCTTGTTGGACAATTGTATGTTCTCCACTTGTTTTTACAAGGCAACAAGTTGAGTTGTGAGTACATCTACTATAGGGTTGTTGGTGGCATCACACATGCTGGTAATGGGTATCCCATAAGTTCTTGTGCCGTAGAAAAATGGTCCCTTGTCATTTTCATGGCCTTTTAGGTCCTGTTTCATGGTGTTTGGTCTATTTTTCTCTAATTTTATGTTGTAGCATGGCTTCAACATCCATATTTAGATACTAAAATTCAAATAATGATGTCTTGTGAAGGTGTTGTGAAGTGTTGTAAGACATTTCTACATTCTTCCAGACTCTACTTATTTCAATTTACCTAAAAATCACCTTTTCATCACTAATCAAGTCTTATTTTGAAGTGTTTTAAAGACTTGTAACAAGATTTCAAGCTTTTCTAGGCATTACTTCACTAATTATCCCTTTCTCATGCTTTATTTGGTCCCTTTATGCCCTCATATGTCTTAATTAAGTGTATTTTTCAAAGTAGGGTATGTGCAGGATCATGATGGGCCAAAAAGTGGCAATATGATGGGTATGTGGCTAACGACTACTTTTTTACTCAAAATTGATGAAACAAAAAATGGTTTTTAAAGGAGATTCTCAGCTTTCCACCGATATAAATTATACTTTACTTTGAATTTAATAAGTAATTAATCTTTATTTTCTATTCAAATTATGACTAAAGTCATGATTGCTAGGCTGATTAAAAAAAAATATAGCTTTGAAATGGTATCACACTTTTGAATCTAAAACATGTGTCACATTCAATGCTTCGCATACTATAGGTTTGAAAAAAGAAAAATTGAATTTCATGAAGTTTTGACCAAGTTAAGATGGTCAGACATACGAGTTTTTATATTTTTTTAAAAGTTGTAATAAAAAATTCATAATTAATTATTTACTTGGAAAAAAATTACAAAAGAATATGCATCACATCGGGGCATGAGTCTTCTACTTATATCTAAAATATTATAAAAAATTTTATCATTTTATTGTGGTTAGGGTGGTCAGACAGACACCTACTTCTTATTTTTTCCTTGAAATTTAAGTACCACTACATTGAAATTTCAAAATTTCACCAAATAGATTTTTATTTTTTTTAAACAAACCTAGTATTTTAGAAACTATATTCAATTTTCTATAGATTCTATTCTTACATATTTTTGAAATCAGATAGATAACTTATTCAATTTTTTATGTCAAGTTGGCTAACTCTAATTTTTCTAAATTTTTTGCCACTTAAGGGCCTATTTTTTCCATGATGATCCTGCACATACCGTGTAAAATTGAAAAACAACACTAAATACAACTTAATTCTTGACACCGATTTTCCATGGGTGGTGAATAGGTCCCCCTTTACTCTAAATTCAAAATTTTTAAATTTTCGTTTTGAATTTTTATTCAAAAACATTTGATGTCGGCTTGTGATGAGGCATGAATGGGTAAGTAAGGAACAAGATTGTATAAATAAGTGATTTTTACCTCATTTTGCATCCCCTACAACTCTCCAACATTCACACATCATCTCAAGCATTCAAGCATCTTACAACATCAATTCAAGCACTACTCAAGTAGATTGGAGCATCCATTGACATTACTTCAGATTTACATCATCAAGGGTTCGGTATGTTGATAGCTATTGCATGTTATTATTTTATCAAACTCTTTCATTTTATTGTTTCATTAAGGGTTTGATTACCAAAACATGGGTTTGACCAAGGAAAACCCCTATTTGCTAACCCTCAACCATTTTTCCCATTTTGCATGTGTGTTTGTAGACCTAGTTATGCAGATTTAACAAGATTTTTGGTGTTGAAGATTGGTAAACAAGTCAACTAGGTGCTTGAAGTAAATTCATTCATATTTCAAGCTTGGAGAATATTTTTTGTCCATTTCCTACATAATTGACTTTGACAACCTGACAATCAGAGATTTCCAGATCTCGTGTTGTAGAGTTCTCTCCTCATTTTTTAGAATTTTTGGAGAGGAATGATTCACCACCAGTGGTGAATGAGTCCTACCTTAGGACTAAAAAATTGAATTTTGTCAGATTCTAGATCTCCATAGTCAGAAACCAGTTTTTGACACTTTTTCACCAGTAGGAGGACTAATTCGCCACCCTGGGTGAATGAGTCCCACTATGAAATTTTATTAATTTCTATCATCATCCACAACATTCCAGATTCTTCAATTATTTTCCAGTTGCAGTCTATTTCATCTGATTTCTTTTTGTTCAGCCTTATTTCTTCATTTAGTTCATTATTTGTATATCACCATATGTTTTTCAACATAGTTAAAATCTTAGTTTTGCATTCATATTGTAGCTTTCTAAACCGTTTAATTACATTTAGTTTAATTCATTTAGCTTAGAAAATATCATACATTATATTATTTGAATGAACCCTTGGCATTTTTAGGCCATATCTCTCTCCTTTTAGGTGAAAAACCATAGAAATGCTAGAGAAGCACATAGGAAACCCAAAAATCATTGGTTCATTTTGGTGAACTTGACTTTTGAACACTTTGAATTTCTAATTTAATTCACATTTGCAACTTAGTTTACACATGCATCAACATTCAATTAGGATATTGTTTTGTTTTTTCATTATAGGACTTTTCATATTGCATTAGTGAAAAAATCATTTAGATTTCATTTTTGCATTGCATCTCATTGAAAAAATTGAAAATATGCATTCTGCATCATTGATTGCATTATATAGAGCATTAAAATCACATTAAAATTTCTTAAAAAGACACAAAAACATCATACTAGGACTCATTTTCCACCCTAGGTGAATTAGTCCCTCTGCACTTTTTAAACAACATTTTTGGCATTTGTCTACATTTCTAATTTATGTAGCTAGTTCTCTATTACAATTAGCAACATTTTTGTTATTTCCATTTTGACATATTAGATTACCTTGCATTTTATTTCACTCCCTCCTTTGTGGTACATGTATGAGTTTTTGGTGCTCTGTTGATAATACTTTAGTATGAAGAAGTTCTAGACTCATGGCCTCCTACGATAGCACTTTCATTGTGGACCTTGGGATCTCACAAGCTCCTACTCCTAGTATGGACAATTGTGGCATTAGGGACTGACAATATCACTTCTATGCCTTCATATTTCCATCCAATGAATGTTGACACCCAAAAAAACACCCTCCTACAAGAAAAGGTCATTAATATTCATGAGGATTTTGCACATTTACAACAATACTTGTCACTTGAAAACATTTCCATCACTGCCATACCTACCATTGAAAATCTTCATCATTTGATTGAAAGTGATGATGGCTTGCAAGTGATGAATAGAATTGCTAAGGTTTACAATAAACATCCCTCTTCTAATACTCAATCTATAAACATTCATGTAAGACAAGGAGGACCTCAAGTTCCTCCCACTTCAACCATAGCATCCATACTAACTTATACCAATCCGTAAGTCCACACAACTATGCAATAAGTTAGTTATGTGGTTGCTTCTTTCCCAATTCCACCTAGCATTCCTACTTCTCTTGTGGCATCACAAGTCCCCTCCACCACCTTCACACCCCTTAGTATTCCTTTCACTTCCCCTAACATCACTTACACCCCATCACCATTTTCTCTTCCACCTGAAACTACATACCCTAACCCTGTTCTTACACAACTCCTTAACATTGTTTAATCCATGCAACACCAACTTTCCACTATTGGAAAAGGTCAAACTACTCTACCTACATATCATGTTTATAGAAACCTCATATCCTTAGAATTATTATGTACCTCGTTGCCACAAGGGATATAAATCCCTCAGTTTGAGAAATACGAAGATAAAGGAAACCCTATCAACCATGTTAATCCTTATATAGCTTTATGTAATGATTTTGTCCTGGATGATAAATTTTTAGCCAAATTTTTTCCAAGGACCTAGAAAGATACTGCATTAGAATGGTTTTCCAACTTGTCTAATCATTCCATTTGGTCTTTCAATGAATTGGTGGATTCTTTCATAAGTGACTTTCAAGTGTACATGACACCTAAAAAGAAAATGGCCAACCTCATGTGATGTAGACAAAACATAGATGAAAAATTAGCATACTTCATCTCACAATACCAATCCTTGTATGCTCAAAGTGATGTCAAGATTCCTAATGCACATCTGCAAAATATTTTTATCAAAAAATTGCCCACAAACATTTAGGATAAACTAACTATGATGAAATTCACTTCATTTATGCATTTATGCACAACCTTGTGTGAATAACATAACTCGGTTTCAAACTGTGATTCAAAATCCACTTCTAACAAAGCTACAAAAATTGAACACAACAATCAAAACCAAAAAAACACAAAACTTTCACAAACAAAATATAGGCTTTTTACAGTTCAATCCACCTCATCCATCACAACTACAACCAACCCAACCAGTTCAAACTCAAGTGGCAGTTGTTAAGATAGTGGTGCCTTATACCTATGGGGACCTGAAGAGACAATTTACTCCCTTACTTGATACCCTCCATAGCACAATGAATCAATTAATTGAACAAACCATGCTCACTTTGCCACCTATTAGACCACTTGATCCAAATCAGCCCTTACCACCCACCTTTAAACCTAATGCTTATTATCATTCTCATCACCAAAATGGGCATGAAACTGAACACTACAAGCGTCTAAAACATTTAGTTCAAGACCTCATTGATTTAGGCCATTTGTCAATTATGGGTGTTAATGATCAAGGCAATAAGTTTGTTCTACCTCCTAACTAGAACCTAGAAATTTTCACCAATCCTATGCCTAAACACACTACCTCATTTGTCAAGGCTAGTGAACCTTCAAACACTAATGTAATGACTATTGATACAAACAATGAACAACATGATATACCTCCACCTATTACTGAAGATGGTCCTATGGATCAAATTGTGGCTATGATAGACATTATCCCTCGTAAGGGAAAAACCACTAAATCTCTTGATATCAATTTTTCTACTAAAGGCATACTACAAAATCTTCCTAATGGTCCTCTCTACATAGCTGACAAAATCTATGACAAGCCCACTAATGGGATATTAATAGATCTCGCTTGTGGCAAGAATGTGATATTATTACACGAGCTATATCAAGATGCTTATAATAAACCAACTACATGGATTAAAACACATACTGGCTTTGCATTGCCTATGATCAGATCGATCGTACTCCCCTTACAAATAGGACCTAAAACTTTAAATGTAACATTTTCAATTATTCCACAATCTGACCAATTTCGTTCGTGGCTAGGCCACCCTTGGCTTCACTCAATGAAAGTAGTCCCATAAGTTGTTCACAAGTGTTTGAAGTTTCCACATGGCAATGAGATATTTACCATACACCATAGTGGCTTTAATACCTTATCTTCCAAAGGTAATTTCTCATTAGAAGCCTTTTGGCTTAAACCCATGGAACCCATCATGCCTTGAAACTTTGGACTTATTTTTTATAGCTTATCAAAATTTCAAAGGAAAAAAGATAGCCAAATTGTCTCTTCATAATGTATCCCCATCCAGTTCCACACCTCCTATTGACATAGATGAAACCATGATTTAACATGGTTTTGACATTGATCAAACTATATAACCTCCTAAACAACCACCCCCAGATACTTCTCTGCCATCGTTTACAAGACCAAGGAAAAATGAAACAACTCTTATCATGCCTCCTTGTATTAAACAAGTGTATAAAGAAAAAGAGAAAGTGGTTGACCCATCCTCTTTGATTTCTTCTATTCTTCCCTCTTTGTAAATAGAAGAACCTATGATGAATCAATCCGCTCTTATGCCTCAACAACTCCAAAATAGAATTAAACAAAACCACAGTGCTACGGAACATAGGAATCATCGTCGTCTCCTTGCTCATCAGTGTCACATGGAAGAAAATAAAGAAAATCAACCTCCACATTTGACATAAGTAATAGAGGACTATCCTCCTCCTAACTTGCCACAAGATAGTGCAGTGAAATAATCACAAAAAATTGAACCCATCCAACAACCATAGCTTTTGATACATCCATCCTTAGAAATCACCCTTTGTCCTCTCGTTGTCACTAATCTTGATGATGATGATGATGTGATGATAGAAAAAATAAATGAAGAAGTGCATAATGATTTAAACTCTTTGTTTTCATCTACAATGAGCTTAAAAGATAAAACCTCTCCACCAACTGAAGAACCTGGTATGACTCCTATTTTGGTGCTTGCAATTATTCTTTTGGACAATCAACTGCCCTCGCATTATACTGAACATGATTGGTTGGTAGATGACTTGTTAGATGGTTGATTTTCATTTCCATAACAAGCCCTTTTTCTTTATTCTTTTTATGTGTGTATCATGTTCCCTTGTATCATGTGTTTGATGTTCTCTCTATTTGTATACTTCTTCTATTTTTCCCTCTATTCTTCTATATGCCGTACATCCTTGTCTTTTTTTATTTTTATTTTGTGTTCTCCTTTTGGGGATCACGTAAAGTGTAGAGATGCCCTATGTCTCTTCCATGTTGACCCAAATGGTCCCCTTTTTCTATATTTTTCTTGTGTTTTCCTTTTGGGGATGATGCAAGGCATCAAGACTAAAATGTCTCCTTCATGTTGACCCAAAATCTTTTTCATTTTCTATCACCTTTTTGTTTTCTTTCATTTCACTTGTGATGCACTTTGTGGGATGATGCAAGGCGTGAAAACCACAATGTCTCTTCCATGTTGACCCAAAATGGACTTTATTTTTCCTTTGTTTTCACTCTCTTTGTGTCATTCTTCTAGTTCTATGTGCTTTGGGGAATGATGATAGTTCTGAGCTCTTTCATAAAAACATTGCAGCAATGAACATACTAACCCCAAATCCATAGATCCCTTATGTGTTTGGTGTGCTCTTTTCTGGGGGAAACACCCTTTCTTTCTTTTTTCATTTTCCTTGACATAACATAGCCTAACTTCGAAATATATGACTTGGCATAGGGCTTTCCAATTTGGCTCTCATGTCTTGTTTTCTTTTTGCTTTTTCTTTCCTTCACCACTTTAAATTAATTTCTCATAGAACAATCTGTAGAAATTCCTTTAAAGTGGGGGCATACATTACAACTAATTCATTTGCATTCTTGTTCCTAGTGTAACCTTTTCATTTATATGATGCATTTGTCACTTTTTGGATGACATTGGGTGTGATGTCCTTCATAAGTGTGATCTATCTTAGCATATTACATTCCTCTTGGTGCCCTGATGTGACACACTACATCCCCTAAGTTGTGAATGTTCTATTATTTTATTAGTCCTCTCTTGGAAACATTAGACACAATGTTCCATAAGTGATTGACCTTGCATGAACTAAACAAGACTCCTTTGAACATATTTCACATTTTACACTTTACATTTTTACATTTTTTTAGTTTGCACCTTTTTCCACCTTGCATAATGAAACTTGCATGATTGTGGTACCTTTCTTTTTGTTCATGAAAATTTTCCTTTTGGTTCCTTGTTAAAGTTATCAAGAGGTATAACTTTAACATGGTTGAGTAGGAAGCCCACCTAGTAGCATGACTTTTCCCCATAGCCACCTTTGTGTTTGTGAGTGTATACCAACTAGCGTATGTATCTTACCTTTTTGGGATTTCTCACCCCATGGACAATTAGAAGTTTCAAGGCCACATAGTCAATAAATTTGGGCCTTCTCACCTGGCAGAGCATTATGTGCTATATTTCCCTAGAGTGAGTATGTGTTATCTTTTTGAAACAATCAACCTAGATATAATCTATAACTAGTTGGATTGACGACCGAAGATTCCTCTAATTCAATACTTGTGTTCCTTTGTTCTTATGTTTAGTTTTCCATGGGATCTTCATCCTAGGGGCTTGATCATCCCTCTTGATCATTGTCATTCCATCTTGCTAACATAAGTGCATTTCAACCCTCTTGATTTTCATGGCTACTTTAGTGTGAGTTTGAAGCACGTTCATCCTCTCACTGAAGTGGGGGCTAAATGTACCATAGAAAAATGGCCCCTTGTCATTTTCATAGCCTTTTTGGTCTTGTTTCATGGTGTTTGATCTATTTTTCTCTAATTTTATGTTGTAACATGGCTGAAAAACGCATATTTAGGTACTAAAATTCAAATAATGATGTCTTGTGAAGGTGTTGCAAAGTTTTGTAAGACATTTCTACATTATTCTAGACTCTATTTATTGAAATTCACCTAATATCACCTTTTCATCACTAATAAATTCATATTTTGAAGTGTTGTAAAGTCTTGTAACAAGATTTCACACTTTTTAAGGCATAAATTCATTATTTATCCCTTTCTCATGCTTTATTTGGTCCCTTTATGCCCTCATATGTCTTTTTGAATTGTATTTTTGAATGTAAACTTGGAAAACAACATTAAATACAACTTAATTCCCAATAGCCTTTTTTAGGTCTTAGGTGGGACCCATTCACCATGGGTGGCGAATGAGTCCCCCTTGGCTCCAAATTCAAATTTTTTAAAATTTCCATTTGGTTTTTTATTGAAAAACACTTGATGTCAGCCTATGATGAGGTATGAATGGGTAACTAAGGTACGAGATTGTATAATATATGTGATTTTCACCTCATTTTACATCCCCTACAATTCTCCAACATTCACACATCATCTCAAGGATTCAAGCATCTTACAACATCAATTCAAGCACTACTCAAGCACTTTGGAGCATCCATTGACATTACTTCATATTTGCATCATCAAGGGTTTGGTAAGTTGATAGGTATTGCATGCTATTATTTTATCATTTTTGTTTCATTTTATTGTTTCATTAAGGGTTTGATTACTAGAAGTGCAGTTTGACCAAGGAAAACCCCTATTTGCTAACCCTCAACCATTTTTTCCCTATTGCATGTGCATTTGTAGACCTAGGTATGCAGATTTAACAAGATTTTTGGTGTTGAAGATTTGTAAGCAATTCAACTAGGTGCTTCAAGTCAACTCAT
The DNA here is from genome assembly GCA_007258455.2 of Sequoia sempervirens. Classification (NCBI taxonomy): domain Eukaryota; kingdom Viridiplantae; phylum Streptophyta; class Pinopsida; order Cupressales; family Cupressaceae; genus Sequoia; species Sequoia sempervirens. Next base: position 360,018,158 of record VDFB02047230.1, read on the forward strand.
TCATATTTCAAGCTTGGAGAAGGTTTTATGTCAGATTTCGTACATAATTGACTTCAATAATGTGACAATCAGAGATTTCCAGTTCTGGTGTTGCAGATTTGTCTCCTGATTTTTTAAAATTTTGGGAGACAACTGATTCACCACTAGTGGTTAATGAGTCCCACCTTAGGACTAAAAATCTGAATTTTTTTAGATTCCAAATTGCGATAGTCAAAAACCAATTTCCAACACTTTTTCACCAGTAGGAGGACTAATTTTCCACCCTAGGTGAATGAGTCCCATTGTGAAATTTTAGTAATTTCCATCAACGTCCACAACATTTCAGATTCATCAAAAATTTCCCAGGTGCACTATGTTTGATCTCATTTCTTTTTGTTCTGCATTATTTCCTCATTTAGTTTATTGTTTGCATATCACATTGTGTTTTCCAGCATAGTTAAAATCTTAGTTTTGCATTCATTTTTCATATTTCTAAACCTTTTAATTACATTTAGTTTAATTCATTTAGCTTAGAAAACATCATACATAACATTATTTGAATGAACCCTTAGCTTTTTTGGAACCTATCTCTCTCCTTTTAGGTGAAAAACCGTAGAAGAGCAAGAGAAGTCATAGGAAACCCCATAAACAATAGTTCAATTCCCATTTTCTATGATGGTATATTTTTATTAGGGATGTATTTTTGGTATTGGGTATTTTTATTAGGAATGTTCTATTGTGTATGGATGTGGGATGCGTATGTGGGGATGTGTTTTCCAACAATGTCAGTTTCTATCTACGAAATTTATTGCCCTTGAATGTTTTCATAACCAAGTGGAGCCATGTGTTGTGTTACTTGGTTTCCTTGTCCAAATTGGTAAATTTTTCCATGTGGGATATGTGTGTTTTTCCTTTGGGGGATATTTGTGTTGGTATTGATTTTTGACGAAGTATTAACATTGGGTTGAGGGCCTTGAATGGTAATTCGTCTGTTATTTCTTCCAAAGGTGTTTGATGAGATTGTTCCCATGTCATTAGTTGAGGACTGAAGTAAAATATTTGGCAACATCGTTACCATAACATTAGATGAAGATCCAAATAAAAGGTTTGATGAATTTGTCCCCATAGCTTTGGAAGAGGACCCAATGTAGCCCCAACATTTTGTGATGGAGTTATTGATGGGCTGATGCAAGAAGTTGGGTCCACAAAAAAATCAAAAAGTTGAAATTTTTTTGTTCTTTAGAATTTGTCGCACTTGGACTGAAAATTTGAGGCACTTACACAATGAATATTAAAAAAGGTTACTAATATGAAATTTAGCATTTTAAATCTAGTTTCTAAATATGTAATTTATTGAAATACCTAGATAATAGAAATTAAATTTTGATAGGGATGTATAAAAACCACTTTCTAAAAGTCGTTTAGTTTTTACCATACCATGCACATGTACAGAAACCACTTTTTGACCCAAATAAAAGTATTTTTCTAATTCCTTTTTGGGAAAGAGAGCTAAGAACATGAAGATTGATGAGGAATTTTTTTGTAATTTTTTAAATATATTCTTTTTATTGAATTTTTATTGGCCTTAATTGTTGTTTTTAAAAATCAATGTGTATGGATAGCATAACTAGACCTAAACTAAACATTTTTTGAATATATTTTTTCATTGTGTATAGAATTTTTTGATGATTGATGCCATGTAATTTTTTTTACAAGACACTTAACCAAAAAAAAATTATTATAAAACAAAAAAATCCTAATATTTCAAGTTTAAGGACTAGTTTTCTTAGAAATTAATTAAAAAATAACAAATATAATCCAATCTTAATAAAAAATATATATTTGGAAACTAGACATAATGTTATCTACTAGTTTTTAGTTTCATATATTGATTAAGAAAAAAAGTCCATTAGCGATATTGCCAAATTTGGAAATTCTTCTTCAATCTACCTTAGTTTTTTAGTTGCAGGTCAAAGGCTAAGGGTCAAGTTACCATGCCATTTTTGAGCATAAATCCATATCAAAAACATCTCTTGTTAGTTTTGAACCTTTTGGAACAAGTACCCACATCAAAATGGGTACCTATTTTAAAAAATGAATGGATATTTGTTTTAAAGCTGAAAAATTGACCCTTCCCCTAAATGTGGACCCAACTTCTTGCACTTACCCTGATTTTTTTGGGATTTATTATTATATGGCATGTGCTATGGTTGATGTTTCCACAATATATGTTGTGTTGACTATGTTAGATGTGTTTTGAGTGGTAGTGCTAATGGAGTGGCATTAACTATGGAATTTTGAGTTGTGGCACCAATGGAGGTATCGTTTGCATTATGTTGTGTTGATTGGGGTTGACTAGTTTGTGTAGTATGATTAGGAGATGTTTCTCTTAAGGTGTTAATATAGAAACCTCATGGAAATTTAGCCCCTTGGTGGAGAAGCATGGCTAGATATCGCTTTGAATCTTGTAAGAGTAATTCCTCTACAAAGGAAGCCACTTTAGGGTTTTGGGCGGTGACTACTAAGTCTTCCATGAGCACTTGTCCATTTTTGTCTCTACATATAAATTGTTCAAAGGGGTTGTGTGAGGAAGATGTCATGTTCATGTCACTAAAGGGGTTGATGAAAGATGTCCCCATGTCTATGTTTAATTTTGTGTCATTAGGAAAGTTGTAAGGGTTATTTCCTTGTCCAAATGGGTCCATTTGTCTTCTCTTTCTTTATAACATAGTCTCAACCATATAAGATTTGCTCAAATGAGGGAGGATGAAAGATAACCAAATCTATTTATGGAAATGATATGACACTATGTTTTTTTGGATTTTTGAAATAAAGAGTGCAATAGTGACAATGTTGTCCAAAAGGGGATGTCAAATGCAGTGTGATAATGAGGACTAAAATGTATGGTGGGAGGCTAAAGTGTTTTCAGGTATAACATTACAAATGCAAGGTATAAGGAAACTCTAAGGTGAAATCAATTTTGGTAGACTTTTAGGAAAGGTTTACTAACCATTCAAAGTTTGGTCAATGTCTCAATTTAGATTATGAAAGGACTATTTGTAGGACTAAGTGAAATGACAAGGTGACAAGGTGAGGTTTCCACACTAGACTTATGAGTTGGAAATATCTCACAAAAGGGACAAATAATAAAGGATTGATTTTGACTTAGTCCAATGACAATCTAGTTTTGAAGGAAAAGGTTTCACAAATTATGGCAAGTTTCTCCTATTCTAAAATCTACAAAATGAGGACCTAAGAGTTTTTTTATGCTGAAAAACGATGGTAGATCCTAGGATATAACTAAAATTTGCAATGGTGACCTATTAAAAAATCTAAATGCAAGCTAAAAGATGCAAAAATGGATCATTTGAGCAAATCTTCTTTTGGTTTTTGAAAAAAGACCACTGGGAAAAGATGTTTAGTAAAAAAATTAAAATGTTTGGTCTCAGATTTGGATAGTGATAGTGATTTTTCTAAACGATAGGAAAATGCATTGTTTTAGGTATCAAATGCATTGTAGAGTCTCAAATGTGTTACAATTTTAGAAGATGAATTGTTTTAGATCATAGATGCAACTCAACAGGTCAATTGCATTGTCTAGTGTAGCAAATGCATTTTAGTATAGGAAGATGCATTTTTCTATTTTTCAAATGTGGTTTAGTAGATCAGATGCATTGAATAGAGTCTCAAATGCATTGTAGTTTAGATCAAGTTTGATTTCCTTACAATATTGGTAGATTTTTTAGATTTTTTCAGTTTGAATGTGTTTTTCTAGATTTGTGAATGATTTTTTATGTTTTCATTGATTCATAAAACACTTGGAAAACACATGATTTTTTCTTTGAATGGTGGAAACAAGCACATTGAAAACAAGCACAACCCTATAGATGGCAACGACCATATTCACTAGATTCCCACCAAGACTTCTCTAGCCATACTTATTCTTAGTGGATGATTTAGAAGCTTGGCCACACTAGCTACCCTCCATGACACTCACTTCTCCAAGTAAACCAAGCTTTGAATTCTCATAACTCTCCCATGACAAACTCTTCATTTGTACTAAGAACCGCAAGAATGTGGGATGGCTTGGCAACAACGATTGCTACACTAGTGAATAGAAAGGATTTTGGAAACTACACAAATGGGTTTTAGTGAATACTTAGCGACATGGCACCTTGCGAGCATCCAACAAGTCACTTAAGGCTTTTCCTGAAACTACTAGGAGCTCTTATACCTTTAAAAGAAAAGCTAGGTACCTAGTTTCGAATGACACCGCATGGCTAAGGCCAACATACAATGAGGACTTGATGATTTAGTATTATCCTTTTATATACCAGCCTGAGTGAAAAACTAGTTGGAGTCATTCCCTCTTTCAAGGCAGGCCCCTCTAGGGTTAAATAAAAGCTCATTGAATTTTATTTTTTTTGGTCATCCAAGATCGCACTAAGGCACGAGGAGATTGCATACACAAATATTTCAACCCACACTCACAAGATTGTTTATTTTCATACCCTTGGAAATCAAAATATGTGGGTGGAAAAACAACAACCCCCAAGTGTTTTGGTTTCTTTGGACTACAACAAGGTGCAAGAGAATTGCATACACACTAAGGAGTTATCGCTACACCACAAGACACATCAAACACTCATTCATTTTAACCCAAGATTCTTATGAGACAAGCAAAGTTCTTTTTAAGCCAATTCCATGAGAATGTATGTAAGTATTAGCCTTGATGAGTTTCAATGAAACTTGTGTCCATTTTAAGCCATGAAGTTGAAATGCAAGTTGTAGTTGTGATCATTTTTTTGTTTGCTTGCTTTTAGGATTTGAAAAATATTTATAAAATCATCTAAAAACAATGGTTAGTATCCCCTTCTAGTTTGTCACATGCTACCAAAAATAGATTAGTAACCCAAAAAGCACTAACCTAATGAAACCGAAAAGAGAAAACTAGAAAAAATATAAAAAAATGAAAGTATAACTACAATAGGAAAATGCATTGTTTTTGCTATCAAATGCATTGCAATAGTAGATGTGTCGTCCGAGACAAAAAATGCATTGCAAAAAATCAAATGCATTGTTCTACCTATCAAATGTGGCGAAGTACTACGAATGTGTCATTCCTAAATGCTAATGTGTTCTGACACATCAAATACAGCTCAAAAGGTCACGTTTGCAGCATTTTGTACCTATACCTACAAAAAAAATGACAAAAAACCATACAAAAATCTAGCAAAAAGTGTTTTTGGCGTCAAGTTCACCAATGTAACTAAGGCAGAAATTTATATTAGCATGAAATCAAATGCATAAACAAAACACTAGCTAAACAATGAAGTACAATGGAGTAAAAATGCATAAAACAAAGGAAAACTTCACCAAACATCCTTCATTCCCTCCGTGATTGACCTTCATTTCCCCTCTCCATTTGCTGCAAAATGATGTTTTCCCTTAGATTTTTATGAGCAACTATTGACCTATGACAAAGCCTTAAGCAAACTTTGAAGGATTCTATTGAAAAGTTTTAATGTACTCAGAAATTACAAGTATGAAGTATGCGCAAATATGAAGTTATGCCAACATGAAGTGTGTCAAATGAGATTGAAATTGTCCTTTCATAGAAAAGTCAATTTTGGATGAATGGCTAGGATTTTCAGATGAGAGATGCCCTAAGATCAAGGGTTAAAATTAAATGTGACAACAAGCAATTACAGTTAGGGAAACATTAGGGTAAATTCAAAATGAATAGCTGAGATATGATTTTAGAAAAATCAAATCAATGGACAAGAATGCATGTGACAATCTAAGACATTGGGCACAGAAAAAGACATTGTTGGACAATGAAATAATACTTTAAAGTTTTTTTATTTAAGAGATCGAGTTGACCTTTTGAATTAAAATTAATTTAATTCAAAAGTGTTGGGATTATCTGACAGTAAATAATGATTTTAAATTATTTTTAAATTGGTGAGAAAATAGAAAGTGGACAATTTTAAATAAATAATTTTATTTAAAATTAGAAAAAGCCAAGGTGGATAATAATTAAATAAATCAACAAAATTTATTTAATTATAGGAAGATATAAGAAATTAATGACATATTTAAATAAATAAAGTTTATTTATTTAAATAATTGAGAGGAAGTAAATAATAATTAAATAAATTTAGGAATTTATTTAATTATAGATAGACATAAGAAATTAGCAATGTATTTAAGTAAAATAAATATAATTTAATTATTCAAATAGTCAGGAGGAATAAAACGTGTGAATTAATTAAATAAATGAGAATTATTTAATTAATAAATGAATTCGGACTATAGGAAATAATTAAATATTTTAATTATGTTAAGAAGAAATATGGAGAAACTAAAGGTTGCAAGCCTAGGTCAATTTTATGTGTCTACATAAAGCATGCAAAGTAATACTCAAAATAATTATTTAACTCAATTATGTTTACGGTTGCACCATCAAACATGATTACTCTCTTGGTAAGAGGAACATATGACAATCCAAGATTATGTACTAGTTGATTAGTTATAATAGAGCTACATGCTCCTGAGCCAATCATATAGTTGTGGATAATGTGATAGCCAAAAATAAAAGACACATAAAATTGATGTTGCTTGATTTCATTGATGTACTAGTCACCCTTGACAAGGGGAGTATTAAAAAGTACAACTCTAGGATGCTCCTTTAAATTTTCATTTGATAAGGTGAGATTTGACAAAGCCTTTTTAATAGATATTTTTGGCTAGGAGGTTATAACAAATCCCACACTGATAAGCAAAAATTTCCCTTTTTAATATTATCTAAAATACTAAATAGGATTGCACTAACCTTTTGTTTTCCTTTAATAACAACTTTTATTTTCAATGGTTGTGGTTGGGTTCTTGGTTGATATTTTCTTGCCACAATTTAACCTCTTTGTAGAATTTGAACATTCTACAAAGATAATAGACTATAAATATGTTGGTGACTTCTAGATTCTTGGTTTTTATTCTTATTAGATTTCTCTAGCATGTCAGAAACCCTCTTTTTAGATCTTGTATTAATTGCTATGCAGTAGGAAGAATAATTTTACTTGCAAATAAATTACCCCAAAAACTCTTCACCTTCCCAAATAATGAGAGTGGCATCATTCTAACTATGTTTAGGGTGAAATATTTGTTGTTCATGAGTCTCTTCTACCTCATTATATTAACTAAAAATTTTATTATGTACCATCAAGGCATGATTTAGCATTCTATTGGAGCATGTGGTATGATAATGTGGTTGATTAGATGGAGAAAACCATTCATAATCATAAATCATGTTATTTTGTATTGTTAAAATTTATCTAGAAGTGTTAGCAACATTTTGATTACAGGGATGATATGGTCTAGTATTGAAATGTCTCCTTTCACCTTAAGGATCATAATGGTATGCAGGCATATAATTAGGCTTATTGGGAAGATGTGGGATTTGATAAAAAAATTGGTAAGGTATTTAATTCTTATTTTGTTGCTTCTTAATACTTACTAGATAACTACTAAAGCTTTGTAGTGCATCCTTATCTCCTAGGGATCTTTAGATTGGTCTAAAACAAAATTTCCTTGGGTAGATACTTGGTAATCTAAAGATGGTATAGTAGGTAGAATAGCTTGAGGGATTAATTTTAGTTGTATAGGTGGTTCCAGCTCAAGAAAAAATTACATTGGTGGTTTTGATGCAATATTAGTAGCTTGTATAAGTTTATTTTTTACCTTACAAAAATATCATATGTTTTTGGTATAGTTATCCTAGTCCCATGTATTGTATCCTAACTAATATTTCACTATTCAAATCATTTTAATAGTATAAAATTGTGTGATTAATAAAAATCCTTACCTTGGGGAATACTAGCCCATGTCTTCTAGAAATGAAATATAAACTTTTCATATTCTCCTGGTGATCTCTTTTTATAGTAGTTATTTTTTTAAGCAATGGAAGGTGGTATGTTGCCATGTGGTTATGAAATTAACTGCCAAGCCTCTAAATTGTTGTAATGTTTTACCTCTAAATGAGAGAGCTAGGAATCTTAAAAAAATATTATATTGTGGAATACACATAGTGAAACAACATCTCTGATGTGTTTAATTGGCATAGTTTTATTTTCTCAATTAAATAATGAAAGAATTTTAATGCATCCATAGGGATATAATCATTTTGATGCAAGTTAATTAGATTTCCTCCATTGAAAGGAACAACTAGTTGATTCCTAGGTGTAACCATAGGAATCAAAGGATTCTAAATTATAAAAATATGTTGTAAAGGACTACCAAGGGGGGGTGTAGAAATTTCTTATTGCACATTGATAATATTTGTTGTGAGTTATGTCAAAAGTGTGTTAAAGATTGTATATGCTCTAGAGGTAGTTAATATGGAAAAAAATCAGTTGGTGGAAGGGTAAATTGTAGTGTATGGATTATTTTGTTGTCTAAGTATGATGTGAAGGTGGTTTCACATGTCCTAATGTATTTTTATATTTCCTACAATGATATCATGCAATTTTGGTGTATTGTACGCAGAGAAAATTAATAGAAGTTGTATCTAAGGAATTCACATATTCTCTAAGTTAGAGACATAATGGTTTGGTCTACATTCTTCTGCAAAGAAAGATTTAGTCTTGAGGTTCTAAAGATAAGTTTATGGAGATATGAAGGTATTATATCCATGGCTTCATATCATTAATCCTCTTGTAATGAAAATTACAAGTGAAAGAGTTTTAGTCTATGTTGTACAAGTGGAAAGTGGTTATGAAAGTTTTTTGGAATGCCCCAAATTCCTTCAATTGTGAATATTTGGCCAAGCAATTTTTTGGAAATTATTAGCAATGTAATATGCATGCTATATTGAAGAGTTAAGTGGTAAAGTGTTATAGTAGGTTCTTGATGCGTAGTGTCAAACAAAACAAATGTTTGTTTACATGCTCTACTAGAAGAATGTAAAGTTTGGTTGTATGAGTTTGTGTGTTCACTGCATATATTTAATTTTATTCATGGTATGAAGTGCATGAAGATATTTTTGTTTATAATATTGCAAAAAAAATTAAATTCAGTTTTTGAAGTTATACTATTATTGGGGCTGACTAGGGTATGTTTTTGATATGCACCACTAATTCAAGATTGAGAAAAGTATAAGAAGTGTTTGTAGATGTTATATGAGTCATTCTAATTCATTTGGAAAACATGTAGAAAAATTTTTTATCATCTTTTTATACCACTAATTTATATGTAGGTCGACATACTATAAGTTTCATAATTTTATAATTTTGGCTAATTGAATTTATATTTTGCAAGCATGTGAATGACATATATAGAAGATCAAAGATGCGAGAGAATGATTCTAGTGTGCAGATGTGTATGATTGCATGAGAAGATCTTGAAAAAATCCACAATATATGTAATGTGATGGAAGCTACAAAAAATTTATGTTCCATCTCAAAATTTTGTCACATTTTGAATGTTGGGTTAGTATATGAAGGCTTAGGGCTTTGCTTCTTATTACTATTGTAGGGTTTTGTAATATCTTGAACCCTTAAAGAGCTTTCAAGTTTTTTTTTATGCCAAGGTTCTAATTTACCATCAACCTTATGTTTCCCATTATCAGTCACATTAAAACATCTTATGTCATTAACTGTCATGGGGTAACTAGTCCCTCATGCCTAGGTCTCAATTTCTTCTTTTTTATAAGGTTGAGTAAAAAGTCTTTTGGCCTTTACATCATTTGCATTTTATGACTTAGGAACTTTTGAGCCCCTTTTATCATGTCATCTTTGAGGGTCCCCTTCATTAGAACAACTTGTGGACACATGCTTAAAAATTTTCACTTAAGTTCTGATGGCCACCTCTCTTTATTGCTCATCACAGATTGCTTTTGGAGTGTATGTTTTGAATCAGTGATAAGTGACAAGTGGTATTATTTTAGTTTCACTCATCACAAATAGCTTTGAGAGATATTAATATGAAATAGAAATAAGCAATGTTATTTCTTCTCCTTGTATTGTTGAATATTTTCCTATTGCTAATGGCTTTTGAGCCTTGAATATTGTATTAGTGATTAGCGATGATCTCTGAGCCTATTGATTTTTTCCTTCATCGCTCATCACAGATGGTTATGTAATGGTAATTTTGGAAATAGAAATAAGAGATATGTGGCATCCCATGTGTTTTACACATTGCAAATTTGTTTTGAATGCCAAGTTTTGTATTAGTGATATGCGAAGCAAATCGCTAAATTCTCTCATCACTAATTTCTTGAAAATTGTATGAGGAGAATTAGTGATGAGTGATGGCCTTGGTTCTTTTCTATTTTCTTTTATCACTCATTGTGGATTCATTCCAAAGCTTAAGTTTTCAAATAGCGATGAGCGATGGAGTTATATGTTCAATTTTATTTTGCTAATTTGAGTATATCATATGTGTGATGTCTTTTGTATCATTGATTCTCAAAGATGTGCACTTGTCTTAATATGGTTTCTTCACCTTATATCTTGTCACTGATGTGATCTAGAGTTCAAAGTATGAATCAATGATGCACAATGGGCCATAGATCCAAGGGTTAAGATTTCATTGCTTGGATGCTTGCATCACCAATAGAACTAGTAAAGGATGAAATGTGTTAGCAATAAGTGATCACTATTGAAGGAAAAGGCAATGTGCTAGTATCCTAAGGAAATTGTATATGGAAAAGAGGAAAGAAGTGAGGTGAATTAAGAACCACTGATATGGTTTTAAAATAGAATGATCAATGGCTAGGGTTTGAATGTGAACAACTAAATGTCACTTTACTCATGTGAACTTAATTTCAAACATTAATGGTAGCATTCCCATCTCTCAACCATAAAGAAGGTAGATACTTGATCTGTCATACATTTGGAGTTTCCTAGAAGTGGAGAGGAACACCTGGAGTTGAAGAAATTATGCAGATGGATCCAACAAAATATTTCAGCAATAATTATATAAATCACTCATCTGAGCAAGAAAACTATGTATCTCCTCCTATCTGAAATGTTAAAATTGTAGTATTATGAAAGGGAAATAGGGAATTGGGAAGATAATTTTCTTTTCCATTTGTAATATTGGCATTTTGGTGATAAATACTGGGTCAAGTTAGGAAATATTTTGTTTTGTAAGAGGTGCACCTTAAGTTTTTATATGTAGGAGGGTCTTTTCAATTGCAAGAAATTGTAAACCCTAGTTCTCCAACATTGAAAACATGAGTGAACCAAAGTCTAGTGAATCTAGTATTAGACCTAAGAGGAAACCAAAACAAAAAAGGGTAAAAAGGCTTAAAACTCAAGATGTTTCATCTTAGGTTAAGCCAGAACCACCTACATTATCTAACCCTACACCAAGTACTCTTGCAATATCTACTAGGTCCAAAACTGGAAAGAAGGAAAATGAAAGGTTTATGCAGGAGGCCTCTAGAGATATAAAGGAAGGAGGGTCACAAATTGGCAAGAGACCTACAGGTCAAGTGGCCATGACCACTAGGTTAATTGATGGTGTATCAATGAAAAATTAGATTGTTAGTTTGTTAGGTAATAACATCAAAAATCCAAAGATCTTACAAAACACAATTGAAGTAAACAACACAACGATTATACCTGATCACCGAGACTTCCATGATTTACTTTTGTAATACCTTCTTGCTTGCTGGATAATACTTTTCCCTCAAATCTGTCGTGTGAGCAAATCTGCAAATGCCTAAGTCCTACACCAAGCTTTGAAGGATTTATGCAATGTCTAAATGCCTATGCCTATGACTATAATTGCCAATGTCTATGTCTAAACAATGCCATGACTTGATCAACTAAATATAATAAATATTGAAATTGCTATGAAGTCTAAGTGTGCAAGTGAATAAATGCCTATAAAATGTCTATGTGAAATGTCAGCATAATCGAAAAGTGAGAGGAAAATGACATTTTATAGAAAATGTCATTTCGAATGGACAGACAAGATTGAATTCTATGAAAGACCTAGAATGAGAGGTCCAGATTAAATCTGAGAATCCCTAATCAGGGCTAGGGAAAAATCCTTAATTGAATGGTCAGAATAATATCTCAAATAATCGGATCGATGGTGGAGAATAAATGAGGTAAATTAATTAAAGAAATAAAGATTTTCAAAAAATCAAGAAGATAAGATTGCCTGATTTGTGAGATTCAAAAAATCAAGAAGATAAGATTTGGACTGAAGATCAAATTTGGAAAATCAAGAATCTGCCCGATTACTTTATTTTTGGAAGAATAATATCTTTTGAATTTAATTAATTCAAAATGATGATTTTATGTGACAAGTAAATAATCTTTTTCAGATTATTTACTAAAAAGAGTGAAAGTTAATAAAATGAAATCATTTTAAATATTTTCATTTTTTTATAATGAGAGAAAAGTGAAATTAGTAATTAAATAATTAAAAATAATTATTTAATTTGGAAGATAAGACTGAATAATTAAATAAATTAATACATTTATTTCATTGTGACAATTAGTGACATATCAAATAAATAAATGAAATTCATTTACTTAATAATCAGGAAAAGAATTAAATGCAGAAAGGTAATTAAATAAATTAAGAAATTTATTTAATTAAGGGAGACTTAGACAAATAATGACGTATTTAATAAATAAATGAAATTTATTTATTTAATAATCATGAAGAATAAAAGGACATGAATTAATTAAATAATTATGAATTATTTAATCAATAGTCGAATGTGGACCAAGGACATAATTAAGTGTCATAATTATGCTAGGACGAAAGTGGTAAAAATGAAGCTTGCAGGCCTAGGTCATTTTTAGGTGTCTACATTTTGCCCCTCTTTGTCATAATGTTGCTTGTCGCATTGTGACAAAGAAAATAAGTCAAAAATATGCCCCAGTGCAAAATAAGATGAGGAAGAATGATGAGGAGGGTTGCAGTATGCGCCCTCGAGAGGATAGATTGGTTCTAAGAACATGAGTGTGCTCTCGAAATTGATGAGAAGACTAGAATATGAAGAGACAAAGAAATGTTAGTGCAAAAGATATGGATGATGATATGGATGCAATGCCTATATGAGATGAGTGAGAGAAAATGACAAAACTAAAGAAGATGAATATTAATTCCTAGACCAAATCCTTCAAAGCTTTACTATAGGACTTTAATATTTATTGCTCTTAATCATCATTGGGCAGACTGTTGTAATGGCCAACAAACACCAGGATATCACATAGATCAAGGTGTGCAAAGTCGTACCATTATGTAAGACAAATAGTCACATACAAGGATGATGATGACTCATACTAAGAGCGTGATTTCCCCAGTCTTTTTGTCATAATCAACCACAAGCAGAAAAAGACAAGGAAAAATCATGAAACGTCATTGTTTCTCTAAATCCTGTTTCCAGGACATCCTTGAGAAATTAGCGGTATGATTGTCAAAATACAAAAATAGAGCCCTTACCATAATTTCATTTTTCTAAATCCTCGAATCAGGACCTCGCTAAGAAACTAGCAGTCATGCATGTCAATCATCATGATATGTCGCTGCTTCTCTGAATCTTGCTTAGTGGTATCTCGCTGAAAAACTAATAACATGATAAAAAACCAAAAGACAATTGTCAAGTGTTTGCCAAGTGCGTCTAGATATCCATTGTTCTAATGTCAAGATGTCTGGTTTAACAATGTCGAGATGTTCAAATGTTTAAAGTTTCGATGATCTTGAAAAATGTCGAGAATTGGTGAATTCAGGAAGGACACATCCTGAATAATGCCGATGTCGAGAGGATTTGATCCCTAATAGTCATAAGGGGTCCCTCAAAATGATGACGATGCCTAGGAAGGACACATCCTAAGGCATAGATGATAGAGTTGGTTCTTCAGAATGACACATCTAAAGAATACTGATGTCATGAAGAGTGATCTTTGGATGTCAAGAGGATCACTCAAAATGTCGAATGACAATGATGATGCCTAGGAAGCACCCATCCTAAGACATAGATGACAGAGGTTATCACTCAGAAGGACACATCTAAAGATTAACCAAGGGTTGACAGTGTTGACAGGTTACAGTGATTTGACTTTTTTTGACCGAGTTTGACTTGTGTTGACCAGATGAGTTTTGTCATGTTGCGGTAAATGATTGCCAGAATTTGCTTGATGAGTTTCATTCATTTGGGAAAGACTTGTGTTGTCTTGAAGACTTTTTGATATGTGTGCCAGTGTGATGTCATGAACACTAATGGACTGACCTAGTGTGGCCTCGGGGGCTCATCGATAGATGGCCTTGCGTATGTCATACACTCAAAGACCTCATAGTTCGACACGACCAATGACTTTGCCTTGATGACCAATGATTGTGTCATGATTTTATTTTAAAAAACCTAAAAGGACTGACCTAATGTCTCAGGGACTCAAATGTGAGTCTTGCCTACATAGCAAGTGTGCAGAGACAACGTAGTTTAGACAAATGACAAAGACTGACTTGGCATGACTGACTTTGACAAGAGATGACACTACGTTTGCGTTCTTTGAGAAGTCTGATGTTTTGTTTGTGGTTTTCTTCAGGATGTTTTATGATTTTTAGGTCTTTTTTCAGGACATTTTGTGATGTTTGTCTTTTTTCAAGACTTTTATGATGTTTTTGTCATTTTTCAGGACTTTTTACCAATTTTTTTGTCTTTTTTCAGGACTTTTTGCTAATGTTTTTGGTCTTTTTTTTAGGAATTTTTGGCAATGTTTATTTCTTTTTTCAAGACTTTTTGGCAATGTTTTTGTGATCATATGTGACATCCACTGCAATTGCATGATAAATTTTTTTCCCCCAGTCAGGTCCAAGACTTAGCCATTTTCTACGGAACATGGATGGGATGCTACTAGTTTTTCTAGATGGACAGTCGTTATGACTTGATGTCAATCATTTATCCACTATGACAGGTAGGGTAGGATGTGGTGGTGATTTGTGTAGTAATGGCAGAAATACCTTTCATCCTAGTCCAAGGCAGACAAAGTGACAGTAGATGGCAGAGCAATGATTCATGATGCATGGCGCTTGTTTGCCAGGTTTTCACCATGGTACTTGTCCAAAGCGCCTGTTTGCAAGGTTTTCACTATTGAACGACTCATTTTTCTCTTTACTATTTTCATGATTATTTTATTTTTATTTTTTTTGGTGTCACCAAGACGCTTGTTGTCCAGGTTTTCATCAAGGTGATGATTTTTTTATCATTTTTCATTTTTTTTGTATTTTATGGTTTTTGACTCAATCCTCTGATGCTATGCGTAGAACTTTTGGAGATGTAAACTGTTGATGGGCTCTGTCAGTTGTTCTCCATTTGGTGTTGCTAGCTGATAAGCTCCAGAACCAAAAAAAGATATGATAATGTAGGGACCCAGCCAGTTTGGTTTAAATTTTCATGGCTTTTCTCTGTCAGCTTGGTTCTTGGGATTCTACATGAGAACTAGGTCACCAATGTCAAACTTTTTGACCATAACCTTTTTATTGTAGCTGCGACAAAGACTGTTCTGGTATGCTTGGAGATGGTTTAGTGAATTTTGCCTTCTTTCTTCCATCATTTCTAGCTCGTGCAAATGTGATTGCCGATACTCCTCTTCATTAGTTAGACCCTTCAGGGAGACTCGTAGTGAAGGGATTTTGACCTCAATGGGAAAGATGGCTTCAGTGCCAAAGACTAGGGCAAATGGGGTAGCTCCTATAGGCGTACGAATACTAGTTCAGTAAGCCCACAGAGCAGGGTTGAGTTGTATGTGCCAGTCACAGCCAGCATCATTGACAGTCTTTTTTAGAATTTTGAAAATGGTTTTATTTGATGCCTCAGCTTGGCCGTTTCCTTGTGCATAGTATGGAGATGAAAAATGGTGTTGAATATGAAATCGATCACATAACTCACGTACGTCTTGGTTTTTAAATGGACGTATGTTGTCACTGATGATGGACTACAGAAGGCCATACCTGCAAATGATGTAGTTAAGGATGAACTTGGATATTTGCTTGCTTGTAATATATGTCAATGGTATGGCTTCAATCCACTTCATAAAATACTCAGTGGCGATAATGATAAATTTATGGTCGTTGGATGAGGTTGGATAAATCATACCCACAAGGTTGAGTCCCCATCGAGCGAAGGGCCAAGGAGAAGTGATTGGCCAAAGTTACTGTGCTGGAGCATGGACCAAATCACTATGGATCTAACATTTGCGACAAGTTTTGACATATTCAATTGCATCCTTTTCTATAGTTGGCCAATAATACCCAACTCTTGTCACTTTCTTAGCTAGAGTAGGACCACTCAAATGAGACCCGTATATACCGTCGTGTACTTCTCGTAAGGTCGTACATGCTTCATTGGTGTCAAGACATCTAAGGAGGGTATCGTCAAAACTGCAGCGATAAAGTGTGTCATTGACGATGGCATACTTTGTATATTTTCGGATGAAGGACTTCCTTTGGTTATTGGACAGGTTCAGTGGAAGGGTTTGAGATTTTAGGTAGTCGTAAATGTCCTAATAGTAGGGAGAGTTGGGACCAACAAGTTCGCAAACCATTTCTAATTCTGGGATATCATATGCCGGTATCAAAAGTTGTTCTATTAAGAACTCAAATTGTGACACACTATTAGGGATGTCCACGAGAGAACCAATAGTAGCCATTGCATCAGCTGCCTTATTTTATGCCCTAGGGATTTGTTCAAAAGAAATCAATTGGAAGTATGTCAGGAAACTATCCACCATCCTCTTGTAGGAAGGAAACTTCTCATCCTTTGTTTCATAGTCATCATTTACTTGTTTGATAACAAGTTGGGAATCCTCGAATACAAGCAACGTCTGAATTTTCCATTTAATTGCCATCTTGAGACTTGTGACTAGTGCTTCATATTCGGAAATGTTATTTGTACAAGGGAAGGCGATCCGGTATGACTTAGGGATTGAATCCCACTGTGGTGTGATAAACAAGATTTCGGCACCTGAGCCATTACTAGTTTGAGATCCATCAAAATATAACTTCCATGATACCGCCGGTTCCACATGAAAAATGGACTCATCGAGAAAATTAGTTACTAGTGGGTGAGTAACTTGAATCGGTGCATCTACTAGTTGATCTGCTATTACCTATCCTTTTATTGCCTTACGTTCGACATATTGTATGTCATACTTGCTTAGTATCATGACCCATTTTTCCAACCGGCCTATTAATGCCGCTTGACTTAGGAGATATTTTAGTGGATCAATCTTGGTGACTAGTTGTGTTTGGTGACTGAGCATATAGTGTCTTAGTTTTTGGGATGCAAAGACAACAACGAGGCATGCATGTTCAATGTATGTGTAGTTCAACTCATACCCTATCAGTGTGCGGCTGATGTAATAGATGGCTCTTTCTTTTCCTTCATGATCATTTTGTGCCAGTAATGCCCCCAGTTCTGAACTAGTAGTCGAGATGTATAGGATCAATGGCTTTCCATGAATGGGCGGCATGAGAACTGGTGTTGATAGTAGGTAATCTTTGATTTGTTGAAAGGCCTCTTGAAATTTATCTACCCATACAAAGGGGATACCTTTGCGCAACAGATACTAGAATGGGTGACACTTGTCTACCAGTTGGGCTCTGAAACGCTGAATAGATTGTACTCTGCCTTGCAGAGGTCTGAGTTCACTAATTCCTTTGGGTGGAGGCATGTCTATGATTGCTTTGACCTTTGCCATATTGACTTCTATGCCTCTTCAGGAAACTATGTACCCCAAGAGTTTACTCGATGTGACACCAAAAACACATTTCTTATGGTTTAGCCAAACTTTGTACTCTTCAAGTCTCTTGAAAATTGTGTCAAGTACCTTCAAATGATCTTTCCTGGTTGCTGATTTGGCCAATAGGTCATCTACATAATCTTCCATTATTTTGTGCATCATGTCATGGAAGATCGTGGTCATAGCCCTTTGATATGTGGCACCTACATTTTTGAGACCAAATGGCATGACGTTCCAACAATATGTACCCCATGGGCAAGTAAATGCCATTTTGTGCTGATCTTCAGGAGCAATGTAGATTTGATTATAACCAGAGAAACCATCCATGAGGGATAGCATCTCATACCCTACTGTAAGGTCCACTATAATGTCAATGTTTGGCAAACGAAAGTCATCCTTTGGACATGCTTTATTTAGGTCTCAAAAATTTGTACATACACGGATCAACCCATTTGGCTTTGTGATTGGGACCAGATTAGAAATCCATTTACCATAGTAAATAGACTGTATGAATCCAACATCTAGCAATTTCTTTAACTCGGCCTTGACCAATAGGGCAACTTGGGGGTGCATTTTGTGCAGCTTTTGCTTGACTGGTTTAGCATTAGGTAATACTGGCAGATGGTGTAGAACCAGTTCTGGGTCCAATCCTGGCATGTCAGCATAGTACCATGCAAAGTTGATTTTTCATTCTACAAAGAATTTATGAAATTTTGGTTTCTCTTCATCAGTCAATGATGCAGCAAATAGGACCATCTTGGTGTCTTCTACAGTCGATATATTATCCTCTATTGTGTCCTCAATAAGCATAGCCGATTTCTCCTGTTGCACGGGGAGAAAGTCCAGTCCTCCATCTTTGGGCACCTTAGAGAAGTTTTCACCCACAGATACGTCCTTTATTTTTACTATTTTATCGTCAAAAGGTGCCTTTTGGTTTTCACCTAGAGACATTTCATTTTTATTTTATTTTTATTGTTGCGACTAGAGGATGGTGTAGTCTAAATCAATGGTGAATCCCAATTTGTGGTCCCCACTAGGTATGCCTTCTCATAATCCCATAAATTTAGCAATTGCTTCATCATTCTGAAATGTGTCCAGAACTGGCAGTCCTTGTTGGTCCCAATCGACTAGCTCAGGGTAAACTAAGGAAATGCCATCGTCAATGCTGGTGAATTTGGGTAAGGATGTGGACATCATGCAGATAGATTAAGTGATGTTGTAGATGATATTATCATCATCAAACTCTACATCGGACTCTATCCAATATTCTCCTTCACTAGTGTCATATTCGTTGTCAAAATAAGGAGTGAAGGTTTTAGAGCCCTGGTTGTCAATGTTTTCTGATACTTCAGATTGATTGGACTGAGGGGGTTTAGACGATGGGTGTTGTACGTCATGGGAAGTGGTAGTGGGACTTTGACTATTTGGTTCTTGTTCAATTATGAATGTTTGCCAAAACCATTGTTCAAAGGTTAGTTCTCCTAGTTTGACAAACAAATCATCAAGACAACAGTCACTTAGGGATCGTTCTGAGCCAAATTCCCACTCATGGGAGTCTGTTTCGGTGAGGGTTTCCCTAGTAGTCTCGACACTATCTGAAGCATGTACTCACCCATTTGAAATTCCAGAGGTACCTTGATCATCATTGTTGAGTGATCCAAACCCTAATCCAAGATACTTTGGAATTTGAAAAGTTTCTATGGGTTCGCTTCGGCCAGTTTTATTTATTCCTAGGCCACTAGTACCATCATAGCCTTTAGCCTTCATGATGTCATAACCTTTGCCATATCTTTGAACTGGTAATGGGGGTAGTATGACAATATCCTAATAGATCCATCCAGTGATGTTAGCAAGGTCTTCATCACTCATGTCTCCCCACTTGATAAAAACTATTTTCGGTGGGACTTTGAAAGTTTCCTGAGGTTCCATTCTAAAACAAGGCCGACCATAGACCTTTGGAGACCTGGGCATTGTTGTTATGATGTATGTTGTGTGTAGTTTGAATTCTCCGCAGCCAAGGTCCTCGATTTTGATAATAGATTCAACCTTAGAGATAGTGGAAGGTGGTGGTGTGGAGGAAGACATAGATGGAGTAGATGTGGAAGATGACGTGAGTGTGGATGGGTCAATGTGTTTGGATGATGAGGAGATAGGTGCTTCTTGGTTAATAGGTACTTGGTTTTTAGAGATCCCCCTCAGGTTGGTACAATATTGGAAAGGGTCGGGGTCTCCGTATATGGTTATTTCTGTGCTGTCAAATGGAAACTTTAGACATTGGTGATATGTGGATGGAATAGCTTTTAAGGCATGGATCCATGGGCAGTTGAGCAAGATGTTATATGGTAGTTCCAAATCTAGGACCTAGTAAGTCGTGTCTACAATGACCGGTCCCACTCTGATAGGGAGAGAGATAACGCCACGTGAAGAGTGTTCCTTGTCATCATATGCTTTGATCACTATACTTTTTGTTGGGTCTATGCACGCATTAGAGAACCCTAGAGCCTTAACCAATTTGAGGGAGAATATGTTCAATCCTGCTCCACCATCTACTAAAACCCGTCTAACTTTGTGCTTGTGGATAAAATTTTCTATGTGTAATGCATCATTGTGGTTGGTTTTAGGTGATGAGTAGTCTTGATCCAAGAAGGTGATGTGGTGTGGCGTAGTGATATATCCCACCATGGTTTCAAATTGATTGACATCGATGTCCTTGGGGACCGACGAATCTAGCTCAGGGTTTTATCTAGGATCTCTTTGTGCGCAGGAGAGATACGAAGCAACTCGAGTATAGAGATTTGCACAAGAGTCTTTCCTAGCTGGTCAATGAGGTTGAACTAACTTTTGGGTTTCCATTTCTTTGTGGTTGGACATGTTTTGGTTGTTTAGCAGATGGATTAGGTTGTGACCGTTTAGCGGATGGGCCTGGTATGGTGATTTTGGCTTGTCTAGCGGGAGGTCGACCAGTTATAGTGACCTTGCCATTGTGAGTAGTAGCATTACATTGGGGTTCTCTCTTGACCGTAATGGTATTGATGTATTCATCGTCAGTTCAGACATTATTAATAATTGGTCCACTAGAATAATCATACTTGGCTCGGGTGAAGTTAGCTTGATTCTGTGGACCTGAGGTGGAAGCATTATGAGAGCCATGGTCCTGCAATGGATTCTTATGGATAGTATGATCTGAATTGGAGGCGAATTGTGATCCACCCTCTTCAATGATGTGACTTTCGATAAAATCTTGTATTAGATTTTTCAACTGTCGACAGTTAGAGCTTGTATGTCCTTTTGCTTGATGGTATTCAAAAAATGCATTATCATTCCACCATGTTGGTTTGAATTGTCCTAGGTCATATGGTTTTTGTTCTTGAAGTATGATGACCCCATGCTGGAGGCATTTCCTAAGGACTTCTTCAATAGGTTCACCCAAAGGAGTGTATGTGCGACCCCTAGGAAACTCTCTCATCTGACGGTATTGTCCCTGATTATTTTGACCACTTGGGTAGTTTGAAGAAATATTGGGAGGAGGTGTCAATGTAGTTGTTGGTTTTTTTCTTGTTGAACCCCTTTTAGGGCCAGTACAGGACCCACAATGTTTTCTATCTTGGCGTCAAAAACACTGCCATTTTTAATGTTCTTATTTTTTACCCAATATTTGTTTTTGTCAGCAGGTGGATGGACGTTTGTGTTTTTGTGACCGTACCTCAGTTCTCCCTTTGCTATAAGGGCTTTCTTAATCTGGACCCCTTTTTCAACTAAGTCTGTGAAATTTGTGCAACAATGTATTTGTAATGCATATTTTAGGGGACCTAGAAGTGTTTGGACAAACATGTCAACTTTTTCTCTTTTGGGGATGTTAATGTGACATCGACTAGCGAGGCTTCTCCATTTTTGAAAGAATGGGATGAAAGTCTCACTAGAATCCTCTTGCGTGAGATTGCACAAGCTAGTGATAGAGGTATCCATGTCAATGTTGTATGCATAATTTCTTATGAAGTTTTGTTTAAGCTCATCCCATGTCTGGATATCCTTTTGGGTTGAAAACCATTCAAGGGCTTGACCCGCCAAAATTTTAGAAAAAAGTCTCATCAAGTATGTTTGTTTGTAGGCGATGTCCATACAATTGGTTGCAAATTCATGAACATGTTCAATGGGGTTTGTCTTGCCTCTGTATTTTGTGAAGTTGGGTGACACATATCCTGGTGGAAATGGATGCATGTATAAGCTTGTGTCAAATGGGTATACATTTAGATCATATGATATTTTTGATTTCTTGCCTGAAATGTACATGTTTTGGATAGTTTTCTCTATACCCAACAATCTTGTTTGTAAGGCATCCATAGAAGGGTCATTTATGGTTTTGTACGTTGGATTTCCTGGTACACCATGTGTTCATGTTTGTTGCGTGTGAATATTGGTGTATTTTGGCAGTATGGATTGCTGTGATATGTATGACGTGTGTGGATTGAAGTGTTGTTGGTGTTGAAGATTATGGTTGGGTGCATGTTGATAAGTATGAATGTTAGACGAGTAGGTTGGGATGTGTCCCCCAGCCATGTGTGTCGTTATTTGGGGAATGTGATGACCCTGAATGTTATGATGTGTTAATGATGTCATAGGTTGCGTTACTTGGCCACCTTGTGCAAATTATGGAGTTTTCCTAAGAGGAATGTTTTTGTTTGTACCTTGGGAGGCAATGACATTTGACTGTGTTATCGTGTTAATGTTTTTTTGTTGTCCTTGGATAAAGATACGTCTTGTGCCTCCTCCTGAAGGATTTTGTGAAATACCACTAAGTGGATATGTCGAAGCTGTGCTTATGGTAGTAGATGGAGCTGTCAAGGAGGGGTTGTTGTGACTTGATGATGCCCCTGTGGCATTTACTATCGTGGAATTTATTGTCATGATATTTGTGGTGTTGGGGGTGTTTGGGATGTTGGAGGTGTTTGGGACGTTGGGAGTGGCATGCAGTGTCCTTGTGGTCCCAAAGGAAGTATTGCTCATGGTATTTAGAAGTTGACCACTATGCGACATGTTATGTACACTGTTGACATTAGGGTCTGGAGGTGTTAATTGTATCATGGTAATGTCGAATCCTTGGGGTAATTTGGCTC
Organism: Sequoia sempervirens; assembly: GCA_007258455.2. Lineage (NCBI taxonomy): Eukaryota > Viridiplantae > Streptophyta > Pinopsida > Cupressales > Cupressaceae > Sequoia > Sequoia sempervirens. The sequence continues at coordinate 360,041,016 of VDFB02047230.1, forward strand.
CTTCACTTAAGAGTATAGCCAAGAATCTGTCTCTGTCGTGACGGACCACTGTTTCAACGAAGTTAGAGGCCTCTGGGTCCTATGATATTGCCTCTAAATTTTCCTCAAGTATTTGACCATATTTATCTCTTTGCAAGAGTTGTTCAAATGGGTTGTTTGATGAGGATGGCATTGTCATTGGAGGTTGATTGTCTGAATTGTAAAACGGATCGTAAAAGGTCCAATTTGGGTCATTTATAGGATTGCCAATATTGGACATGGGGTCTTGTCCAAGGTTTTCCATTTTTCGTTGCTTTTGAAGTCTAGTTTCCACCATAAATGAGATTTCTCAAATGGGAATGACAACTAATAATGATGATACTATGCAAGGTCTAAGCTCAAAATGATGACTAGGATGACTAATGTTTTTGGATTTTTTTGTGAAAAGGGTATGCAATATGCAGACTTATAGTGGGATTTAGGACAAGGGTATCTAAGCACTTCTAAGCTTCAAACTTTGTTTTTGATTTTGACTACTAGAGGACTTCATTGGAAATGACAAGGTGACAAGGTCTAACTAACTAGTGAGCTTTCCTAACTAGAATTTTGAGTTGGAAAAAGTCTCACAAAAGAGGGCAATAACTAAAAAGGGGTTTGATAACTTAGTCAAAAAGAGCCTAGTCTCGAAAGCAATGACTTTGCAAATTGTGGTTAAGATTTTCCTAATCCTAAGTATGTAATGATTTGAAGCCTAAGGACCCACCTAATGTCGGATATATGCAACTAAAAATAATGAAGGATGAAACCTATGGTGATGAATGCAAACTAATGGTCAAGACTTTGAGAAATTTCAAGTTTGGTTTGTGACAAAAACTTCTTGGGAACAGTGTTTGACAAATGATCGACAAAATGAAGACTTCAGATTGGACTCTGTATGAAGTTTTAAAATGTGCCAGCCAAATGCATCGTTTGAGGTTTCAGTTGCGTCTCAGTTTATCAGATGCATTTTGTTTTTGCAATTGTGGCTTTTGGACTGTCAGATGCGACTTGATTTAGCATATGCAACTTTTCAGTGTTCAAATGCATCGCGACGCCTATAGATGCATTGTTATAAATGTTAGATGCAGTTTAACAGACCATTTGCAGTGTAGGAAATCGATTGCGGTTCGACAGATGCGACACAATTTTGTTTCAAAATGATTTTCTTGCCATTTTGATGGCAATTTTGATCTATTCGATGAATGTTTTTGTTTTGAATTATGATAAAACTAGAAAAAACTTGAAAAACATAGCATTTTGAATGTAACCAATCACACATCAGATAAGCACAATCCTAGGTTAGGCCATGACAGTATTTGCTAGATTCCATGCGGGTTTCCCCAACTGCATATTTGTAGCATGTGAATTCAGAAGCTTGGTTGCACGGGCTCCCCCTTACAATGCACTCTCTTCTCAGGCCAACCAAGCTTCCAACCCCCATGAAACTCCCATGGTGAGCTGATCACCTCTACTACAAACTACGAAAGTGTGGATGCCTTCACACCGACCGGTGCTGCGCTAGCAAATATAAGGTTTTTGGCTTTCTATACAAGAGTTTTTAGTTAGAGACCCCCGTTCGAGTGGCCATACATGGGGCAAGAGATTAATCACCATTAAGGTGGCACTCCAACTTGAAGAGGTTAAGCTCAACAGGGTTTAAGGGAGTACAACTCCGTCCGTATGACACATCCACACTCGCAATCTTAGGTTTTCCCTTAAGATTTACATTTATATACCGGTCGGGGGTAGCTTGGCTTTAGCTTCATTGCCAATTTGAGTCACGTTGGGGTGATGAAATCCCCAGGCAGGACCAATTTCTAGAGTTAGTAACTATTTCTCTTACACCCAAGATCACCTGAAAGTGTGAGGGGAGAGGATACTCCGATTACTAAGTCAGGGTAATAACAAATAAAAATGGGTTTGGTTTTCTGATCATGAGGTTTTCACCAAGTGAGAGCATACTCACCTACCATTTTGCAAACACAATCAAGTAAAGAAGATATGAGTGTTCTTTTTATCTGCACCAAAATTAAATGTTTGCTAATCTATGAAAGAAAAACAAGCACAATGTTTGTTTTATTCTGTCTTCGACATTCGAATCTACAGACAAAAGATTAGTAGTTTCCTTATGAAATAATCTTTGACACACGAATAGTGACCACCACACGCTGCAAAAGAAGATTAGTAACACAAAACCCTAGGCTAGCTAACATGCAGGAATGAAAAACTAGAAAATCATAAAATCAGAAGACCAGAAGAAACCAAAAAGAAACCAGCAACCAGAAAACCCTAAAATTTAAAAATCAGAATGTCAAAAATGAAAGAAAATATTTACCAGTCAAATGCAGCACAACAGAGCAGATGCATTGTTCTACACTTTGAATGCGGCACGACAAAGCAAATGTGTCATTCAAGATATCGATTGCGGCTTGTCAGAGCGATTGCGGCTTTTGGGTTGGTGAATGCATCGTGACGCATCAAATGCGTCACTATTTTTAAAAAAAATGTTTGCATTGCACTGTACCTATACTTGCAAAGTAGCAGAAAACACAAAAAAAATGTATGAAAATAACAAGAAAAATGGAGTCAGGTTCACCAATGTATCAATGGAAAATTAGATTGTTAGTTTGTTAGATAATAACATCAAAAATCCAAAGATCTTACGAAACACAATGGAAGTAATCAAAAGAATGATTATACCTGATCGCTGAGACTTCCATGATTTACTTTTGTAATAATTTCTTGCTTGCTGGATAATACTTTACCCTCAGGTCCGTCATGCAAGCAAATCTGCAAATGCCTAAGTCCTACACCAAGCTTTGAAGGATTTATGCAATGTATAAATGCCTATGCCTATGACTATAATTGCCAATGTCTATGTCTAAACAATGCCATGACTTGATCAACTAAATATAATAAATATTGAAATTGCTATGAAGTCTAAGTGTGCAAGTGAATAAATGCCTATAATATGTCTATGTGAAATGTCAGCGTAATCAAAAAGTGAGAGGAAAATGACATTTTATAGAAAATGTCATTTCAAATGGACGGATGAGATAGAATTATACAAAAGACCTAGAAGGAGAGGTCCATATTAAATATGAGAATCCCTAATCAGGGCTAGGGAAAAATCCTTAATCGAATGGTTAGAATAATATCTCAGATAATTGGATCAACGGTGGAGAATAAATGAGATAAATTAATTAAAGAAATAAAGATTTTCAAAAAATCAAGAAGATAAGATTGTCTGATTTATGAGATTCAAAAAATCAAGAACATAAGATTTGGATAGAAGGTCAAATTTGGAAAATCAAGAATCTGCCCGATTACTTGATTTTTGGAAAAATAATATCTTTTTGAATTTAATTAATTCAAAATGATGATTTTGTGTGACAAGTAAATAATCTTTTTCAGATTATTTACTAAAAAGAGTGAAAGTTAATAAAATGAAATCATTTTAAATATTTTCATTTATTTAAAATGAGAGAAAAGTGAAATTAGTAATTAAATAATTAAAAATAATTATTTAATTTCGAAGATAGGACTGAATAATTAAAAATTAATAAATTTATTTAATTGTGACAATTAGTGATATATCAAATAAATACATGAAATTCATTTATTTAATAATCAGGAAGAATTAAATGCAGAAAGGTAATTAAATAAATTAAGAAATTTATTTATTTAATAATCATGAAGAATAAAAGGACATGAATTAATTAAATAATTATGAATTATTTAATCAATAGTCGAATGTGGACCAAGGACATAATTAAATGTCATAATTATGCTAGGATGAAAGTGGTAAAAATGAAGCTTTGTGGCCTAGGTCATTTTTAGGTGTCTACAGATGGTTTCGGTGAAATTGGTGAGTTGGCGTAGCCTCAAAGTGGGTTGCAAATATTTTGTTTTGCTTTCAATAGGAAGTATTCTAGTAAGCCTACGTGTTACTTATGGGGGCTAAGCCTTGAAAAGATGGTGCTCCCAAATTTGTTTGTAGACGTGGACTTAATGATGGAACTAGCGAGGCACTATCATCCTATTAACAGAAAAATCAGCAGTGAAAATGGTGATGTGATCAATGAAGTGAAAAATGACACTGTGGAGATATCTGGGTTAAATCCCAATTATACTATGAAATTTAAGCATGTAGAGATATATGCTAAATATGAGAATAAAAAAAAATTGTACATAAATAGACTACTTGTCTAGACACATAAGATTGACATAGGCCTACGAATTCTATCTTCTCCATGTTTCTTCCTAGTTTAATTAAAATACTTAATTATGACTGATGGTTCAATTTCAACTATTAATTAAATAATTCATAATTATTTAATTAATTCATATCTTTTATTCTTCTTGATTATTTAAATAAATAAATTTTATTTATTTACTTAAATATGTCACTAATTTTCTAATGTCTTTGCATTATTAAATAAATTCTTAAATTTATTTATTTATTTTTGTCCATTATTTCCTCTTGATTATTTACATAAATAAATTTAATTTATTTATTTAAATACGTCATTAATTTCTAATGTCTTCTCATAATTAAATAAATTCTTTAATTTATCTAATTATTGTCCACCTTGGCATTTTCTCAATTTTCAATACAATTATTTATTTAAAATGGTCCCACTTTCTAATTTTCATTCTCTTAGTAAAAAATTAAAATTAATGATTTACTATCACATGAACCCACCTTTTGAATTAAATTAATTTTTAATTCAAAATAACAATTTTATTCCATAAACCAAGTAATTTCTAATAATATTTGATTTTCCAGCTCTTTCTTTTTCCCTGCCATTTTTATATCCTTGTCACATGCATTTGCAACCATTTATTTGATTTTCTAAAATCAAATCTTGTCTACTCATTTCAAATTTACCCTAATGTTACCCTAACCTTAATTGTGAGTTATCACATTCAATATTGACCATTGATTCTAGGGCATTCATCAATATTCAATCTTGGCCATTCAGCCAAAATTAACTTTTCTATAAAATGGAAAATTTGGCCTCAGTTTGACATCTCATGCAATCTTGTCTTAGGAATACTTCATCTCTTGGAATTTTGATATCTTGACATTTGCATACATTAGGCTTAATTCATAGTTGCTTCATAGTTGCTTAATTTAATTGTGTTGCATTTAGAAAAGAATCCTTCAACATTTGGTTAGGGAATTGGCATAGTCATATATTGCTCATACAAAATATGAGGGAAAACTACATATTGCATCAAATAGAGAAGGTGCAATGGAGGTCAATCATGGAAGTTGAAGACACTTGGTAATATTATTCTTGCTTCTATGTTATTTCCTCCTCTGCGCTTCATTATTTACTTTGGGTTTTGTTTTTTTTATGCACTAATCTATAGGTACATGTATGACAAGTTGCATTTGTAGATTCTCGAATCACAATCATTGCATCACGATGCATTCACCCCATAGAATGATGCATCCATAGTGTTGAGCAACATTTGCTAGCTCGAGAGATGTATTTTCTCTACTATGACACATTAGCAAGCCTAAACAATGCATTCATAGGATGAGACACATCTATTCTATAGAATGATACATCTACCTGGTAAATTATAGCTTTTGGCTCTGAGATGCATTTGCTTTGCAGAAAGACACATTCGCCTGGTAAAATTTATTTACTAGTTTTTTCCATAATTTCCCAAATTTCTAATTTGAATTTAGTAGTTTAGATATTTTTGTAGGTTACTAATCTATAGTTGCAGCATCTGGCTTTAACTTTTCATGGGTCCAAGGCATCTTTTGAGACTACTAACAAGTGTTTTTGTAGGTTTGAATGTCCAAGGATGTTATTTTGAAACCACTTTTGTTTTTTTAAGATTAGAAAACACTTCTATTGGTGCATTCAAATAAACTTCTATTTGTCTCATTTAGATTTAATTAAGAGGTCAAAGAAAATTGCTTGACTATGCTTGAAGTTGATAGGTGATCATGCTCTCACCTTATGCAAATTAGGTGATCAAAAAGCTAGACCCAACTATTTTGTGTTTTGAACCTTAGAGGGGCATGTCTCAAATGAGGGAATGACTCCAACTAGTTTTTCATTCAGGTCAATATATAAAACGATGAGTCTAAATTGGCAAGTCCTCATAGTATGTAGGCCTTAGTCATGTATTTTAATTTGAAAATGGGTACCTACTTTTTCGATATGTGTAGGATCATGATGGGCCAAAAAGTGGCAATATGATGGGTATTTGTAGCGTATGTGGCTGACGTCTTTTTTTAACCCAAAATTAATGAAATGAAAAGGGTTTTTAAAGGATATTCTTAGCTTTCCACCAATATAAATGCTACTTTACTTTTAATTTAATAAATAATTATTATTCATTTTCTATTAAAATTATGACTAAATTCCTAATTGATAGGCTGATTGAAAATCATTTATAGCTTTCAAATAGTATCATATTTTTTGAATCCAAAACATGTGTCACATTCTATGATTTGAATACTATAGGATCAAAAAATAATAATTTGAATTTAATGAAGTTTTGACCAAGTTAAGGTGGTTAGACGTACGATTTTTTTATATTTTTTAAAAGTTGTAATAAAAAAATCATAATTGATTATTTACTTGGAAAAAAAATACAAAAAAATATGCATCACATCGGGACATGAGTCCTCTACTTATATATAGAATATTTAAAAAAATAATTATCATTTTATTGTGGTTAGGGTGGTCGACACCTACTTCTTATTTTTTCCCTAAAATTTAAGTACTACTACATTGAAATTTAAAATTTTCACCAAATTGATTTTGTTTTTAAAAAAAAAACCTAGTAGTTTAGAAACTACATTCAATTTTATACAAATTCTATTCTTACATATTTATGAAATAATATAGATAACTTATTCAAATTTTTACGTCAAGTTTCCTAACTCTAATTTTTCTAAATTTTTTGCCACTTAAGGGCCTATTTTTTCCATGATGATCCTACACACACCCTTTTCTTTTTAAGGTATAAGATCCCCTAGTAGATTTATTAGAGCCTTAAGTGACTTGTCATATGCTCACGAGGTGTCATGTCCCCAAGTATATACTAGAACCCTTTTGTTTAGTGGACAAAAATAAATCTATTTGCTAGTGCAAAAATGGTCATTGGTATCCACATTCTCGTAGTTCTTTGTAGAGTTGATAAGTCTTCCATGGGATATGTATGAAGTCATGAAACTCGATTGACGTGAGAAGTGAGTACTCTATAAAGGGGAGCCTGTGTGGCCAAGCTTCTGGATTCACCTGCTAAGAATAAGTGCAACTAGGGAAACCCACGTGGAATCTACAAAATGTAGTCCTTGCCTAACCTAGGGTTGTACTTGTCTTCATTGTGCATGTTTTCAAAAAAAATATTGTGTTTTCTAAGTGTTTTCTGAGATATTAAACAAGCAAACACTTTTCACAAACCTAGAAACATTCACTCATACTGAGAACAATTCTAAAAAATTGCTAAAATTGCAATGAAATCGGACCTTCATTCTGCCTACAACACATTTTCGTTTATGTGCAACACATTCGCTAATCTACACTGCATTTGACACTTTTTATAAAACATTCACTTTGCTAAGCTGCATTTGCTACTCTATGGAAGGCATTTTCTTGTACAACACCACATTTGATTTACAAAACACTTCAATTGCTTTACTAAGTTGCATATGTTTCCTGTAAAGCTACATTCACTGGAACTATAATGCATCTGACAAACTGTAATGCATCTGTGACCTGAAATGATGCAATTTCCTAGCAAAAACAAAAATCTATTACAAACCAAAAACAGACTCCAAATATTTTCAATCTATTGTCAAACATCTTTTTCTAGTAGCCTCTTTTAAAAACCAAACAAGGAATTTCTCAAATCCTTCTTTCTTTGCATCTTTAGCTTGAATTCTCCAATAGTTCAATCCTTGCAAAATTTTAGTGTCATCCTTAGACTTCATTGTCATCATTCTCAACCATCAACCAGTCCTTAGGTAACTATCTTATTGCATATTTTTGAATAGGAAAATTTACCATACTTTGCAAGATCCTTGCCTTCAGGAGGAGGTTGTTATTGGACTTAGACAACATTATTTCCCTTAGTCATTGTCCTTTTGTGAGACCTATCTAGCTCAAAAATCTAGTTTGTAAACCTCACTTTGTCAGATTTTCAATGTCCTTTAGTCACACCAATAAGTCCTTTGACAATCCAAATTGAAACATAGATTAAGCTTTGGGTGGTTGATTAAACCTTTTCTAAAAATTCCATCATTACTTAGACCTTTGCATTTGCATACCTTAGTCCTGATTTTGTATACCTTATTCCAAAAATCCAAAAAAAAAAAAAAGTATTATATCATTCCAATTCATAGGCTTATCTATCATTTCCCTCTTCTTCATTGAGAAAAATCCTTATATGGTTGATAGTAGGCTTCAAAAAAAAAAATACAAATGGATAATTTTGGACAAGAGACCAAAAACTATACCTTTTCACATGACATCAATCAAAACATGAACCAAGATACATATTTCATCAATCCTTTCAATGACATAAACATGTCATATTCCTCACACAACCCCTTTGAACCATCCATACGTACAAATGAACACAAATGTCTATTTGAGGAAGACATAAAAGCTGCAACTCAAAATACTGAATTGGCCTCTTTTGTGGAAGATTTGGTCTTTCATGATGGAGACCAATGTTTAGCCATGCTCTTACACCAAGGGGATAAATTTCTACATGGATTTTACATTAATACCTTAAGAGAAGCCTCTTCTAGTCATGATTCCAACAACAACAATGCAAACAATTCCTCCTACAGTCAACCCCAAAACAATGCAAACAATACCTTTGTTGGTGTCAGCTCACAAATTTCCACAAGCACTATCAATGCTTCCTCTAATGACACATGCAACCAAAATACTTCTAACACAATTAATGCAACATCCATTGGGGGGACACCAACTATGTCACAAGCCATGTCACGATCAATGCGTACAATGTCAACAATGTCTTCATAGTCAATTGGAGCTAGCTTTGGATCATCAACACTGGGGGAAAGCTCTTCAAACCCCCTATTTGGAGCTTCATCTAGTACCACTGGAATATCATCAGTAAATTCTTTTATAGGGTCTTCAAACAATTCCATGAGAAAAAATTACCTCAATCCCTTTGGGAAAAATAAACGATGAATTTCCATTCCAAGACCACAACCAAACATCAACACTTCATCAAAAATTAATACCAGCATTCTCCATGGATAATTCAATAAATTTGGACAATGCTATCAGATTACACAACATATTACTTCATTTGGACACAAAAATATTCAAGCTCAACACATCCTACAAATATCGACTAATATGGTTGGAGGACACATTCCCATGTATGAATCACACATCCATACTCATCAACACATCCCTAACCAAAAAAAGCAATACCAGCAAGCTTCCAACCAAAACACCTCATACATTTCACATCAACACATTCCACAACAAAATCCAAACACATCTTCACAACAAATGGGGACTCACGACATCCCTATCACTAGCATGTGTGATGCAATGAACAATCCTATAATTTATGCACTCATAGCCCAAATTGTGACCTTACAAAAAAAAGTGGAGAACATGTAAATACAACATAAAGGGCCTCAAACATCATATGACCTATGTCCATATCCTTTTGACATGAGTTTGCACATACCAAATTTTCCTCTTATATATGTGGTGCCAAAATTCACTAAATACAAAGGCAAGACAAACCCTCTTGAACACATTTGAGAAATTACAACCAGTTGCATGGACATCACATATGAACACACTTATTTGATGAGACTCTTCCCTACGAGTCTCATCGATTCCGCACTTGAGTGGTTTGCCACCTTACAAAAAGGAATAAAATCATGGGAAAAACTTGCAAACAAATTTGTGTAAAATTATGCCTACAACATTGACACAGATGTCTCCATCACCAATTTATACACGCTTACTCAAGAAGAAGCTCATGAGACCTTTAGTTCATTCTTCCAATGATGGAGAAGAATAACAAGTCATTTGCACATTGAAATAACAAAGAAAGAAAAAGTCAACATGTTTTTCGAAAACCTCTTAGGCCCATTGAAATATGGCTTGCAAGTCTACAACTGTACCACCTTCATAGACTTAGTCGAGAAGGGAGTCCAACTTGAGAAGGTCCTTATCACTAAAAGAGAACTTAAATATGGCCCTAAGAACACAAACACAAACCAACCAGTTGAGAAAAATAAATATTGGTTCAAGAATAAACACATTACGAATGATGGCATTGTTGACACTAAGATAGTGAACACAATGGGTCCAAAACTTACTCTTAAAGGAGCTCCACCATAAAATCCAACAATGACCACACCGAAACCTACTTCTTGATGAGGGCACAACCCAAGACATAGAAAATAACCCACAAACAATTGAATAATTTTATTATTCAGAAAATGGAGCTTCTTACATGTAGAGGATCTCAAATCCCCAGATTCTACAACACATGCAAGTTGCAAAAAGCTACAAAATAACCTTTTTGCAATATGCGAGCTTGTCCCCAAAAAGTTACCCAAAAATATTAGAAACCCACCCATAAATAGAGATCCTCTTTAGTTTGGAGCCAAAACAACATTAAATTTTGAGTTTAGGTGGTTTGGCACCAAAAATTACAACTTGAAGTTCAAATTTCAAAAACATTTGCAATTGTATCTTCTAGAAAGTCGCCAACTTCAGGGCCATAACTTTTGATCCGGGGCTCCGATTCGGAACCGTTTGAACTGTTGGAAAGGTATCAAAGTCAAGAATGCTAGAAATTTGCTACAATTTCAAAAAGTTTTGGGGCCAATCCGGAAGCTCTAAGTGCCTCAAATCCAACTCAGAAAATTTTTAGGTGCAAATCTGGGAAACTAAAACTGCAATATCTTTCAACCCAGGAATAGAAAATAAAAACTATAAATTGGGAATTCCATTATGATGAAAAGGGTATCCAAAAATTAAAAACATCTGAAAAATGAGAAAATTGAAATTTAACTATTTTTGGGTGATGCAAGATTGCCCTTACACCACTGGATGCTCTTGCATCACTTCTAATGCCATTCAGAATAGTCACAACAATCAAAATAGTCAAAATCAAGGGCAGCCATGTCAGACTAGGAAATTCCCAAAGAGACACACATATACTCCCTTGGGTGAGCCAATTGAAGACGTCCTTAAGAAGCCCCTTCAAAACGGTGTCATTACATTAGAAGACCCTAAACCATATGACCCTAGATAGTTTAAGCCATCATGGTGGGATGACAATGCATTCTATTATTATCACTATGCTAAAGGGAATAAAACCTCCTCTTGTCGACAACTAAGAAACCTTGTACAAGACCTCATTGGAAATTGCACAATTCAACTAGGTGGACAACAATTTTCATCAAACATAGACAATACTATTCACAAAAACCCATTGCGAGACCATGGTTCAAATAATCCCTCTACGTCACATCCTAAGACTAATAATAACCGAGCCAATTACACTCGCACCACCTTCAATTGAAAAGTTGCAATCTACTCTGAAATTGCAAGTATGAAGTATGGAAAAATATGAAGTTATGCTAGCATGATGTGTGTCAAATGAGGTTGAAATTGTCCTTTTATAGAAAAGTCAATTTTTGATGAATGGCTAGGATTTTCAAATGAGAGATGCGCTAAGATCAAGGGTTGAAATTAAATGTGACAACCAACAATTAGGGTTAGGGAAACATTAGGGTAAATTTGAAATGAAGAGCTGAAATATGATTTTAGAAAAATCAAATCAATGGACAAGAATGCATGTGACAGGAAGGTATTGGGCATAAAAAAAGAGGTTGTTGGAAAATCAGATAATAATTTAAAATTATTTGATTTAAGGGACTGCTTTGACCTTTTGAATTAAAATTAATTTAATTCAAAAGTGGTGGGGTCATCTGATAGTAAATAATGATTTTACATTATTTACTTGGTGGGAAAATAGAAAGTGGACAATTTTAAATAAATAATTTTATTTAAAATTAGAAAAATCAAAGGTGGATAATAATTAAATAAATCAACAAAATTTATTTAATTATAGGAAGATATAAGAAATTAATGCTATATTTAAATAAATAAATAAAGTTGATTTATTTAAATAATAAGGATGAAGTGAATAATAATTAAATAAATTTAGGAATTTATTTAATTATAGATTGACATAAGAAATTATAAATGTATTTAAGTAAAATAAATATAATTTAATTATTGAAATAGTCAAGAGGAATAAAACATGTGAATTAATTAAATAAATGAGATATTTAATTAATAGTTGAATTTGGACTATAGGACATAATTAAACATTTTAATTATGTTAAGAAGAAATATGAATAAATAAAGGTTGGAGGCCTAGGTCAATTTTATGTGTTTGTAGAAAGCATGCAAAGTAATACTCAAAAAAAAATTTAAACTCAATTATGTTTATGGTTTTACCATTGAACATGACTAATCTTTTGGTAAGAGGAACATATGACAATCCAAGATTATGTACTAGTGGATTAGTTATAATAGAGATACATGCTTCTAAGCCAATCATGTAGTTTTGGATAAGTTGTTGACCAAAAATAAAAGACACATAAAATGGATGTTGTTTGATTTCATTGATGTAATATTCACCCTTGAGAAGGGGAGTATTAGAAAGTACAACTCTAGGACGCTTCGTTAAATTTTTAGTTGATAAGTTGGGATTTGACAAATCCTTTTTAATAGATATTTTTGGCTACAAGGTTATAAAAAATCCCACACAAATATGTTAAAATTACCCTTTTTAATATTCTCCAAAATACTTAATGGGATTGCATTAACCTTTTGTTGTCCTTTAATAACAACTTGTATTTTCAATGGTTGTGGTTGGGTTCTTGGTTGATAATTTCTTGCCACAACTTGACCTCTTTGTAGAATTTGAACATTCGAAGAAGATGATGGACTAGAAATATGTTGGTGACTTCTAGATGCTTTGTTTTTATTCTTATTAGATTTCTCTAGCATGTTAGCAACCCTCTTTTTAGATCCTTTTTTAATTGCTATGGGATGGGAAGAATAAATATCCTTGTAAATAATTTACCCAAAAAAAATTAACCTTCCCAAATCATGACAGTGGCATCATTATAACTATGTTTAGGATGAAATATTTGTTATTCATGCGTCTCTTTTACCTCATTCTATTGAATAAAAATGTTATTATGTACCATGAGGGAATGATTGAGCATTCGATAGGAGCACATGGCTTGATAATGTGGGTGATTAGATGGAGAAGACCATTCATAATCTTAGATCATGTTATTTTGTATTGTTAAAATTTATCTAGAAGTGTTCGCAACATTTTGATTATAGGGATAATATGCTCTAGTATTGAAATGTCTCCTTTCACCTTAAGGATGATAATGGTAGGGAGGCCTATTAGGCTTATTGGGAAGCTGTGGGATTTGATAAAAAATTTGGTAAGGTATTTAATTCTTCTTGTTTTTCTTCTTAATGATTGCTAGATAATTACTAAATCTTTGTAGTACATCCTTATCTCTTAGAGATATTTAGATTAGTCTAGAACAAAATTTCCTTGGGTAGATACTTGGTAATCTAAAGATGGTATAGTAGGTAAATAGATTGAGGGATTAATTTTAGTTGTATAGGTCATTGTAGGTCAAGAAAAAATTAAATTAGTGGTTTTGATGCAATCTTAGTAGCTTGTATAATTTTATTTTTTCCCTTACAAAAGTATCATATATTTTTGGTAGAGTTATCCTGGACCCATGTATTGTATCATGACTAATATTTCACTATTCAAATCCTTTAAATAGTATAAAAATGTGTGGTCAATACAAGTCCTTACCTTGGGGAATACTATCCCATGTCTTCTAGAAATGAAATATAAACTTTTCATATTCTCCTACTATTCTCTTTTTATAGTAGTCATTTATTTAAGCAATGGAAGGTGGTATGATACCAAGTGGTTATGGAATTAATTACCAAGCCTCTAAATTGTTGTAATGTTTTACCTCTCAATGAGGGAGCTAGCAATATTAAAGAAACATTCTCTACAATTATATTATGGAGTACACATAGTGAAACCACATCTTTAATGTGTGGGGGTAGTTTTATTTTCTCCATTAAATAATGAAAGAATTTTAATGTAGCCATAGGGATATAATCATTTTGATGCAAGTTGATTGGATTTACTCCATTGAAAGGAACAACTAGTTGATTCATAGGTGTAACCATAGGATTCAAAGGAGTCTAAATTATAAAAAATATGTTGTAAAGGACTACCAAGAGGGGGTGTAGAAATTTCTTATTGCACATTGATAATATTGGTTGTCAGTTATGTCAAAAGTGTCTTAAAGATTGTATATGCTCCAAAGGTAGTTAATATGAAAAGATATTAGTTGGTGGAAGGGAAATTTCTAGTATATGGATTATTTTGCTAAATATGTTGTGAAGGTGGCTACACATGTCCTAATACTTTTTAAGATTCCTACAATGGTATCATGCCATTTTGGTGTATCGTACTTAGAGAAAATTAATAGAAGTTGTGTCTAGGGAATTCACATATTCTCTAAGTTAGAGACATAATGGTTTGGTATACATTCTTTTGCAAATGAAGATTTAGTCTTGAGGTTCTAAAGATAAGTGTATGGATATGTGAAGGTATTATATCCATGGTTTCATATCATTGATCCTATTGCAATGAAAGTTACAAGTGAAAGAGTTTCAATCTATGTGATAGCACTGGAAAGTGGTTATGAAGGTTTTTTGGAATGCCCTAAATTCCTTCGCTTGTGAATATTTGGCCAAGCAAAGTTTTGGAAATTCCTTGTAATGTACTATGCATGCTCTATTGAAGACTTAAGTGGTAGAGTGTGATAGTAGGTTCTTAATACCTAGTCTCAAACAAAACAAATGTTTGTTTACATGTGCTACCAAAAGAATGTAAAGTTTGGTTGTATGATTTTGTGTTCACTACATATGTTTGATTTTATTCACAGTATGAAGTGCATGTAGATATTTCTTAGTTATAATATTGAAAAATAAAATCAATTCAATTTGTGAAGTTATATTGTTATTGTGGCTGACTAGGGTATTTTGTTGATAGGTGCCACTAATTCAAGATTGAAAAAAGTATAAGTGTTTGAAGATGTTATATGAGACATTCTAAATCATTTGAAAAGATGTAGATAAATTTTTTATCATATTTTTATACTACTAATAAATATGTAGGTTGACATAGTATAAGTTTCATAATTTTCTAATTTTTGCTAATTGAATTTATATTTTCAAGTGTGTGAATAACATATATAGAAGATCAAAGATGCAAAGAGAATGATAATAGTGTGCAGAGGTGTATGATTGCATGAGAAGATCTTGACAAGATCAAAAACATATGTAATGTGATGGAACCTACAAATTTTTTATGTTCCGTCTCAAAAAATTTGTCACATTTTGAATGTTGGGTTAGTATATGAAGGCTTAGGGCTTTGCTTCTTATCACTACTATATGGTTTTGTAATATCTTGAACCCTTCCTTAAAGAGATCTCAAGTTTTTTTTTATGCCAAGGTTCTAATTTACCATCAACCTTATGTTGCCCATTTCCCATCACATTAAAACATCTTATTTCATTAACAGTCACGTGGGGTAACTAGTCCCTCTTGCATAGGTCTCAATTTCTTATTTTTTATAAGGTTGAGTAAAGATCCTTTTCTCCTTTACATCCTTTGAATTTTATGACTTAGGAACTTTAGAGCCCCTTTTATCATGTCATCTTTGAGGATCCCCTTCATTAGAACAACTTGTGGGCACATGCCTAAAAATTTTCACTTAAGTTCTGATGGCCACCTCTCTTTATCTCTCATCACAAATCGCTTTTGGACTGTATGTTTTGAATCAATGATAAGAGACAAGTGGTATTGTTTTAGCTTCACTCATCATGAATAGCTTTGATAGATCTTAATATGAAATAGTGATAAGCAATGTTCTTGCTTCTCCTTGTATTGTTGAATATTCACCTATCCCTAATGGATTTTTAGCCTTGAATATTGTATTAGTGATTAGTGATGACCTTCGAGCCTATTGATTATTTCATTCATTACTCATCACTAATGGTTATGCAATGGTAAGTTTTCAAATAGTGATGAGTGATATGTGGCATGTCATTTGTTTTATGTATCACAGATTGGTTTTGAATGTCAAGTTTTGTATTAGTGATATACGATGCAAATCACTAGGATCTCTCATCACTAATTTCTTGCAAAATATATGAGGGGAATTAGTGATGAGTGATGTACCTTGTGCTTTTCTATTTTCTTTGTTCACTCATCATTGATTCACTCCAAAGCTTAAGTTTTGAAATAGCGACAAGAGATGGAGTTATCTATTCAAGTTTATTTTGTTAATTTGAATAGATCTTATGTGCGATGTATTTTGTATAATTGATTCTCATACATGTGAACTTGTCTTAATATGGTTTCTTCACCTTATCTTTTGTCACTGATGTGATCTAGAGTTCAAATTATGAATCAATGATGTGTGATTGGATGGTGAACTTGATCATGGATGGTCCATAGATCCAAGGGTTAAAATTTCATCTCTTGGATGCTTGCATCATTGGTAGAACTAGTAAAGGATGAAATGTGTCAGTAATAAGTGATGACTATTGAAGGAAAATGAAATGTGCTAGTATCGTGAGAAAATTGTATAAGCCAAAGAAGAAAGTAGTGAGGTGAATTAAGAACCATTGATATGGTTTTAAAATAGAGTGATCAATGGCTAGGGTCTGAATGTGAACAATTAAATGTCAGTTTGCTTGTGTGAACTTACTTTCAAACATTAATGGTATCATTCCCATCTCTCAACCATAAAGAAGGTAAATACCTGGTTCATCACACATTTGGAGTTTCTTGGAAGTAGAGAGGAACACCAAGAGCTGAAGAAATTATGCAGAAGGATCCAACGAAAGATTTCAACAATAATTGTATAAATTGCTCACATGGCTAATAAAATTGTGTATCTCCTCCTAGCTGAAATGTTAAAATTGTAGTATTCTAAAAGGGAAATAGGGAATTAGGAAGATAATTTTCTTTTCCATTTGTAATATCCTCATTTCGGTGATAAAAACTATGTCAATTTGGGAAATATTTTTTTTCGTAAGTAGTTCCTTGAGTCTTTATACCTGAGAGGGTCTTTTCAATTACAAGAAATTGTAAACCCTAGTTCTCTTGCATTGCAAACATGAGTGAACCAGAGTCCAATGAATCTAGTATTAGGCCTGAGATGAAACCAAAACAAAAAAGGGTTAAAGGGCTTAAAACTCAAGATGTTTCATCTTAGGTGAAGTTGAAACCACCTATAGTATCTAACTATACACCAAGTACTCTTGCAATATCTACTAGGTCCAGAAGTGCAAAGAAGGAAAATGAAAGGTTTATGCAAGAGGCCTCTAGAAATATAAAGGAAGGAGGGTCACAAATTGGAAAGAGACCTATGGGTCAATTTTCCATGACCACCAAGTTAATTGATGGTGTTGGTGAAATTGGTGAGTTGGCACAACCTCAGAGTGGGTGGCAACTATTTTGGTATGCTTTCAATAGGCAGTATTCTAGTAAGCCTACATGTTACTTATCAGGGCTAAGCCTTGGAAAGTTGGTGGTGCCAAATGTGTTTGTAAAGGTAGCCTTAATGATGGAACTAGTGAGGCAATATCATTCCATTAACAGAAACATCTTCAGTGAAAATGGTGATGTGATCCATGAAGTGAAAAATGACATGATTGTGGAGATATTTGGCTTAAATCCCAATTATATTATGAAATTTAAGCATACAAAGCTATATATTGAATATGAGAATAAAAAATTTGCATACATAACAAGACTTCTTGTGTAGACACATAAAATTGACCTAGGCCTATAAATTCTATCTTCTCCATGTTTCTTCCTAGTATAATTAAAATATTTAATTATGTCCTATGGTCCGATTTCAACTATTAATTAAATAATTCATATATTTTATTCCTCTTGATTATTTAAATAAATATATTTTATTTATTTACATAAACATGTCTCTAATTCTATAATGTCTTTCCATGATTAAAAAAATTCTTAAATTTATTTAATTATTTTTGTCCATTATTTCCTCCTAATTATTTAAATAAATAAATCTTATTTATTTATTTAATTATTGTCCACCTTGGCATTTTCTCAATTTTATATCAAATAATTTATTTAAAATGGTCCCACTTTCTAATTTTCATTCTCTTGGTAAATAATTAAAATCAATTATTTACTGTCACATCACCCCACCTTTTGAATTAAATTAATTTTTAATTCAAGATAACAATTTTCTTGCATAAATCAAGTAATTTCTAATATTGTTTCATTTTCTAGCTCTTTCTTTTTCCTTTCCATTCTTATCTCCTTGTCACATGCATTTTCAACTATTGATTTGATTTTCTAAAATCAAATCATGTTCACTCATTTCAAATTTACCCTGATATTTCCCTAACCCTAATTCTGAGTTATCACATTCAATCTTGACCACTAATTCTAGGGCATTTGTCAATCTTCAATCTTGGCCATTTAGCCAAAATTAACTTTTCTATAAAATGGTAATTTTGGCCTCATTTTGACATCTCATGCAATCTTGTCTTAGGCATACTTCATCTTTTGGCATTTTGACATCTTGAAATTTCCACACTTTAGGCTTACTTCATATTTTCTTCATAGTTTCTTAATTGCATTATGTTGCATTTAGAATAGAATCCTTCAAATTTTGCTTAGGGCATTGGCATAGTCATAAGTTGTTCACACAAAATCTAAGGGAAAACTACATATTGTAGCAAATAGAGAAGGCACAATGGAGGTCAATCATGGAGGTTGAAGAAATTTGGTAATATTGTTCTTGTTTCTATGTTATTTCTGTCTTTGTGCTTCATTGTTTACTTTGGGTTTTGTTTTTTTTTATGTACTAATCTACAGGTACATGAATGACGATCCATATTTGTAGATTCTAGAACTGTAATCATTAAGTCACAATGCATTCAGCCTACAAAATGACTTATCCAAAGAGTTGAGCCACATTTGCTACCCAGAGAGACACATTTGCTCTATTGTGACACATTAGCAATCCCAAATGATGCATTCGCAGGATGAGACACATCTGCTGTACAAAATGACACATTTTCCTGGTAAATTCTAGCTTTCAGCCCTGAGATGCATTTCCTTTGTAAAAAGAGGCATTCACCTACTAAAATTTATTTATGGGTTTTTTCCAAAATTTTCCACATTTCTCATTTCAAGTTAGTAGTTTAGAGATTTTTTGTAGGTTACTAATTTGCTATTGCAATATATGGCTTTAACTTTTTGTGGGTCCAAGGAATCTTTTGAGACTACTAGCAAGTGGTTTTGTAGGTTTCAATGTCCAAGTATTTTATTTTGAAACCAATTTTGTTTTTTGTAGATTAGAAAACACGTCCATTGGTGCTTTAAAAATAACATCTATTTGTCTCATTTAGATTTAATTAGAAGGTCAAAGAAAATTGTTTGATTGTGCTTGAAGGTGGTAGGTGATTATGCTCTCACCTTATGGAAACTAGGTGATCAAAAAGCCAAAACCATCTATTTTGTGCTTTCAACCTTAGAGGGGCTTGCCTCGAAAGAGGGAATGGCTCCAACAAGTACTTTGCTCGAGCTGGTATATAAAAAGATGAGTCTAAATTGTCAAGTCCTCATGGAATGTAGGCCTTAGCCATGTAGTACCATTCAAAAATGGGTACCTACCTTTTCTTTTAAAGGTATAAGAACCACTAGTTGATTGATTAGAGCCATAAGTGGCTTGTTATATGCTCGTGAGGTGTCATGTCCTTGAGTATCTACTATAACCCTTTTGTTTAGTGGACAAAAACCCATCTATTTGCTAGTGCAACAATGGTCATTAGCATCCATATTCTCATAGTTCCTAGTAGAGGTGATAAGTCTACCATGGTATATTTATGGAGGAATGAAGCTTGGTTGACCCAAGAAGTGAGTGCAATATAAAGGGGAGTCTATGTGGCAAAGCTTCTGGATTCACCCGCTAAGAATAAGTGTGTCTAGGGAAACCCAAATGGAATCTAGAAAATATAGTCCTTGCCTAGCCTAGGGTTGTGCTTGTCCTCATTGTGCATGTTTTCAAACTAAATATTATGTCTTCCATTTTTTTTCAAAGACATTAAAAAAATAACACTTTCACAAACCTGGAAACATTCACTCAAACTAAGAACAATTCTGAAAATTGGCCAAAATTGGAAACAAACGAGACCTTCATTCTTCCTGCAACACATTTTCTTTTTTGTGCAATGCATTAGCTAGTATGCAACACATTTGACACTTTCTATAATGCATTCATTGTGATAAGTTGTATTTGCCACTCTATGCAATGCATTTTCCTGTACTGCACTACATTTGATTTATATAACAACACAATTGCTTTTTTAAGCTACATTTGTTCCCTTTAAAGCCACATTCATTGAAACTGTGATGCATCTGATAAACTCCAATGCATCTATGACATAAAATGGTGCAATTTCCTTGAAACAAAAAAAACATTGTTATAGACCAAAACCCGACTCCAAACATTTTCAATCTATTGTCAAACACCTTGTTCTAGTAGCCTTTGTTAAAAACTAGACAAGGAATTTCTCAAATCCTTCTTTCTTTGCATCTTTAGCTTGCATTCTCCCATAGGTCCATCCTTACATAATTTTAGTTTCATCCTTAGACTCCATTGTTATCATTCTTAGCCATCAACTAGTCCTTAGGTCATTATCTTATTGCAGATTTTCGAATAGGAGAACTTATCATACTTTGCAAGATCCTTTCCTTCAAAAGTAGGTTGCCATTGGACTTAGACAACATTATTTGCCTTTTTCATTGTCCTTTTGTGACACCTATCCAACTCAAAATTCTATTTTGTAAACCTCACATTGTCATCTTGTCATTGTCCTTTAGTCACACCAATAAGTCCTTTGATGATCCAAATCGAAACCTAGATTAAGCTTTGGGTGGTTAATTAAAACTTTTTCTAAAAAGTCCATCATTACCTAGACCTTTTCATTTGCATACCCTATTCCAAAAATCCAAAAATATATATATATATAGTATCATATCATTCCCATTCATAGGTTTATTTGTCATTGTCCTCTTCCTCATTTAGCAAAATCCTTATATGGTTGATACTAGGCTTCAAATAAAAAGAAGACAAATGGAGAATTTTGGACAAGAGACCAACAACTATACCTTTTCACATGACATCAATCAAAACATGAACCAAGATACATCTTTCATCAATCCTTTCAATGACATAAAAATTCCATCTTCCTCATGCAACCCCTTTAAACCATTCATACGTAGAGATGAAGACAAACTTCTATTTGAGGAAGACATAGAAGTTGCAGCTAAAAATCTTGAAGTGGCCTCTTTTGTGGAAGATTTTGTCTTGAATGATGCAAAATGATATTTAGCCATGATTTTACACCAAGGAGCTAAATTTCCATGTGGGTTTGACATTAATACCTTAAGAGCAGCCTCTCCTAGTCATGATTCCAACACCAACAATGCAAACAATGCCTCCTACACTAGTCAACCCCAAAATAATGCAAAAAATAGCTTTGTTGGTGCCAACTCACAAATTTCCACAAGCACTATCAATGCTACCTCTAATGACACATCCAACCAAAATACCTCTAACACAATTAATGCAACATCCATTTGGGGGACACCAACTATGTCACAAGCCATGTCACAATCAATGCGTACAATGTCAACAATTTCCTCACAATCAATTGGAGCTAGATTTGGATCCTTAATAGTGGGGGAAAGCTCTTCAAACCCCCTCTTTGGAGCTTCATCTAGTGCCATGGGAACATCATCATAAAATCCTTTTATTGGGTCTTCAAATAGTGCCAAGAGAACAAATCCACTCAATCCCTTTGGGAGAAATAAACAATGAATTTCCATTCTAGGACCAAAACAAAATGTCAAAACTTCATAAAAAATTAATACCAGCATCCCCCAAAGGAAAAAAACCATCATTCCCCATGGAAAATTTAACCTATTTGGACAAAGGCATTAGATTACACAACATATGACTTCATTTGGAAACCAAAATATTCAAGCTCAACATATCCTACAAGTATCAACTAATATAGCTGGAGGACACATTCCCATGTATGCATCACACATCCATACTCATCAACACATCCCTAACCAAAACATGAAATACCAATAACATTACAACCAAAACACATCATACATTTCACAACAACAGATTCCACAACAAAATCCAAATGCATCTTTACAACAAATGGGAACTCATGGCATCCCTATCACTAGCATGTGTGATGAAACAAACAATCCTATAATTGATGCACTCACAGCCCAAATCATGACCTTACAAAAATAGGTGGAGAACATGAAAATACAATAGAAAATTTCTGAAACATCATATGACCTATGTCAATATCCTTTTGACATGAGTTTGCACATGCCAAATTTTCCTCTTGGATATGTGGTGCCAAACTTCACTAAATACAAAGGCAAGACAAACCCTCTTGAAAACATTCTATAATTTACAACTAGTTGCATGGACATCGCATATGAACATACTTATTTGATGAGACTCTTCCCTAGGAGACTCGTAGGTTCTGTACTTGAGTGGTTTACTGACTTACAAAAAGGAATAAAATCATGGGATGAACTTGCAGAAAAATTTGTGCAAAATTATGCCTACAACATTGACACAGATGTCTACATCACCAATCTATGCATGCTTACTCAAGAAAAAGCTAGTAAGACCTTTATTAGATTCTTCCAAAGATAGATAAGTATAGAAAGTCATTCCCACATTGAAATACCAGAGAAAGAAAAAGTTGACATGTTTGTCCAAAACCTCCTAGGCCCATTGAAATATGTCTTGCAAGTCTACTACTGCATCACCTTCATAGACTTAGTCGATAAGGGAGTCCAACTTGAGAAGGACCTTATCACTAAAGGAGAACTTAAATATGGCCCTAAGAACATGAACACAAATGAACCTATTAAGAAAAATAAATATTAGGTCAAGAATAAACACATTACCAATGATGGCATTGTTGATGCTAAGATGGAAAACATAATGGGTCTTGTACTTACTCTTAAAGGTGATCCACCACAAAATACACCAATGAATACATTGACACCTATTGCTAATGCCATTTAGAATAGTCACAACAACAAAAATAGTCAATATCAAGGGCAACCATGCCAAACCAAGAAATTCCCAAAGAGACACACATATACTCCCTTCGGTGAGCCAATCGAAGATGTCCTTAAGAAGACCCTTCAAAATGGTGTCATTACATTAGAAGAGCCTAATCCATATGACCCTAGATAGTTTAATCGATCATGGTGGGATGAAAATGCATTATGTTATTTTCACTTTGCTAAAGGGCATAAAACCTCCTCTTGTCGACAACTAAGAAACCTTGTATAAGACCTCATTGAAAATTGCACAATTGAACTAGGTGGACAATAATTTGCATCAAACACAAACAATACTATTTCACAAAAACCCATTGCAATAACATCATTCAAATAATCCCTCTACGCCAGGTCCTAATACTAATAATAACTAAGCCAGTTACACTATCATCACCTTCGACTAATTTGGTGGACTTATTATTAATCATCTTTGAGTTGCTGATGAATATGTCAATACAATTGCCATCAAGAAAGCACCTAAATGTAATGTCACTACCCATGGTGGAAAATTCACAATAACTAGCCCTCCTCCTCCTACAAAACCAAATATTATGATACCTGGTCTGTCCACTAAATAATTAGAATCTAGCACATACGTAAAATCATCACAAACTAAGTGATAATTCAACCTTATTGATCAATTAGGAAAAACACCTGCTTAAATCTCTATACTTGAGTTGTTACACATTTCTCCTGCACATAAGGCCATATTTCACAAAAATTTACAAGATTCATCCATCCCTCATGACACTGATGTCAACCAATCTAATGCCATGGTGGGATACCTAACCACTCCACATCACATAACATTTTCAAACCAAGATTATTCATCACCAAAATACAATCATAATGACACATTACACATCAAATTTTTTATTCATAAATACAAGGTCAGATGAGTTTTAGTATATGGCGAAGCAAGACTGGACATATGCTCCCTAAAAATAATTAAGGCTCTAGGCTTCTCTGATGCTTGTGTAGACCCTACTAAGACCATTGTTATAAAGGTGTATAATGATGAAGAATGCTCCTCTTGGGCTGTTATCAATCTTCCTATCTGAGTTGGGCCTATCATTGTAGATACAACATGTTGGGTCCTAGATCTTGAGCTACCATAGAACACCTTGCTTGGTCGACCCTAGATCCATTACTTAAAAGTTGTGCCATCCACCTACCATTAATTCCTCTACTTTCCTTTTGACGACATCAAAATCACCATATATATAGACCCTGATCCCTTTCAGTATTGTACTAATCTAAGAGGTATTTCATAACATCAAGTGCCTATCAACCAAGAAGCTTCAACTCCCTCTTCTTCTAGATACGTGGATCCATCCACACTTGCCAAACTATCCATGTCCACTCCTTTCACTTCCACCGCACAATCTCCCTCCATCTCGAAGGTTGATCCTAATATCAAGATCTAAGACCAAGGTTGTGGGGAATATAAATTGAACATGGTCTACTACATCACAAAAATATGCAAGTCTCCTAAGGGTTATGGTCGACCTTGTTTTAGAATGGAACCTAAAGAAATCTTCAAAGTTCCTCCATCACATATTTTTATAAAATGGGGTGAAATGAGCAAAGAATACATCAAGGACATATCAAGGTGGATTTACAAAGACCTAGAAGATCCATCCCCATTACCAATCCATATGTGTGGCAAAGCCTATGATATAATGAAGGAAAAAGGCTACGATTGAACTAGTAGCCTTGGAAAAAAGAAAACTAGCATGTGAGAGCCTATAATGCCTTCCCGAAGACCAAAGCTTCTTGGATTAGGGTATGGGCTACCCAAGACCGACGATCGACATAACAATTTACTTTCCTATGAGAGTGTGAATTCTTTGAAAAGTGTCTAGACTATTGAGGAATCCCTTACTAAAACTGACTCTCATGAATGGGAATTTGGCTCCCAATGATCCCTGAGTGACTATTGCCTTGATGAATTTTTCGTTGAACCTAGAGAACCTACCTTCGAAGAAATATTTTGGAAAATGTTTAAGATTGATCTAGCACAGAATAATGAAAACCCTAAAATCCCAAGGAAAAGAGAAGATTGGGATAGGCTCTTTTTCCCAAGGAACAATGACAAGTCTGAATTATCTTCTAACCCCATGGGCCTTAATACTGACATACCTGTGTAGCCATTTGAAAAATTAATGACCATCATTTGGCTTCATCTGAATTTCCACATGAAACTACTGACACCAATTCCAATCCATATGTCCCTTATTTTGACAATGAGTATGAATCAATTGAAGGAGAATATTGGATAGAATCCAATTGGGAGTTGGATGATGACAATTTTATCCTTAACCTCTTTGAGTCTATTTGCATGCTTTCTATATCCACCCCACCATTTACCAATATTAATGATGGTATTTCCCTAGTCTAACTACAACTAATTGATTGGGATCAACAAGGCCTGCCGGTTATGGAAATATTTCAAAATGATGAAGCCATTGCAGAATTCATGGGACTCCATGAAGGCATACCAATTGGAGACCAGAAGGATGGATTTTCTATAGACCTCGACTGTGTAGCCTACTTTAGGGAGACGCCATCATCCTCTAGTTGCAAAAATAAAGATAAAAATAAAACAAAAAATGACATGTCTTTAGGTGAAAATCGAAAGGAACCTTTTGATAATAAAAAATTAAAAATAAAGGATGTATCTAGGAGTGAAAACCTCTTTGAGGCACCCAAGGATGGAGAATTGGAATTTCTCCTTGGGACATAAGAAAAAATAGCAATGCTCATTAAGGACACAATGGAAGTCAACATAGCTACAATAGAGGATCCCAAAATTGTCCTCTTTGTAGCATCTTTGACAGAGGAAGAGAAACTTGAATTCCACAAATTCTTTTCAGAGAAAAAGATTAACTTTGCATGGTCATTTGTTGGTATGCCTAGGTTGGATCCAAAACTAGTCTCACACCATTTGGCATTACTGTCAGATGCCAAGCTAGTGAAAAAAAAGTTATGAAAAATACATCCTTAGATCACCTTATTAGTCAAAGCAGAACTCAAGAAATTGCTAGATGTCAAATTCATACATTTAATAGACTATGTAGAATGGATTTCAAATCTTGTACCTGCCATGAAGCCAAATGGTCAGATACGCATCTACACAAACTTTCAAGATTTTAAAAAAGCATGTCTTAAGGATGCATTTCCATTACCAAACATATACATCATAGTTGACCTTACAGTAGGATAGGAGATGCTATCCCTCATGGACAATTTCTTAGTTTATAATCAAAGTCGAATTTCCCTTGAAGATTAGCATAAAATAGCATTCACATGTCCTTGGGGTACATACTATTACAATGTCATGCCTTTTGGTCTCAAGAATGTAGGAACCACATATCAAAGAGCTATGACAATAATATTTCATGACATGATGCATAAGCTAATGGAGGATTATGTGGATGACCTTTTGGAAAATTCTTTAACATGCAAGGATCACCTTAACATGCTAGACAAAATTTTCAAAAGACTAGATGATTACAAGGTCTGCTTGAATCCTAAGAAGTGCATCTTTTGTGTGACATCAGGAATTTTTTTGGGATATATAGTTTCTCACAAGGGCATTGAAGTTGATCCTACCAAACTAAAAGTAATATTGGACATGCCTCCCCCAAAAGGAATAAGTGAGTTAAGGATATTGCAAAGCAGATTATAGTCTATCTTTCACTTCATCATACAACTGGCAGACAAGCATCAACCATTTCAATATCTCCTACACAAAGGAATCCCCTTTGTGTGGATAAATAAATTTTAAGAAGCCTTCCAAAAAATAAAGGACTATCTATTGTCACCACTTGTATTAATGCCTCCCAATAAACGAAATCCTTTGATTCTATATATATTTTTGTAACAACTTCAACACTAGGGGGGTTTCTTGTACAAAATGATCATGATGAAAAGGAAATGGAAATATACTACATTAGTCACACATTGGTTGGATATGAGATAAACTACACATCCATTGAACGTTCTTTTCCAATAGTTTTCTTTGTTTCCCAGAAGTTAAGACATTACATGTTGAATCACAAGACACAACTTGTAGCAAATATTGATCCCCTAAAATATCTCCTAAGTCAAGCATCATTAACAAGTTTCTTGCAAAAAATGGGTAATTATTTTGAGTGAGTATGACATACAGTATGTGGAATGAAAGGCCATACAAAGAGAAGTGATAGTAGATCAACTGGTAGATATACTTGTACAAGGTGATCATCCATTGATAGAAAAATTTCTAGATGAGTCCATATTTCATGCAAAACTAAAATCATCTTGGAAACTTCACTTTGGTGGGTCTCATAATAGTGATGGCTTAGGAGGAGGGATACTATTTATCACACCACAAGGAGACTCCATCCCTAAGTCCTTTAGTATTTCTATTCCATGTACAAATAATGATGCAGAATATGAGGCACTTGTCACAAGACTTAGAATGGCCATAAAATGGAAAATCAAAACATTTCATGCCTACAAAGATTCTTTGTTGGCCATCAACCAAGTCAATGATGAATATGACACCAAGGAAAAAAAGCTAATTCCTTACAAATGAATGGTTGAAAAATTTTAGTCATACTTCCACATGCTTGCTTTTGAACAAGTTCCTAGGGCACAAACCAAGGTAGCAGATGTAATAACTACAATAAAATTTCTCCTAGAAATTCCAAGCAATGTGCCACAATGGCTATAGTTGGAACAACTTTTGGTTCCTGCATATGACATTCTAGAGTTAGAGATGGTTTGCGAGCTTGTTGATCCCAATTCACCATGGTATCAAGACAATTATGACTATCTCTAGTCCAAGAACCTTCCCTCGAACCTTTCCAACAACCAACAAAAATCATTTATCTACAAAGCCTCCTAATACACCATCATCAATGACACCCTATATCATTGTAGTTTTGAAATACCCTTCTTCGATGTCTCGACATTGATGAAGCATGAACCTTACCCAAGGTACATGAGGGTATATGCGGATCTCATTCGAGTTTCCCTACTTTAGCTAAGAAGATCACGAGACTTGGGTATTACTGGCCAATAATGGAAAAGGATGCACTTGAGTTTGTTACAACATGTCATCAATGTTAGGGGTGTGTGCAAGAAGTTGAGTCCACTTTTTGGCCAAAAAGTGGAAGTGTTTTCCCTTATTTTCAGTATTTGACACATTTGACCTTAAAATTTGAAGCACTTAGAGATGAAATCTTTTAAAAAGTCACTAATCATAAAATGTAGTGCTTGGAGTCTAGTTTCCAAATATGTAATTTATTTTAATACCCAGATTGTACAAATTGAGTTTCAATAGGCATTTCAAAAAACCACTATTTAAAAGTCATTTTTTTTTACCATACCATGCACGTGTACGACATCCATATTTTGACTTAAATTATCGTATTTTTCTAAATCCTTTTGGGAAAAGTTTTATGACTGACTGAACCTTGCTCTTGATATTTTTTTGTAATTTTT
>VDFB02047230.1:360069975-360118348 GCA_007258455.2 Sequoia sempervirens
TTCATATTGTCATGATCTTATCCTTTCTAGATTTGGCAGCTATCATCCATTCTCTACCTAACCTTTTACAAATATCTCCTACTTGGCTTCGTTTCCCTAAGTTTGGTGGGTTTCTAAGTGCTTAGCATAAATTGTCGCCATGTTGATGTATTGTTTATGTGGGAATTGGCTTCTCTTTTGTTTAGCATAAAGTGTTGTCATGTTGATTCATTATTTATGTGGGAATTGACTTCTCATATAAAGAGTCGGTATGTTGATCCAATATATAGTAATAATATATGTTTGTTTTTGTAGTTTTTCTCGGAGGGTTTATATCATATTAACAAAATTATTTAGTTATTTGATATGAGAGCATGAGATTTAGGTTGAAATCTCTTTAGTTGAGAGCTAAAGACTAGTGATATTCATTCCACCAAGTCGCCTAAGGCACAATCCCAACATCATTTATGGTGTTAGGACCTTAGACTCAACAAGACTTGGATATTAGACCAACAAAATTATTTAGCTATTTGATATGAGAGCACAAGATTTAGGTTGAAACCTCTTTAGCTAAAGACTAATGGTTTCCATTCCACCAAGTCACTCAAGGCACAATCCCAACCTCATCCTTTATGGTGTTAGTACCTTGGACTCAACAAGACTTGGTCTCTAGTGGGCCCATTTAGAACCATTCAACTTCACCACTAGACCAAAGGCCCATTGAAATGAGTGTAAGTTTGAGTATTCATATAATTATAATTAAAGTTTAGTCAAAACCTAACATTTTTGCTTTTAATTTCAATAAAAGATCACATAATGTATTTTGAAATATTGGCATAAATATTGTTACACATTTTTTTCAAATAGATTGTAAAATTCTACTACTACTAACTTAAATCTTGCTCTATGGTCATAAACATAAATGATCATTTGCGTTGTAGAGCTTCTTCAAGTAAATTGTGTATTGCATAGTTCACTCTTACTAATATTAAATGTTCTTGTAAATTATTTCATTGTGAAGATTGATTTTCGAGTTGTGAAAAGCCTTGTGTTATAATATTTTTTTGCAAATAGAATTGGTATTACACAATGATTATGTTTGACCTAACATGAATTAAGTTTGTGTAATATCTTACTAGGGCTTCTCATTGTATCATAACAATCTTGTATGCTTTTGTGATTTGGGATTATTGACATCTATGATGGTGTTTTACTATTGTTTAGAATTGTATGTGAGGGGTGTTTATGCATGAATACAAATATATAAATAGGGACTCATGAAATGTTTTTGTAAATTATTTCATTGTGAAGATTAGTATCTGAGATGTGAAAGGTTTTATGGTATGATGCTTTTGCAAATGAAACTAGTGTTTATCAATATTTGTGTTTGATTCAACTTCTATGGTTTCTTGATAGGCCTCCTTACATCATAACAATTTCATGTGCTTTTGTGTCTTTGGATTATGTGTGTCTATGTTGGTGTTATATCATTGTTTATAGAATTATGTGCGGGGTGTTTATATGCAAATATAAATGCATAAATAGAGATTCATGGTGATAGTAGTACTTTTTGAAAAAATTATGATCTATTACCAAAATCAAATTGGTTACAATATAAATGTATCAAGGAGACCGCATTAGTCATGAACTTGCACCAAACTAATGAAGCCAAAAAGGCTTAGCAATTATCAATCCAAAAAAGCTATATATGAAAGTTTAGTACAAAGTTATATATGAAAATTAAGCATAGTGACGTATCCTCATCAAAATACAATAATATATCAACAATGTATGAGAGCATTATAACCAACAGTATATCAATATCCTCCCAAATCCAACAAAAAACATTCTTGAACGTAGCTAGCAGTCATTCTTAGCATCACCTTTGGTTATTACTTTTATTATATGCATCAAGTTCAGATGTTACTATAGAGTAGAAGTGCTTATATTATCACTATTATCAAAGATTTGGTTTTCTACTTCAAGATCAACATCTCTATTCAAGACTAAATCAATGAATTTTACAATACTACTTTTGAAATTGTATATAATGATAGTAGTACTTCAAGGATTGAGGATGTGGATATGGAAATAGAAATGGAATCTTTTTATAGTCCACAATATCAAGCAATCTAACTTGTAACATATGAGAGTACCAAGTACTCTCACTATATAAGACGTATCAAATTGTACTTCAATTCAAAATGTACATACCCTAAATCACTCTGTACAATGATCAAACATGTAACCCTTCTTTCAAAACACAACTCTTTTACAACAAACCAACACAAAATAAAAATAATTCATTATACACAACTATATAATTAAAACATATATATATATCAACCTAAAAACTTGCAACTACTTTTGAAATTGTCACAATGAGTAGGACTTCATAGAAACACTACCCTATTTTGATTATTATTATTTATTATTTATGTGGAGTTATCCATGCATTAATTAAATATAGACCAAAATACCTTCGTGCAATTATATCATTATATTAAGCAACAAATAAATGAGTAATTTGGCTTCCATATCTAGACATATTTAGATATTTTCATTTTTTAAAAATTTTCCACATATAGCATATGGTATTTAGATAATTTATCTTGTAGTGTTTCTCCGTTTCTCTTACCATTTAGGGTATTTTCAAACTCAAACCATCACCACGCGTGATGACTTGCATAAGTAACATGTTTCACGTTGGGTTTGAAACTAGTTTTTTTAATTCTTTCAATTTCTATTTATATCATATTTATTGTAAGAGAGGCCGTTGCAAAGAATTAAATTTAAAAGAGTTGAGAATGATAATATAAAATGAGGTTTAAGTAATTAAGATAAATAAATTAATAAAATGTTGATAATAATTGAAATAGATAAATAAATAAAATGTTAAAATTAATTAAATTTTATTTGGATTATATTGTATTATTGATTGTGATTATGAGATATGATAATAAAGAATTAGAAATTATAATGTAGAATTGGATCAATAATTATAAATCTAAGATAAAAATTATCAAAAAATTATAATGTTTAGGATTAGGTTACACTCATGTCTAGAAAAATTTGCTTCCACGTGATTCTATTTATTATAGATTTAAATTTTTAGGATCTACAAGGCTTATTTGCACGTATTTATAACTATGTCTATGAAACTAGTGGTGTTGAAAAGCGCATTTGGTGACTTGTTATAAATAGAGGGAAGAGCATTGACCTCCATAATAGCAATTAATCCCCAAGTTCAATGTAACGAGGTGAACTACATGTCAAATGAAGAGTAAAAATGCTAATGTAACTTACACTAATGTGGTTAAATGTAATGCCCCAAGTTTTTAACCAAGATATTAATGACAAAAAATGGATGGACAATTTTTTGCAATGTAAACATGACATCAACATGCCACATCACATGCCTACACACTCAAAATATTGTGACTAAACACAATAACACTCCAAGTACACAATGTCAATACACCAAGCATGACAAAACAATAGAAGACTTTATCTTATCATGTGAAAAAGTCACCACGATGATCATAAAAGAGGATAGATTTTTGTCTATAGTGAAGATAGAACACTAGTACACAATCTTGCTCTCTCATGGACATAAGAAATAGAATGAGGGTGACACCCACTTCATTACCCTCCCAAGACAACACAATCAACATCAAAAACATTAGGAGTGCCTACTCATAAGGTTGATTGAATGGGAGATAAAAGGTCTCGGTCAATAAGACTATTGACTAATTAATTTCACATAATGGTAATCATTCCAACACAAAGGTGAAAATGACTTGCAAAGTATGACATATTTCTCCAAACTGAGATAATAGAAAGGCAAGGAAAACCAAGGGGACAAATTTCATTTAGAATTTTTTCTTGAAGAAGTTTAGGAAGAACTCAATGTTCAAGGGTAACCCTTTTTTAGTCAGGGTCAACCAAAACAAGGCAAAGTTTCCCAAGAGATCTTTGGGACAGGGTCACCTCTTTTGCTATTCAAAGTCACCCAAGAGACCCTAAGGTTCCTCCTTTCCTAGTCAAGGTCACTTGAGAACCCATCCCTAGAAAAACAAGTGACCTAGAATAGGGTATGTTGATAGGATACAGTTACACCACTCCCATTAGGTTGAAAACTTGATAGAGTGGCCTAGTGGAAGCTAATGGTGAAAACCTAGAAGGGTGTTAGAGGCTAGAAACAAAAAAAAATGCATCCTAAGCAATATTATCGATGATCAAGTATTCCCAATGCAAAAGTGCTACTTATGATCAACTTGTGATAGAAACTAGAGGTTATAATAAGGAAGAGGGGTGCATCCCTATATGTAATAATGTTATATGCATCATATGTATGAGATAGAGATAGAGATAGATATAGAAATGAGAGAGAGAGAGAGAGAGATAGAAAAAAACAAAAAAAACAAAAAAAAAGAATAGAAAGAAGGGATACAAGAGAGATTTAAATAGATGATAAATGTTGTATGTAAGAAGAGTATGAGTATGAGATGAACATATATTAACGATATTATTATTACAATTATAATGAATGTATGGTAGTTGATGTTGAATATTATGTGAATGACATGAATGGTTATGTACTTATATTTTAATTCATATACTTTGTATTTTATCACACTTCACTATAATCCACCATACCAAGGTATAAATGGCACATCTAAGAGAAAATGCATAGATCTTCAATCAATTTATGCTTCCTCTTTACCAAAATTTTGGTTTTGTTATTGGGACCCTAATAAGAGGTAAGGAAAGGTTTTAATTTTTAAAGAAAAGCATTGTCACAAAAAAAACATATTAATAAGGGATTACAAACATAAAAGAAGCATATTTCATAAGTCGTGGTAGAAGACAATAGGTCATATCTTGTGAGATGAGTTAGGCAGCTAAGGATGATGAATGGAAGTGGGGACCTTGAAAGGTATCCCTCAATAAATATGACCATTAGAGGTAAGTCTTGATTAATCCATTAGGGGTGAATAAAATAATTAATGAAATTCTAAATCAAAAGCACCTATAACTAAGGGAGATAACAAGAAGTTAATAAAGATTCTAAAAGAGATTGTGATGGCTATGGAATTGAACAGGGAGAAATGAGATTGAAAAAATCCAAGAAAGGAAAGAAAGATATCATGTAAGAACGCAAAAGGCAAGGGAAACCTAATTTTAGCATGCCAAGAGAGCCATAATTGAGAGTTTCAAGGATAATGAGAGTTATGAGAACCCACAAAGTTACTAGGACTATTGATTATATATAAGTGTGACGAGAGGGCTATTGCTACAAATAATATTTCAAAGAATATGGAAAATTTTGAGATTCTACAAATAGAGGTAAAAATAATAATTGTATTGCTCAATAACAAAGATATATCAAAGCAAAGAAATGACCATCACAACAAAGTAATAAAAAGCCTAATAGGCTTATCAAAATGGATTGAGGAATATGTTGTGTTTAGAGAATCATTAAGAGGTATGGGAGTTGTAGTACTCGGCCAAGGTGTGGAAGCATGGCCCATGCTCCACCATTTGATTTTTTGATTTACACACTAGATTCCAAACATGATTTGTCAAACATAAAGGTTACAATTAATTATGGTTTTTATGGTTTATTAATCCCATTTACAAAATTGAAATGTATGGAATTATCTAAGTAATACTTGGATAATTTAGTAAGTAAAAGCATGAGATTTCAATAAACAATTGAAAGAAAGAGAAAATTGTATAGAAAAATAAGAGATGAAATACATGTTTAAGAACCTAGCCATTAATACAATATAAATAGTTAAAGGAATGATGGAATAATCCCACATCAATTAATAACATGTCACTAACTAATTAAAATTGTCTCCTAAATTGAAAAGGCGCGACAAAAAAGTTGAACCCCTTAACGAAGATTCATCCCTTATGCCATTTAAGACAAGAGGAGTTTCTAGTAAGGATATATCTAGTGATTTATTTTGATTGAAGAAAAATAAAAAAGAAGAGAATTTTTGAAAAGTCTAAAGAGATATCGATAAGATATTTCTTTAAGAAAGAGCTACCTAGAGATGAAAGTAGGACAATGAAAATAGTAAATTAGAAAAAAATTGAAAAATGTGGTAGGAAAGCCAAGGACTTTAAGAACAAGGAACATAAGGGTCTTAGAAAAGAGAAATAAGGTAAAAAATTGAGTGAAGGAAAATACTTAGTGAACAATGATAAATCAAAGGAACCTAAAATGGATCAAAGTCACATCAAACTACATATCTTTGGAAAAGACACCCAAGAATCCACAAAGCACATCTTTATTTTAGAGTATATTTTAAAAAGGAATGGGATAAGAAACAACCATGATAGACTATATGATTTCATAGGCACCTTAATGGTTGGAGCCCTTAAATGGTATATAAAGGCTTATTTTAAACATAACAAGGAATGGAGGGATACAAAGAATAACTCTTAAATAATTTTTAATATTTAGAAATTTCCTCATAAGTTGTAAGCAAGATGAGGGAGATGGTGTAGAAAAGGGGAGAATCAATTAGGGAATTTGACCAACAATTTAAGAGAATTTTTAGGAAGTTGGAGGAGCCTTTGTCTAGAAACCAAAGAGGAATAGTTCGTATCAAGGAAATTACCAACAACTAGAACATCATTAGATGGGTGCGTCTTCAAGTTATATGTAGAGGCAATAAAAATACCAACAAAAATTGAATCCCAACCTTGGAGAGGGAAAATGAAGAGAATTCAAAGATAGAAAAGTTAGCATTGGAGTTGGAATTGTTGAAGATTAAGCATGAAATCTCAACTAGAAGAGAGAATAATCAAGACATGATGACTCTAAGTAGAAGAAATAAAATTTGATGCATGTATTATTAGATAATTAAGGTCATTTGAGGAATGAGTGTGTAGTCCTTGAAGGGAAGATAAGGGTTGCGATAATGAAAGTAGATATTGTAGAACTTCCAAGGAGGTTGAAAAGTGTGTTTTGTGGAATTTATACTAAATTGGATGATCATGAAATTGATGACTATCCAACCTTGTTATCTTTATTAAATATGAAGAAGAGCACAAATCTTAGTGCAATCATATATGTAAGGATAATTAACCCTATCATAGAGGAATAGCAAGCAAGGCCAAAGGATTGGAAAAGATGCCTTCCATAAACAAAATTATGGTTATTGATGAGAAAAAAATAGGTCCTTATAAAAATTGTTTGGAAATTCAGTCTCTATCCAAATATGACTTCAATGGATGAGATACAAGGCTTGGAATACAACAATATGAAAATATGAAACTTATATGCAAATCTAAAAAATAAAGTTTCCTTAATATGGAATTGGCATGATTAGATCCATCTTCTTTATGATGCTAAAAAAATAGCAAACATAGCATGCTTATAAACACCGCCATATATGAACTTATAACAATAATATATAAAGAATAACACCATCATAAGATAGCAACAATGAGACAAAAATCAACAACAAAAGATAATCACACAGCACAAGGTTTACGTGGAGAAACCATTGCAAGGAAAAACTCCACCAAGAAGAGAGGTCATGCATGTATTATCTTCAATTTATAAACAAGATTATAATACATTCACTTTCATTCTCCTCTTTGGATCTAACATGGTAGCACCTATGCACTTGTGAACAACCTCTTTATGCCTCAACATATCCTTGTTCCTACAATGAAACTCTATATCCAATTGTTGCTCGTACTTTCTACATACAAGAGGTTGAATTTATAGACTTATGAAGGCATCTAATGCACCAAACATGGCACCCAAATATGGTCCTTCTTTCAAAACATCCCCAACCCTTGGAATACCTTCTCAAAATGCGAAAGGATGTTGATTTTGGCTCCAATACTTTCCCTCCAACTTGGGCACCCAAACTTGGAAGATAAACATTATATTAAATGTAATAAATTGTGAAATACCAAGAGACACATGTTGCCTCATTCCAAGCTCCCACTTGGAGAATACCAACAATTACTCATTTATTCTTTTCCTTAACTTTTATCATCCCA
Organism: Sequoia sempervirens; assembly: GCA_007258455.2. Taxonomy (NCBI): domain Eukaryota; kingdom Viridiplantae; phylum Streptophyta; class Pinopsida; order Cupressales; family Cupressaceae; genus Sequoia; species Sequoia sempervirens. Next base: position 360,077,989 of record VDFB02047230.1, read on the forward strand.
TTTTAGGCATCCACGCGTGGGGAAAATAATATTAAATATTTATGTCCACAACTCGCCTTTACCACTGCTAGTGGACTCATCACCCCTATGAATACAATACAAACAATGGTGAGAATAAATAGTACAAAATATTTTCCCACTACACCCTAAGTGCCTAGAGACACTTTTCAAGGATGTTGGAACCATGACATGGAATTTACAAGGTGGATAGCACCTTAACCCTAACAATCTCCCACTTGAAATCAACATTGTAAATACACCCATAGGAATCACAAACAAGGGAAAAAATCTCTTAGCCAATCATGTACCATCTAAATCTTCACCATGCTCTCATGATCCAACAAGATATCTACAAAATCAACCATGATAACCACCATCAAGCAAAAGAACTCCTTACATCCTCCAACATGCCACCTATGGAAGAAAAGGAACATGCCAAGGTGAAATATATCAAAGTTATCATTGAAACCTGCACCAGTATTTTCATGAACACAAGCATCAAATTCAAATGATAACAAAGTATTTGAGTAGATACCTTACCCATACCAGCTAGAATAGCAACAACAAATCACAACTCATCCAAACTAACCATACCTCAAACTCGAGTATACAAATCATAGATAGAACTTCATGTCATCAACATACCAACCCAAAATCTACAATCAAGTCTTTGTATATCCATCATCCTATCTCAATGCAACATACCAGTGAACAAAAAACCATAGAAAATGCCAACCAACAAAGTCTATATTAACACTAAAACAATCTTGTAGATATAGACAATACACATCCAAGTCATCCCACTTCAAGAAAGTGGGTAGCTAATCCACAACCTGCATAACTTGTAGATCCAAAACCAATAAAACATGTAAACTCATCATCACATCAGTAACCAGCAAACCAAGATATTAAAGAGGATAACCAAACATATATCTATAAACTCCCACTACATGAGTAATGCCAAATATGAAAATGGATCAAAGCATACCAAGTCTACTTATAGTACTTCACATAGAGGATATGGCTAACTCCTCTATTACATAGTGTAAAGGAAACATACAATGATATGGAAATCTTGTAAAAAAATACGTTGAAATATATCTCTCACCATTACTCTCTATAGCTCTCTCAAGTTCTTCACACTCAACCATGTGAAACCAAACATCTAGGAAGAGTATCATGACCAAAGAGAGAACCTGCAAATTAAACCTTGTCCTTGTTCCACATTAACAAGTACTAAGCTGTGTACAGTAAGATCTCCTTCACCATTCCCATACTAAAAGGATATCAACATCTTATCATTCAAATCAAATAAAAACATGGTATCAATAGATGTAAACCTCTCATACTAAAGGTAGATCAAACAAATTGATCATTCCCACAACAAAGGGAATATGCTCAAAACCACAAACCATTTCTTGTACCTCTCCAAATAAGTCCTCAGAAATAGATCCATAGCTCATGACCAAAACAAGGAGAACAATGGAAATCCATAAACCATGCATCTTCTTCTTAACAATTCTTCAAAGTATTTATATTCATGACTAACTCGTATGAGAATACATGATACAAAAAAAGAATGCATCTGATAGTTAGCTAATTGATCACGAACCAGTTAACTAATTGATGATGGAGTGACATACTAATTGGTCATGGACCTCTTAACTAATTGGTCATGGACCAATTAACTAATTGCTCATGGACAAGTTAACTAATTAATCATAGACTAGTTAACTAATTGATCATGGATCGGTTAACTATTTGGTCATGGACTAGTTAAATAATTGATCATAGAGTAGTTAACTAATTTATCATGGATTAGTTAACTAATTGATCGTGGATTTGTTAACTAATTTATTATGGACCAGTTACCTAATTGACCATGGACCTATTAAATAATTTTTCACGAAATAGTTAACTAATTGATCATGGACTTAAGAACAATTTTTTTTATTCATGCTCTACAACTTTCAAATTTTCTAAAGGTTTTTTGTGGTTTTGGTCATGGGGCTAGCTGGTGGGGGAGCCCAACGAGATTTCCCATCCATTGTGGTTGGTTTTGTGGTTGTAATAGGAGTGAAGGTTGCTTCTATGGCAAGGATAGATGGTGCAAAAGAGAATAATGCCTCTTTATCCTTCGAGGCCTTTTCTTGAGATGTTGAAAAGTCTCTTGCTTCCCCTCCCTTTGGTCTCGACTCCTTTTTCTCAAGGAAGATTTGGTATCCTATGTGGATAATTTGGTTTGCGAGATATCTCCAAATATGGTGAAACCTAGAGTTTTCAATCCTTTGGAGGTTTCCTATTTAGTGGAAGGTCTTGAAATTTGTGTTCTTGATGATATTATGAATGAGAAGATTGTTGGTCTTCAACTCTCTCTTGTAGGTGAGTTTATTTATTTTAGATAGATCAAGTAAGGAAATGGGAAGAAACTATTTGGAAACTAAAAGAGAGTGTCAACATAAGTGCAATGGTAAATGGTTTATTTCTATTTAGCTTTATGACTCACAAAGACCTGATAAAGTTGCTAACTAGGGGCTCGTGGGCATATGATAATAATTTTAAGAACTGTTTATCCTTATGCAATGGAAGCTTGGTTTTGATCCTTTGATAGATATTGGTTCAGTAGCCCCTACTTGGATAAGGCTTCTAGGGATTCCTTTGGATTTTTGGAATCATAAAAATCTTCCAAGGTATAGCTAACTCTTTTGGTCATATTCCAACGGTAGATAAAGTAACACAAGAGAAGTCTAGATTAGTGTTTGATAGGATTTGTGTTAATGTTGTTGTTAATAAGGTTTTAGCCTCTACTATCTCCCTGAGATCAAGGTTTGGGGTATGGAACCAAATAATAGAATATGAAAATGTTGGTATCTTTTGTCAAATCTATAGGAAGTTTGGTCACCTAAGTGATTATTGTAAGAAATATTTATCGAACAAAAACAAAATGATATCAACTCAATAGAATCATAATGTGATTATTGAGCCCTTATATATAGAAAATGTTATTTCTAACAATGGGGATAAGGGGAAGGAAAACCCCCAATATAGTTAGCAAAGGAAGGAAAGAACCAAAGGTAGGAGAAGTGAAGGGTTTTAATAAGAATAAGGAAAAATAATCATCAATTAACTTCGCTCAAGAGGAAGTTGTTTTACCTATGAAAGGTAAAGTTTTTGAAAGTTGTGTTAAAATTGGTGAAATTGATTCAAGAAAAAAGAATGAAAAGATTGACCCCACGAATCCTAACCTGGTTAAAGAAAACATGGTCAAGGAAAGTCATTTAATTTATTCTTCAAATTGTATTGGGGGTCTTAAAGGGGAGAAATCGATACAAGCCTAAATGAAGCTCAAAAAGTGAAGGATGATAATATAATTAAATGAAAGGATGAGGATTGTATTAGCTTGCCTGGGGATCACAATAAAGTAATGTGGGAATCCCTTGTTTTGTTGGGATTTGGAGTTAATGAATCTCGAACTCCTCCTATGAAGTCCTCTAAAGGAGAGTTGGAAGAGGATTGGACTCAATTAATGGGAAATCAAAAAAGAAAAAGAAAGAGTAGATGTTTGAGATGAACAAAAACAAGGGATACCTTCTCAGAGGGAAACTTGGGCTTAGTAGGTAGGTCACAATGTGGCTTTGGGTAAATAGAAAACTTTGGATTTCCTTTCGGAGTAAATGAAATAGAAGAAATGAAGATATTGGGGGCTTGGCCTCCACTTGTTAGTGTCAAGGCGATATTGATTCTCATAATGTTTGCAATGAATATATTGTCTTGGAATATTCATGGGTTGAATAGCCCTTCTAAGCAACATCTTATTAAATGTTGTATTGTTGATCTCAAAATTGACATATTACTCCTTTAGGAAATAAAGATGTTACATAGTCCACTTTTGATCAAATTGTTAAGAACATTTGGCCTTTTGTTGATTACTATGTTAGTGATGCAAAAGGGGCTTCTAGTGGAATAGCTACCCTATGGAATTCTTCTAGATAAAAGGTGCCAAAGGAAACTATTGTAAAAAATTATGATAACCCTAATGGAGGATATGAATACATCAGTTAAATAGAATCTTGTTAATATTTATGCTCCTAATTCTAGGTATGCTAGAGTTAATCTTTAGGATTATTTATCCTCTCTTATTTCTAGTAGACATGAGAAGTATTTAATAATTGGTGGGTATTTTAATACACCTCAGTTTCCTTTAGATGACTTATTTGATAGCATGGTGGACCTTGCCAATTTTCTTTCATCTCAGAGACTGATGGATATTGATCTCCAAGGCTCTTTGTTTACTTGGTCCAATAAGAGACATGGAAGTAATCACATTCAAGTTAAACTAGATAGGTTCTTGATTTCTAACTGTTGGAATATTCTGCCTAAGCTTACTTTATTTGCTCTTCCTAGAACAGGCTCAAATCACAATGCAATCCTTTTGGATTCAGAGGAGGTTGTGGCTAAAGGTCCCCTTCCTTTTAGATATGAAATAATGTGGACTTCTCACCTTGAATTTAAAGATCTAGTCCAAATTTGGTGGAATCTCCCATGTCAAGGTACTCCCATATATTGTTTAGCTCAAAAATTAAAAAGGGTTAAAGATAACTTGGTTAAAGGTTGGAATAAGGTTACCTTGGCAAAAAAATTCTTAAGAAGAACATTTCCACCAACCTTAAGGAGATGCAGGGAAGAATGGAGAAAGAAAATAGTGATGTCAAAACTTGTGTTAAAGAAAGGGAAATATGAATGGAATGGACTAAAGTCTCAAAGATGGAGGAAATCTTCTAGAAACATAAATTGAGAATTTAGTGGTTAACTGAGGGTGATAGAAACACAAAAAAAATCATCAGTCCACCATGAAAAATAGAAAAAGGAATAGAATAAGACCTCTAGTTAAACATGATGGTTTTGTCCTCACTGAAGAAAATGATATTGCAGATATCGTTGTTTCCTTGTTTAAATATTCTCTTGCTAATTCTAATCCAAATTCCTCTGGTCTAGAAGAACTCATTGATATTATTGCAAATGTGGTCTTTGATCGAGACCTTAAGGAGTTGGGGAAGTCTGTTCAGATATAAGAGGTAAAAAATGCAATGTTCTCTTTTGGAGCTTATAAGGCTTTGAGGCTTGATGGTTTCCCTCTTGCCCTTTTTCAATATTTTTGGGAGGTGATTTCTATAGACCTCTGAAATACTACTAGGGGTTTTTTAGATTAGGAAGGCTATTAAACCAAATAAATTCTACCTACATAGTGCTAATCCCAAACAAAGATGATGCTTCCTCTCTACAGGATTACAGACCTATAAGCTTATGTAACACTGTACAATTTTTTTCTAAGCTTATTGTCAATAGGTTGAAGGTGGTTCTCCACATAATGATTTCCCCCAATCAAAAAGGGTTTGTTAAAGGTAGGCAAATTTTAGATGTTGCCTTGGCTACTCATGAGTATACTCACTCTATGGAGTTCAACAAGAAGTCAGGTATGGCACTACAATTAGATATCTCTAAGGCTTATGATAGAGTTTCTTGGCAATTATTGATGTCTATTTTGTAGAAGTTTGGGTTTAAAGGTAGAATTTTGAATCTGATCAAAGTCTATGTTACCACCCTAAAGTGTTCTATCTTGATGAATGGTGTTCCAAAAGGGTACTTTTCTTGTGGGAGAGGTCTAAGACAAGGTGACCCTCTCTTCATACTTGTTTATAATTGTGGCTGAAGTTGTTGGGAGGAATATCCAAAAAACTTGATCAAAGACTTCTTAAAGGGGTGAAAGTTGCTTCTTCTTTGCCTCTTGCTTCCCATCAATAATGTGTGGATGATATTATTCTTTTTGGAGAATCCTCAATGGTTGAGACTGCTCATTGGAAATCTATTTTAGAAGACTATGCAAGAGCTTCAAGACAATACATCAATTATATGAAGAGAGTTGTATTTTTTTAATGTGGATTAGATGGTTAAGGAAAGAGTTATAAGGATTATTGGATGCCAAAGTGTTGTTTTTTTGGCCACTTATCTTGGTTTGACTTTAATCTCAAAAAATCCTACAAATAACTACTGGAATAGTATAATTGAAAGGATACAAAATAAGTTGGTTGGGTGGAAAGGAAAGCTCCTTAGTCAAGCTGGTAAACTTCAACTCCTCAAAGCTTCCCTTCAAAACATTCATGTCTATTATCTCTCCCTTTTTAACATCCTTGCCTTCATTGCCAATAAAATTTAGCAAATTCAGAGGAAATTCCTTTGGACTGGGACAAAATAAAGTCTAAGATGGCTTTGGTTAGTTGGGAAAAGGATTGTATGCCAAAAAATTTTGGGGGCCTTTGTATTAGAAGGTTGAAAATTTTCAATAAGGCCCTTCTTACTAAAATAGGATAGAAATTTCTTGAAGGAGTTAAAGATTGGGTTGAAATTTTGAAAGTCAAATATCTTGGTAATGATGACCAAGGAGTTTCTTGCACTCCTTTGATTTTCCAAATGGTTTAGTGATCTGGAACAACTTGGTTAAAATCATAAATAAAATAAAATAGGGGATTAGAAGGAGAGTTATGGTTTAAAGACTATTTTCTGGGAAGATATTTGGAACAATGGTCCTACTCTATCTTCATTTAATTAGCTTAATCAAATTAAGGAGACGCTAATTTGAGTTAATGGTAGGTATCTTAATGGTTATATTGACTAGGGAGGTGACATTCCCATATGGATTTTTTGTTGGGAACAACTGATTGGGGGAAGGATTTTAAGGGGAGGAAGACAACAAGAGTGGGATGTTGATATTCAGTTGTTAAGAAATCAGATTGGAGACTATTTTTTTTTCTCATAATAAGGAGGATGAATGGATCTGGAGCATACTTCCTTATGGGCTATTCACAGTTAAATATACTTATGTAATGATGGAACAACCTCTTCTTCCTCCTATCAATTTTGATTGGAATTAGGTGCAGAATCCTAAACTTGTCCCTCAAATTAATTGTTTATGGTGGGTTGTTGTTCATGGTAATATCCTTACTATTGACAATGTTAATAAAAGAGGTTTCCAATTTATTAATATATGTTGCCTTTGTTATGAGGATGTTGAGAATATAGAACATATTTTCTTGCATTTCTCTTTTTCTAGAGAGGTTTGGAATCATGTCCTAAGGAATCTCTTGGTTGATTTTGGGTTTTCTCTTGCACTCTTAAGGATTTTGTGATTAATTAGAAAATTTGTCCTTTGGAAAGAAAGAAACAATAGAATTTTTTAGGGATTAGAAGAGAAACAACATGGATGTGTTTATGAGTATAAAAAAAGTGGAGGAAAACATAAATGTTGTAAATTATGGGTTTTCTAAATTGATGCCATCTAATGGAGAGCTTAATAATAGAAAAAAACTGGGGGATTAAGAAAGACTTCACTAGGCTAATTCAGTAAAAATATTGTGTACAAGAAAAACCAAATGGCTCCCTCTTGAGGAAGGATGGATAAAACTGAATTTTGATGGATGTTATAAAGGTAATCCAAGAATGGTTGTTGTGGGAGGAGTGATTAGAGATCACAAGGGATACCTAATCGAAGGATTCATTAAGAATTTAGGTACCTATTCTAGTAATATGGTAGAAGCTACTACTGCTTGGTGGGTGTAAAGAGGTTAAAAGAGAGAGGCTTTAACCGAGTTATCATAGAAGGAGATTCTAAGATGATTACTGATATTTTGAAGGGAGATTCTTCTATGCCTTGGATGATAAGAGATATGATGAAACATTGCAAAAAATTAACTAGAAACTTCCTTCAGTCCAAGATAACCCACACTTATAGGGAAGGTAATATGGTTGTTGATGCTACTTCTTACGAAGGCAATTCTTGCCCTAATTGGGTTAGTTGGGGGTTTGATCAAATCCCACCAAAAATAAAAGAAGTTATTTCCAATGAAAGGTTTGCTAATAGAAGGGAGTTTAATATTTGTAATAATGATACTTAATCAGGGTTTAGCCTCGAGGAGGAAGAGGGGAAGTGATGTTTATTAGATTGATAAAACTATTAAAGGTGTTAATCCTTTACATATCAAAGGTAGGGAGCAAAATATTGTTGTCATTAAGGAGGATGTAATTATTATTATTTAGAAAGGGATGGGGACTAGATATTGTAGAATGGATTCAAAGTTGAAAATATTGTTGTGATTAAGAGAAAAACAGTGCCCTTATAATCATTCTTATAAGGACACAAAAGGGTTGTTATATCATCCTCCAAATCCTAAAGATACTTTGGAAAGATATGTTATAATACGCATGTAATACAATCTAATTTTAACATGAGCTCTGTGTCTATTTCCATTCCCTTAAGGATGATTGATATGTATGAGTTTAAAATTAATTGTAGTACTTTTGGACACTATATTCATGACAAGTGAAATGTTAATCAGAAGAAGCTAACTATTAGCCCAACTCATTTTACAACATGTGATTTTCCTTTTTAAGCTTCCAAGGGATCTCGCAGCAATCTTAATTCCATTTCTCTCTCTCTATGCATTAAGGCGGTTGGTTTTTTGGTGTTTAATCTGGTGTTGAGGAAGGCTTCGAGAAGAAACATGGGTGTCTTGAGGAAATGCATTGAGCCTCTTTCTTGCATCCCATCGAAGTAGAATGTTGAGTTGTGGAATATTTTTCAGGAGGTTGGTCTTACACCCTTCTTTCAAGCAATGCAAGGGTATAATGATGTGTTTACTTCCAAATTCTATAATTCGTGGAAGGGTGGACATGTATCTATTGTTGGTCTCCATTTCACAATGATTACACAACTCATTATGAACATAATGGGGTTAAAATGCAAGGGTATTAAGGTGGAAAAGGGCAATAATGGAAATTACGAGAGGTTCATTGATAATTTCTTCGAAGAGGGGGGAAAACTTGAAAGATTTCAAAACAGCTTCAACAAAGAGAAGTTTCCCACACCTTTTAGCATGGTAAGTCTTCATGTTATGTGATATTTTGAAAGTAAACCAAAGTGAAAAAACAACCTTCCTAATGCAAATCTTCAGGAGAGGGTTGCCAAACTTTGTTTCAAAACTTTATCATTTACAGTTTCATTTAAGATTTCACATTCATTTAAGTTATTTTTCAAATTTAAGCATTAAATCATAAGACATAGAATTTACATCTGAAAACCCTTTCAAGAAAATCCCACACACCAAAGCATAGATCAATTATATTACAATAAAAAGCAATTACAATACAACTTCTTGAGTTTATGCTCTTGTAGGTGTTACTACACTGTGATGCAAGATTCTAGAGTGAATTTGGTGGCATGACAATATCTTAAAAATTATAATACAATCACATTACAATGTACTAAGGCATTAACATATTTATATCGCTCATACATGGGCACCCAAGATTGTCACATGTCATTCCCACAATCTTTGCATGCATGCAAACTGAAACTGACAACATGCATGAGTCCCAAGTGATATGAAAAGCAACAACTCAACATGCAACAACATGCAAAGAATGCAACTCCCAAAAAAAGTAACCTCACATGTTAGGTGTCCCCATACATAAAATCAAGTCAATTGCCAAATTTGAACTCATCTTTGACTCCTAGTCACTCCTAGTGGCAACTCAATCTTTGTTTAGCAATATTCCTCTCTGAACACCAGTCAACAATTCAAACCAATGCCACATGGCATCATGATGCACCTCCTTGAATAATTCACAATGCAAAATTCTAGAAAGAGCACCTAAGTGACAAGTTTTACTCTATGTTGCTTTCCATTCTCCAAGAAAGGAATGTGCACACAATTGAGCCCCACTAAATGCTAACTTGCAAAATAGAATGCCACATGTCAACATGACAGTCATTTTAGAGGTATAAACATTTTCCTCTTCCCAAAGGAGCGCCCATGTGACAAGTGTCACATTTTCACCCTTTGCACCTTGCATGTAAGAAGCCAACTCATTGTTGGGTCCCACAAAGTGCCTTAGCAACTTGGAAACTTATATTTTTGCATTTAATAAATTAAATCAACAACATAGGAGAAAATAAATTAACTATTTTAACATGGGACTCACTAAGGTTGAGACACCTTAATTCCAACATTCTCCCACTTGTTGAAGACCTTATAGGAGTCTTTGTATCACACTTAGGCCATAAGGCCAATTAAACCAACACATCATCTAAACTTATCTATACTCACTGGCTTTGTTCATGCATCTATAAAATTCACGAAAGTGTCAATTTTTTCCAAATTCACCTTTCCATCTTCCACCATAGCTCGAACAAAATGAAATTGCACATCAATGTGCTTTGTTCTAGCATGGAAAGTAGGATTCTTTGCTAAACAAATAGCACTCTAGCTAGCACAACAAATAGTATTTTTTTCTACATCAAAGCCAATATCAAACACAACCTCTTAAGCCAAATGGCTTCTTTACAAGCACAAGTAGGTGCTATGTACTCTACTTTTATAGTGGACAAAGAAACTACAACTTGTTGCTTACTCATCCAACTTATAACACCACCAAACATCGTGAAAATATATCCACTGGTGGACCTTCTATTATCAATTTCACCTACCCAATTAGAACCCACATATCCATGAATGCTCATTGAATGTTGAGGTCCAATAGGATAAACATGAAAACATAGGGAATAATCAAAAGTACCCCACAAGTACCTAAACACTCTCTTCACGACATCTGAGTGCACCCTTCCAATATTAGCCATAAAACGACTAAGGACTCCCATTACTTGGGAAATGTCTGGCCTTATATAGACCATCGCATACATTAAGCTACCAACAACACTCGCATAAGGAACTCTGGTCATGTCCTCCATCTCGAAAGGATATTTTGGACAATCCTCCACATAAAGCTTCATCCCCTACATTACAGGAACAACTAACAACCTAAAAGTAGCCATGTTGAATCTCTCCAACACATAGTTTTCACACTTACTCTGGCTAAGCCAAAGCTTTTTGTTATCTCAATCCTTAGAATATACCTTGCCACTATTACACCCCGTCTCTTAGTTACCGGGTTACTTTTACCTTGTAAGTAAATAAGATATGATAAATGTTTATCAAAACTTTAATATGTTCAATAAGAGAATGAAATATTTAATATGCCTTATGATTTCATTGCTTTTAAAGGTATGAATATGTTCTATATTGATAGGAGATGTGATGAGTAAATATGTATTGCAATGTGAATGCTTAGATGATGCAAATGGTTTATGACGTTAATGGATTCTATGTGAATGACTAACTATTGTTATGGTGAACTAAGTTGAATGCAAGAACAGGTTCAAGCCTTTGGAAGAGAGGGGAAGTATCACTCAAGAGAAGAACTTGGTCTTGTAACCTTTAAATTCGGCCTTACTGAGCATTCACACACTCACACCCTAGTTGTTCTTAGTTAAGTTAAGTCAGTAATGGGTAAGAGATCTTTTGTTTTGATTATGAATGTTTATGTTGGTTTGCAATCTTGTTTTATGATCGTTTGGAATGAGGGATGTTATAAAGTCTTGAAGTTGTGTTGAAGTCCTTCCTTGAGTGTTTACTTTTATATCAATGAGATATATGCATTTAATGTATATCTATGTACATGTGTACATGTCTATGGTAAACTCATACATGTGAGTAAATATGTACAAGAGTATACATAGGCAGACGTACCTACGCATGCTCATGGACGAATTACCCATATGCATGAAAATATTGATTGGACTAAGGTGACATATATATATATATACATTCCATGTATATTTGTCAATCAATGGAATTGTATGTATGAGTGTTTTATAAAGATATTGAAATTGAATTACGTATATATACGTAGTATATATATATATACAATTGTATATATATAGGTAATACTATTCTGTATATTTATATATTATATGAATATGTTTGTTAATAAAATGTATTTGGTAAAATTTATGAAATGAATATATATACACTTTGATAGATAAATATGTATATATATACACATATATATATATATATATATATGTGAACACAAGCTATTGATATAATTCCCAAGCGCATAACATAGTATTGATTATCATTGTTAATATTGTGAAGAAAAGCACATATTATAACACATGGTGCATATATCACATGGAACAACTTTTAGTGGAATGTGATCCAATGCATAAAGTTTAATAAGACCAAGTCAAAACAAAGAACAAGCACGTAAGAGTTGATGTTGTTGTGTAAATGTTTTAGAATGAAGTAAATGTTGTTTAGAAACCTATGGAATATGTCTGTGATTAGAGAGATTTTCAAGTTAGCTGCAAGTAGCATAAACTTAATTAAACCCCTAACAACAATAGAGCACAAAGGAAACTAGAAGCAAATAAACATGAAACAAAGTCACCTAGTCTTCAAGCCTCCATTGATTGACCTCCATTGGCCTTCTCCATCTTGTTGCAAATCATATGATTGCCCTCATATTGAAGTGCAACTATAACCTATGCCTAAGACAAGTAAGATATTGAAGTATTGAAATATTGTATGCTCAAGTACTCAAGTTCTCAAGCATGCTGAAAATAACTCTGTGTGTCTAAAATGACTTGAGAGAGGGCCTTTTAAAGAATGCCAAATTGAGAATGGATGGCTAGGATTAAAATTTTATAAAAACCTAAGATCAAAGGCCAGGATTCAATGTGATGAGGACCATTAGGGTTAGGGAAACATTAGGTCAAAGTTAGGGCAAGCTTTGAAATAAAGGGTTGAGATTTAATTGAAAGCAATTAAACCAATGGTGGATAAAAAGAGATAATAAGACAGAAGACAATAAATAATTATTTTAATTATTTATTTGGTGAGATGGAAAGTGCGTTAAATAAATAAATTTATATAATTGAAGCATAAATGGTGATGTTAGTGAATAATTAATGGTAATTATTTAATTGTAGGTGAGGGAGAAGTGTGGTCATCATAGAAAAATATGATCTGCGGGTCTAGGCCATTTTTATGTGTCTACATTTTGCCCCTCTTTGACATAATGCAATTTATCACATTATGTCAAAGAAAAAGTCAAAATATGTCCCTGTGTGAAGGTAGGGAGAGGAAGGATGATGAGGAGGTACTAGTATGCCCCCTTGAGAGGACAGGTAGGTTCAAAGAACACGATTGTGCTCTCAAAATGAATGAGAAGACTATAGGATGAATGAATAGAAGAAATGTTAGCATGGAAGACATGGATGTTAGGACGAAAAAGGAATACTTCAATATTTTGCAAATAACATAATAGGCATTGCATAATCATCATTGGGTGGTAAATGTGACAAATGGACAACAAACACCATGATATGACATAGACCAAGGTGTGCAAGGTCATCCACTTGTGAAAAATAGACAGTTGCAGACAAGGAATGTCCTAACTCATACTAAGGGCCAAGTTGCCCCAGTCTTTTTGTCAAGACATGCCAAAGATAGCAATCAAGGAAAAATAGGTCATGAGACATCATCACACCTCTAAATCCTTCATGGGACATCCTCGAGGTAGTTAGTAACATGACCAAGAGGCAAAACAATAAAAAGACAAGACAAAATAGACTAGCAAAATCAACAACCATTGAATATGTTTGCCAATGTTTGTCGAAGGTTGATTGCTTGACAATTTGATAGTTTGATAGTGCCTATCATCAGGAAGGACACATCCTAAAAAGGTAAATGATGATTTGACAAAGCATGTCGTCAAGAAGGACACATCCTGAAAAGGCCAATGACTGTGATAGAGCCTGTCATTAGGAAAGACACATCCTAAAAAGGCAAATGACGTTTTGACGAGGTCCAATTCCAAGAAGGATGCATCTTGAAGGGGACCATAAAGTGACTATGTTGACACTATTTTGGAAATTTGACTGATTGTTGACTTGATTATTAATTGGATTATGTTGTCAGTTGGTTCATGATTTGAATGTTGACGTTCAAATGTCTATCTTATGTCCTAGTTTGACTATGTCTAACTTATTTGACCGACATGACGAACCCTAAAGGACTGACCTAGGTGGCCTCGGGGGCTCGTCGATAGATGGCCTTGCCTACGTCATGCACTGAGAGACCTCGTAGTTTGACATGACTCTTGACTTTGCTGAAATGACAAAGGGTTGAATCATGATTTTATTTGAAAACAACTAAAGGACTTGACCTAATGCCTCAGGGGCACATTGACAGATGGCCTTGTTTATGTCCAGTCACAGAGGCAACATAGTTTGACAATGACAAAGATTGATCTAACTGAATCTAATTCTATTTTTTCGAATTTTAAAAATTATTTGGATGTTTTGTGTTTTTGACATGTTTTGATTTTTGTGGATTTTTGAAATATTTTGATTTTTTTTGTCTTTTTGGAATATTTGTTTTTTTTTGTCTTTTGTCAAATATTTGACATAGTGATGTAAGTTAAGGACTTTCCCCTAGTTAGGTATAAGACCAAATTATTATGGATGAAGACTATAAGGATCATGAAAATTATATATGAATGATGCCTACAATCAATCGAGCAAGCACACACAAGAATCTAAGGACAACTATGATCTTGCCCCTAGTCAAGTTGAATACCAATTGATAGGTGATGATGATTATGATGTTGTTTGATGTGGGAAGGACACATCCTGAAGCAACATGAGGTGGATGATTATGTGACTAAAGGATCAAGGTTTGCAACAAGGCTAGAAACAAAGCCAAGGAATGTGTTGGACGACGTGTTAGGTTGCATAGCAAGAGTGTATGGATTAGGCTGGTTGCATTTGGAATGACTTCTTTTTAGGATTGAATGGGATGATGGAAGGATGTTGGATAAGCAGATTAGAATCATTAAATCAATGACAAGGGAAAACCAAGTTCCAACAATAGGTATGAAAAGGTAATGGACAAGAGGATTTTTGGATGGTAGAATTAGCACATGATCTCCAAGGACTATATCACATAGGAATAATTATGTGTTCTTTGAGGTATGGGTTTGGATAATGTTATGAAGGCAATGGCATGATATTTCATGGATAGTGTATGACCAAAGGATAAACATGTCAAGATTTTTCCCAAAGCATGATTTATGTTTGTACCCAAGTCCTTATCTAGATCAAAGTAGGTGGGAAAATGGATGGGAATGCTATGAATTAAATAGATGGATAGAAATGTCATAAGAAATGTCATGGGAAGGGTATGGGAGATAAGACAACTTTCCCCCAAGTGTAAAAGTCCACATAGATAATTGCTTTTACACATAACGCTTGTTTGCCAGGCTTTCATCATGCAACTTATCCAAAGTGCCATAAAAATGGTTTTCACTATTGAACGAAATTTTTCTCTTTACTATTTTTCTTGATTTTTTAAATTTTCGTGGTGTCACCAAGATGCCTGTTTGCCAGGTTTTCATCAATGTGACAATTTTTTTGGATTTTTGGATTTTTTTGTATTTTTAATATTTATGGATGGCCTTGATATTTTAGCTAATCACTAAATGGTATGAATTCGTTGATGGTGCTGATAGAGAGATTGGAGCCATGATATGCCAATAATGACTTGTATGAAGCATTTTCCTTGTCAGGATCATAGCACTTGCATACAACTGATTGATGCCATTGCAATCCTTGTTGATACTAGAGTTGGCCTTATTAGAATACGCACATCGTGATAGAGTGCCATGAGACTCCTTATGATAAAGAGTTGCTGCCAAGATGTGACGAATTTGTGAGGTATGTGTTTTAGACTTTAGGCACGATGTAGGATTATGATGGATGATGGTAGATGTGGAAGGGTTGGTTAGACATTTGGATGAATCACTTTTTATTTTCCAATCTTGGTATGTTGAATGGAAGAGTTTGGAATTTTGATTAGGATGGCGTTTGGAACCAACACTTTTATATGTCTTACTTGATGACCATTTTGAAGGAGGTGAACATTTATTATGTGGGAGTCCTCTTTTCTTGTGGCTCCACATTTTGATTGACTTTTGGATTTGGAATATTTTCTTTGCTTGATCCATTTTTCATTGGGGTCCATTTTAACATCATTTGTCCACTAGACTTTTTGTTTGATCCAATTTCCTTTGACATTTGATTTTGAACTTTGGATTTGTAATAATTTTATTTTAATTGGTTCCAAATGGATGGTTTAAGATATTGGGAATGACAGTTTATGGTGTGGATGGAAGGAGTGTTGTCAACAACTTATGACAAGGACTACTCATGGCCCCTATTTTGATGTTTGTATTGGATAAAGTGTCCCCTAAGATCATGGAGGTATCACTAACATCATTTGATTTTATGACCTTGATGTCTAGGATTTTCATAGAACTGTATTGGTTCTCAAATGCCTTGCTCGTGTATGCCTAGTCCTCTTCCTTGATACTGCATGATTTGACATATTCTCTTTGCGATGGGATATTTGTCATTTTGGAAGCAAGATGCAAGCCCATGATTGTCTATGTGGAGATCATTACTCATTATTTTCTCATCTACAAGAAACCTTGTTGTAACAAAGATAGATGATCCTAGTTGATAAGATGTTGTAGCTTTATTGACATGTGGGATAAATTTATGATTAACATCTTTGGTCTAATTTTGTGACATATTAGATTCAAATGATTCTATTAGTGCTTCCAATTTGATGTCAAAACCATCTTTATGGTCATTGTCATAGAGTCCTATGAATTTAGCTATAGCTTGATCATTTGTGAATATGTCTAGAATAAGAGACTCTTGTTCTAGAGGAAGATCATCTATGTGTCTCACGGGTGCAATTGTCTCATCTGCAATGGTGGAGGTGGTTGAAATGTGGATGTCATGAAAAGGGTTAATATTTTGATCTATGATTGGGCTATCATGGATAACCTGATCTTGATTTGTTTTGAGGTTTATTTCGTCATGCTTTGGGTCATGCTCTTGACATATGTCGAATGATTTAGGCAATGGAATGATATGATTTTCTTCAATGGACTCAATATTTGGACATGGAAATGATGGAGTTTCAATGGTAAGATCCTTTTTGGGATTGGTAGGCAATGGCGAACATGATTGTGATAGATGGCTAGATGGTGGAGTAGCAATTTGACTAGATTTTCTAACTTTCTTTTCATTTCGCATTTGAACAAGTTTCCTTGCTAGTCATCCTTGGAGAGCATTAATTACCATGGTCTTATTGGATGGTATAGTAGATTGGGATGTATTGGATTGGAATGGATCAGTGGAAGGTTAACTAGTATAGGATGTAGAGTCTTGGTATGTATTAATGAATGGTGGACTAGGATAGGATGCGGTGTCTTGGAATGGATTAGTTAATAATGAACTAGAATAGGACGTGGAGGCTTGGAAGGGATTAGTGGAAAGTTGGTTTCCCTTGTCAAGGTTAGGATAAGGGAAATAAGTGGATGTTTGTTGTGGATTAATGGCATGGATTGTGCTAAGGGACTCTTGATAGTGAGGGTAGATGGATGGAGGACTAGGGTTTATGAGTTGTTGGTAAGAGGGATGGATGAATGGTTGACTATGGGTTGTGGGTGATTGGAATAGAGAATTAATCCAATGTCTCTTGAATTCTATGGCTTGTTGGGCTTGACCATTACAAATTAATTGGTATTCAACTTGACTAGCAAGCATATCAAGGTGAATTGAAGACATGGTGGTGAGGTGAAGTCTAGAAAATGACAATGCAAATGTATGACTTAAGCCTAAGGTATGCAACCTAAACTATGTTTTTGAATTTTTTTGGTATTTTGAAGATAAAAGATGTCTAATGTATGCAACAATACTAAAAGTGATAGTGGTAATGTTGGATGTTATGAAGTCTAAAATGGAGGAAAATGCTCTTTTAGGTCTAAAATTTGTGGTTTAAAGGATGCAAATGACTAAGAGGTGATGGATACCTATAATGAACTCGAGGGATTAAACACTTTTGAAAGATGTAAGAATAGGATCACTAACTATCCAAGGGTAAACCAATGTTTCAACTAGGATTGTCAAATGGCATTTTTCTAGGACAAGTGAAAAAAAGTGACAAGGTGAGTTTCTTGACTAGACTTGTGAGTAGGAAATTATCACCAAAATGATGAAGTTAAAAACGACTTGGTAAAATGACAATATTTTGTTGAAGTAATGATGTGTGCCAAGGTATAGAGAGTTCTTCTATCCTAAAATCCACAAGGTTTGAAGCCTAAAGGTTTGAAAAAGGAAGCATAATGTGATGTTGAGATATGCAAGTAATGAGGATGCTAAGGTACCTAAAATGGTGATCTAATAATGGAATGCTGATATGCAAGGTGAATGAATCAAGTTTTTGGTTTTAAACAAGAATCACAACAAGAAGTTTGTCTGAAAATGGATCTCAAGAGTTTGACCTAATTTTGACTATTTGGTTTGAAAATATTGCTTGGTGTAATGTTGTGAAGTGTTACAATTTTCAATTGTAAGGTTTCTTTGCTTGTTTGTTTGAATACACACACATAAAACACAAGCAGACAAAATATTTTTTAGGTTTGATCTTGAAAAACACTTTGCACAACCTACGCTTCTCAAGAGATACCACTTGCTAGATCCCCACTTGGATTTTTCCAACCACTTAAACAAGGTAGACAACTAGAGACTTGGTGGCATTGGCTCCCCTCCACAACACTCACTTCTCAAGCTCACTAAGTCTCAATTCCCCAAAGAGGAATTTCTACCTTTGCACATGCTTAGTGAAGACGTGAGGTGACTTCAAAATGACTATTCTTGTGCTAGCAAGTGAAAAAGGATTTTGGCCACTAAAACAAAGATTCTTAATGAATACTCGGGGACATGGCACCTCACGAGCGTCCAACAAGCACTTAAGGCTTTAATCACTCTACTAGGGGCTCTTATACGTTTGATGGTAGGTACCCTATTTTGAGTGACACTGCACAACTAAGGCATGCATACCATGGGGACTTGATGGTTTAGTCTATTCCTTTTATATACCGACCTGAGTGAAAAAACTGGTTGGAGTCATTCCCTCTTTCGAGGCAAGCCCCTCTATAGGTAACAAAAGCAAGACAAAGATGTTTTTGATCACCCAAGATCACATGAAGCGCAAGGGGAGTGCATACACAAAAACCTTTGCCTCACACTTGCATAAAGTTCATTTTAATTCCAAAATCCAAATGTGTGGGTGGTTATACAAAATGTCTAAAGGTGTTTCTAATTCTCAAGATCACCAAATGGCGTGAGAGAAGCGCATACACACCTAGAAACAAAATGAAAACCACAAGACAACGCAAGCACTAGTAAATTTTAAACCCGCCGATGATGTCAAATCAAGCACTCAAGTTCTTTTTAGGTCCACTAATCATTCTATGTGAAAAAGGCACTCAAAATAAAGCAAACTAAAGTAAGAGCCCTGCAAAACATGATTAATAGTTTTGACCTCCAGTATTTGACAAACAAAAGGTTAAGGTTTTAAATTTCAAATCTTGAACACTTGAACCTGCAACAAAAAGGTCAAAGATTAGCTATAAAAATGAAAATTAAACTAAAAAAATGACATTAATCTAATTAAGAAAAATTGAAAGTTAATCTAACTAAGTTAACCCAAAAAAATTAATCTAAATTATTCTAGATTAAGGCTATCTAAAGTTGATCTGAATATTAAACTAACAAAATTAATCTAGGTTAAAATTAATTATTAAAATTAATCTAATCTAACTAAGTTAACCCAAAAAATTAATCTAAATTATTCTAGATTAAGGCTATCTAAAATTGATCTAAATATTAAACTAACAACATTAATTTAGGTTAAAATTAATTATTAAAATTAATCTAACAATTAATCTAAGTTATCATTAACAAAATTAAAAATCAATTAAATCTATTCAAAATTGAAATTAGAATAATCTAAATTGTCCAAAATTAACCTAAATCCAAAAACTAGCAATTTTATCTAAATTAACATTAAGATTAACCTAACAAAATTTACCAAACATAATTTAAATTTTAAATCTAGCTATGAACTAAGTTGATCTATCTAAAATATAATATAAATTAAACTAAAAATCTAAATGAAATGGAAATTTTAAATTAAAATCTAAATCCAAAATCTTAAAAAAATCTAAACTAAAAATCTAAATTAAAAATCTAAACTTAAATCCTATATTAAAATCCAAAAAAAAAACTAAAATCTTAAAAATTTAAAATCTAATTAAAAAAAAACTAAAATTTGGACTAAACGAATTTTAAAATCTAACTAAATCAATTGTAAAATCTAATTTAAAAAACTAAAATCTAACTAAATCAATTGTAAAATCTAATTAAAAAAAATTAAAATCTAACTACATCTATTTTAAAATACAATTAAAAAAACTAAAATCTAACTAAATCTAATTAAAAAGCTAAACTTAAAGTGTACATTAAATCCATTAAATCAAAATGAAATATATTTAAAAATGTAGTCCTTTGCTGCAGCCTATAAACGAATAGCATTGGAGCTCGCCAAATTGAAGAAATGAAAGTTCAAGACCAAGTCAAGTTCAAAATGAGAACAAGTTACTTGCCAAGCACGAGACTTCTTCTTTGAATAGCCTAAATCACTTGATTGCATAGCTAGCTTACTATCTCAAAAAAAAAGTGAACTAGAGAAAGCAACTGCAAGGGAGCGCACATTTACAGCTAATTTGGATGATCTTAAGGGTAGACTGAGTCCTTCAGTGAGGAAGATTTTGAAGGAGTGAAACCAATGGCATTGGGGAAAGTGACAAATACCAACAAGAAAGGTTTGGAGGGGCAGAAACCAATAGCACTGGGGAAAGCTGCAGAGGTCAATACTAGTGAAGATACACTCATGTGTTCAACCATCAGCTATGGCAAGGCCTCATAAACATGGCTTTGATGAGAGGTTTTCAACTTGAACACTTCATAAGCATGGTCAATCACAATTAATGTTGTAATATTTAAAAATAAAAAATGTTAATTAGAAGTAATGTATCAATACTCCAAAAGCGAAAATGTCAAGCCAAATTAATACATGCAGGTTGTGGGTTCCATCAAATTTTAGCACAACATTAATGTAATCAACTTTTAGCACTAATAGAGTTGTCGGTTGACTTTTGTAAACATTTGCTTGATGCTTCCAAAGAGAAATAGTAAAATGTGTTGAGCAGCAAGGGTGCTCAAAGCCGGAAGTAGCACGAAAGGAGAGCTTTAGTTCACAGGTAGTGCACCAAACTGGAGAGGTGAAATACCAGCGCACCAAACCAGCAAAGAAGATCTCTAAAGATGTTAAATTTTATATGCCACCATCTTCTATCCACCGATGAAATGTATGCAGAGACAATTTTAAGAAAAGGCGTTAGAAATTTTAAGCAAGACAAAAGTGATTATAGATACCATGCCCTTCATCAACTCTTCTTTGCCCACGCCAAAAGAAGTGTTGACTTGATTTGCAGACTTGTATGCAAATGATGTGCTACCTATATGGAAGTTGAGGTGTAGATGGGCCTAACAGCAGTGCGAATTATACTTGTTATCATTATGTGTGCGAGTTAGTAGGACCCAAATGGAGTATGGGTGTGAAAAGCAGACATTTCTTAAATAACTATATTGCAGAGTTGTAAGTAAATAATATTAGGTGGTTGCTTGTAAGATTTGGCAGTAGAGGTGAGGCATGGTGAAAACGCTCATGGGCACAAATCCCATAGTAAAAGATCTAATGCATAGAAGGTAGAGCCTGGCATGTTTTTCAACACTCTTTCCATGCTTGAGAAATGCCTAGAGCAAATGATGCTATTGGAAGTTCCCAAAGTTGTTGAAAGAATGTAGAGACTAAATATCACAGTCAACAAAAATGGAAGAAGATGTTGACAAATATTTCAAGTCATTGTGGAAGGATGCAAATGCAGTGATTGATGCTCAACTTGAAGCAAAGGAAGCTACTATGTGTGACATGGTGGAGATGAAAATATCTTATCAGAATAGGTTGTAGGAGAAAAGTGAAAAAAATAAAATATCGACATTCAAATTACTTATTCAAATCCAAACTAAGTATTTGTTTTCTGTCATATCTTCTACTATCAAGAAGAAACTAGAGATAATTTTTTATTCTACAATAAGCATAATGTTCAAACAAACTTCACATGGCACAAGATTGACTTTGCATGACACAAGAGTGGTGACTTTTAATGCCCATAATTTTATGCTAGGCAAAAACACAACTAACAAATTTTTTTTTAAACATTAATACAAAATACTTACATTTAGCATCCATGCATGTGCATGGTAACCCACTACATGCATCAGGTGGTGTTGCTCGTGCAACATCATTACTAATTCAACATGAGGGCAAGGTATGAGGGGGTGGCGAGACTGAGTGCGTGAAGTCAATTGTGTGCACCCTTGAACAAGTATTGTGTTGGCTCAAAAACCAGGTTGCATGGGTAAGGACGTGTTATGGATAACTTCTGATACTAAAATGATATTTACACCAATATATCATTAACATTATGAATATTCTCATCTAACATTTTTTTGTTTCTTTTTTTGTATTAATCATATTAAGATAAAGCCCAGTATTGACATCTATATTTATATTGATGTTAATTTAACAAGTATCACTGTTAACAATAAAACTTCCCTTATAGTTCCAAACAATAATCTATATAGCTTATAAAATATTTAATTTTCTTATAAACATTATATACATTTTATAAACCCACCCCTTTTTTTTCTTAATATAATTAAATAACTTATTTATTTATTAGATATTAAATTTCAAATATAAAATAATCACCTTAACTTTCTATTTATATATATTTATTTTAATTTAATTTTCTATACTTTATTCTTTCCCCCTTTCTTTTAAATCTTATAAGAGGAACCTTTTTAAATTTCCATGTACAGATGTGTACATTAATGAATCACATTTTATTTTAATATTAAGCCCCTCCCCTTCTACTTCTCATAAATGGGGGCACTTTTAACTTCTTTTTTTTATGAAAATATAAAAGAGCATACGATAGTATTTAAAAAAAATACCATAAGAATATTATTGTGCTCGAATCTTTAAAATAGCAGTTACTGAATAAAGTAATGTAAACTTGAATGTAAATATTATTTTCTTAGTTCATATAATTCCTAACCATGCTAGCATCCTATCTGAGACTTATTTAATCCATTATATTCCCTTCTTTTCAATAAACACCATACACGTGGGAGAGAGGGGATAGTAAAATGTTGAAAGAGTGTCAAATACAAGTCCTAATCATTATGTTTGCTTAATCATTGATTTCATGAGACACGGATTGGGGTGGCACTAATCTTACACCAGCCAACTTTGTTCTTCAAGAAACTGGCAGCAGTGATGATATATCCTAAATTATCGGTGATACCCACAAATCTATAATGATCTCATGAAAGACTAGGACAGGGCAGTGGATTTGGCAACTAACAAAACAGAGCCCCAATATTTTGAATACGATGTCATCGATAACTTGGTTAGTATAGACCACCAAAGCTTCTTTATCCATGAGTCCCATGAATAACCAATTGGGCACTGAAATATTCAGCTGAACCCAGAATTTTTAACATGCTAGGTGCCAGATTTCATTATGTAACATTTGATGCGTACCTGTCTGTACAATTAGCAGTGACTTAGCAATTAATGAGCTCTCTAACCAACTCCTCCTAGAAAACAATTGAACCAATTGTGTGCGAGTTCCCTAACAGCCCCCTTCACATCTCCAAAAAGAGTCACGTGTTTCTAATACAACTAGCTGTGTAGTCATAGCCATAAGCCCTATGGAGCTCATAATTTCCCCAAGGTTTATTATTTCTCTTATTGAATGGCGTGAATACTAGATGTAGCAAGTTACAGGTGTTTATGTCATCGCACGTCTCTTCACATCTATTTAAATGCTCAAGCAAGGCGATATCCTCCAGACCGGCAGCTTTTATGTTTATAGGCGACTGTAAAATATGAAAAATGACGGCCTCCTTCAGTAATCCTTAAGTCAGTTAGCTTTGGCAAATTCTCAGGCGCTCTTGAGATAATTGTTTTGTTCTGTCTCCCCTTGTGGAAGAAAGAATTACACAAACCCAGTTAAAGTTCGTCTTGTGAAATCAAGAAGGAAGACAACATGAATAATACTAATAACTCTCTAGTTATATCGACTACTGTGTTACCAGAAATTGCAATCTCTGATGGATGTCCCAGGCAGACCTCATGAAGACCGATGTGCATGGCTATGACTACAGAACCAGGTTAGGGATAAAGTCGCAATGCCTGAATAGGTATTGTTTCCATTCTTTATTTGTTTATTTAACTATCTTTATCGACCCATCAATCAGAGCATAATATTACAGTTGACTCCTCCCATTTGCTTCTTGCAGGCTGAAGACTATAGGTTCATCTATTGCTAGATAAGAGTTAACATGTGGCTAAGACAGTCTAAAAGGAGTTTAAAAACTCACCCTTTCACCAGGGTTTCTGAACTGATCTTACCTCTCATTCAGTTTGGGTACACCCTTGAAAACATACGTTCCATCACAAATGCGCATTACTGCTAAGGAAAAATTTTAGATCATTATTATTAAGAGAAAGGAAATAGAAGTTGAAGCATTGTTATATGTAGTGTCTTAAAAAATTGATAAATGTACAATTATATTCAGTCTAGGTATGTTGTAATCTCTAGATCCTCAGTTATATATACTGGGATTGACTGTTCTTCAAAAAAAAAACACCAACAACACTATAACCCTATACAAAGCTACCCGTATGAATTGCTCGCTTATATAGAAATAGTCTTACGTTAGTTTTCATTCTTTTAGAAAAGAATCCATAGTTGTGCATTCACCCCAAAGGCTGGCTTAATGCCTAATTCGTGATTCTATACCCATCCTTCACTAAACTGGTGTATGTCTGTACAAGGCAGAGAAACAATGATGCCAAAGACTTCATAGGTTCTACAACATACATTTTATTTTCTTGATGCCTATCTATATATACATATATATTTCAAAATTTTAAACTTAAAATCAAATTACTATTCTATTAGCAGCAATTTTTATTTAAAAACATAATGTTGTTTTATCTATCAGTAGGATGAAATAAAAAATATATATAAAGAAATATCATATTTTATATATTATATATATATTTTTAAATATATGTTCATCTAATATATAATGTATATATTATTGAAAATAATGAAACATTTAGAAAATATATACACATATAATAATATTGTGATATTAAAAGTATTTATTGAGTCAAAAGAATATTTTAACTATTTCCTTTGCATATTTATAAATTGTTTATTTAGACTCACAATAGGGGGTTTGGAGGGCTATAAGGAAAGTCATTTTTTTTATTATTTTTTTTAAATTATTTTTTTTGCATGCTTTATCCCTAAGCTTATACTTATTTCCTTGTTTTATTTTCATTAATATTTTGTAGAGAAAAGACAAATATCCTTGAGAGCATTAAAATGAACTTATAATAAAACCAATATTTTCATTTGTGCAACTTAAATTGGGTGTCTCTCTTTTGTAATATGCATCTTAAATAAACATATTTATCCCTTTATACATCATCTTAAAAGAAAGCTTTCTCCTTTGTTCCAAGTTACTGAATATCTTACTACCTTGTGTAGCTAATAGATTCAAAATCTCATTTCAAGACAAGCCTAAGAATACAATAGTATCCAAGCCAAGGAAAGAAACTTTCCTTTTTTCAATAAACCAAATATCTTTAATTCAAAATGACTTGGATTTCCATCTTCAAAATATCAATATGGGGCTTCAAAGAATAATCAACTAACACATCTTTCTCTATTTCATGGTTATTTTCATTTTTAACAAGATACAAAAGTCCATACATTAAGCTTGCATTACTACATTAATAACTATGCAATAAATGATTTAAATGATTTACAATCCAATGAATAAAACTAGCTCTTAATGACTTTTCATTTCGCAATAAGGCACTTGTCATCAATATTGCAACAATATATAAGAATACAATGGATAAAACAAAAAAAAGAATGAGACTTGCTCACCACCCTACCATAATGGCGTCATGGAGCCTCATGGGATCTAGCCATACCCCTGAGCAAAGAATTATTTTAGCTCCATGATGATAAATAGAGTCTTTTCTCATGTTTACAAAGAACTCAAACTAACATAGCACAAACTTAATGCATCTAAGTTCTCTACCTTCCATTCTCCACCATGATTCATTCCTTATTTCACATCTTTACCACCAATAACAAAGGGAAATAGTAGTAGGAGAGAATACTTATCTTTTTGTATGAGGAGGCTAACTCCTTGAACCTTCTTTCCTTTGCCGAGCCATCTTGATCATTCTCTACTATCTCCATTAGAGTTCTCCAAGAGGAGAAGTGGGCAATGCCCAAATCTTCCATCTTCTTGAGATATATAGGGATCCTCCAAACCTACACTCTTTCCCACAAGTGCTCACACATGTGTGAGTCTTGTGCCAATTCCAAGAACTTTTGGGGAGTGGAAGGTTGAGAGTGACAAGTCACTCTTCCCAAGCCCCAACACTTTTTGAATTCGCCACATTCATGAATGTGGACTTTTGAGGGGTCTTTTCACACTCCAAGGACAAGTTCACATGTCAAAAAGGTTCCAAACCCATAGGTATAGGTCCTAGGGGTCTATTCTTGTTCAAAAACCAAGGAAATTGACTCAATAATCCCTTTTTAAAACCCACAAAAGAATCCATACGAGTTTTGATCTTGACCAAGGGTTCCAACCCCAACCAAACTCTCATCACATGACCTACAATTGGATTCTACTCAAACATGATCACCCAATCAATAATAAAACCTCAAACCCTTCCAAGTCAAATAGGGCTACACTTAGAACTTCCCAAGATGTATCTGATACGATTTCGATATTTATCCAACCTCCTATTTGCATATTTGATTCCTTTAACGTTAATCTCACATTGAATCACTTAATTTCCTGCACAACATAATTAAGCACAGTTAGATATAATAATAACCACATTAATTGCAAACCAAATCTTTGTAACTTTATTCACAAACCATTTACATAGCTAATTACTCTTTCAATGCAATATGACACAACAATTATCTTATTTCAAATTCATCTTATAAGTTTGAATCTCATACCATAATTCTCATGCCCATACATCTTCATTAAGTAAAATAACAATGATATAACATAAGGTAAAACTATAAGGTTACTGTTAGACAATTCATATCACTTGCAATATATCTAACCATATATTTAGGAGGAATATATAACACTTTTAAGATTGTATTAGTCACATGCAAAGAGAGGCCTTACATGACTACGAGTTATTTTATATCAAACAAATACATGTAAAAATCAAAGGAGAAATACGTTAGGTTCACCAAATGTGATTAGAGAAATTTTCAAGTTAGTTGCAAGTAGCATAAATTGAATTAAACCCCTAACAACAATAGAGCACAAAGGAAACTAGCAGCAAATAAACGTGAAACAAAGTCACCTAGTCTTCAAGCCTTCACTGATTGACCTCCATTGGCCTTCTCCATCTTGCTACAAATCATATGATTACCCTCAGATTGAAGTGCAACTATAACCTATGCCTAAGACAAGCAAGATATTGAAGTATTGAAGTATTGTATGCTCAAGTAATCAAGTTCTCAAGCATGCTGAAAATAACTTTGTGTGTCTAAAATGACTTGAGAGAGGGCCTTTTAAAGAATGTCAAATTAAGAATGGATGACCATGATTAAAAGTTTATAAAAACCTAAGATCAAAGGCCAAGATTCAATGTGATGAGGAGCATTAGGGTTAGGGCAACATTAGGTCAAAGTTAGGGCAAGCTTTGAAATAAAGGGTTGAGATTTAATTGAAAGCAATTAAACCAATGGTGGAGAAAAAGAGGTAGTTGGAATAATAGAAATTATTTAATTTATGGAGGAAAGTTGACTTTTGGGAG
Organism: Sequoia sempervirens; assembly: GCA_007258455.2. Taxonomy (NCBI): domain Eukaryota; kingdom Viridiplantae; phylum Streptophyta; class Pinopsida; order Cupressales; family Cupressaceae; genus Sequoia; species Sequoia sempervirens. Next base: position 360,105,879 of record VDFB02047230.1, read on the forward strand.
ATAATGGTTTAATTCATAAATGGGAATAAGACAAAAGGCAATAAATAATTATTTTAATTATTTATTTGGTGAGATGGAAAGTGGGTTAAACAAATAAATTTATATAGTTGAAGGATAAATGGTGATGTTATTGAATAATTAATGGTAATTGTTTAGTTGTAGGTGAGGGAGAAGCATGGTTGTCATAGAAAAATATGATTTGTGGGTCTAGGCCATTTTTATGTGTCTACAATGTTAGCCCGCACTATGAATGTGACGCCAACATAAAGAGGTGGTGCCAGATTTGCTAGTGTTTGGAATGTAAAAGAAGTCTTTGAAATGCACATGAGCCTAAAAATAGTATTTAGACTTATTCAAGTGCAACTTGGTAGCATTTTGTAAAAGAACTCGAATTAGGAAACTTGTTTTGAGCTTCTTGTCCCATATATCAAGTTGACTCAACCATTTAAATGGCGAGGATTGTGATGTGTTGCAAACCTGAGTTAACTTGGTGAGTCGTTGCATCAAGTTAGAAAGGTGGCAGAAATACTAACTTGTTTTTAGCCTTCGGTTGCTCACAAATTAGTTGTAGAGGAGGTGGATCGACTACTTAGGACCCTAGGTCATGGGAGGGTCTAGAACAATAGGTTGCCTTAATCTACCTCAAGCTAGGGGATTGCTTAAGATAGGTTTGATGTTTAAAGGGTTGAAAAGGAAGGATGGTTGATCTATCTCTTTCCTTCTGCCAACTTGACAGTCTCAGGAAGTCAAGTCAACACATTTCCAGAGTTTGAACTATGACTTAACCAACTCACTACGAGAGGACCATAGTGCAAGACAATGCGGCACACTAGCGTCTCAATGGGGCATTGGCATCCGTACAGACATAAATTGTAAAGTACAGTCTAAAAACTAAGGAAACCTACTAACAACCTAACAAATGTGATTTAATGCAATAACAAAAAGCATAAAGTAACAAAATAACTGAATAACAAGAAGAATACTTTAACTTGATCTAATATACAAATTGACAAAAGAGGGTGAGGAAAGCACACCTTTGTACCCACGAGTTGATATCTTCAAGTTCTTCACTTGATGAGCAACCTATAGACACAAGACAAAAAAATGTTGGGGCTGTCTATAGAGGACTGTCACAATCAGTCCCTTGCTTTGATGTTTCCATCTCCTCAGATAGCCAATATAGTAACGATAGGAGAAATGTGATAAAGAAAGATATTGAAGTGAAAGTACTAAGTACTATGCTAAACAACAATATGCTATGAAAATAATATGATAATGCAAGAGGAAAGGAAAATGGAGTAATATCACCTTCAATCACGTGCACTCAAGGTAAATGAGAGAAGGACTGAGCTTGAAAATGCTAACATTGTCACAACAATGAGGAGATTGAGTCCACAAAACACCAACTTGCAGCTTCAATGGAGGTGAGAATGTTGTGAATGAAGTGTGTAGATTGTTTCCAAGAATGAATGAGATCAAGAGAGTTCAAGAGTGATTGAAAGAATGAAGGAATGAAGGAGATAATCAATTGAAGGTGAAATTGGAGGCAAAGGATTCATTCAAGGTTGGTCAAGGGAGTAGAGACGTTACTCTTCATCACCAATGGAGAATTGTAACACCTCTATGAATTCCAGTGCACCACATAGACGTCTGTGTACCACACTAGTGTCCCCGATAGAATATCCTCCACCAACACAAAAAAAGCTGCCAAGTGGATGGGAAGCAAATGAAGGGCATGGAATTGCATTATTGAACTTAATTTTCTAAGGTAGGAGTTACGTAAATGTGGATTTTTCAAGGGGTGTAAATTCATGCCATTACATTTTTCCCCCACTTTAGTGAGCATAAGTGGTAGTGAATGCACGGTAAAGTAGAGTGAAAGTTGAGAAATGTATACCTGAACCGTTAAGGAAGCAGATCACAATCTGACACACCTGAAAGCATAGGAAGAGGAGGTGACTCCACAAGTACTCGGTCCTAATGAGAGTTGAACAAAATGTGTCGCAAGCCCTTGGACCCATGGAAGGTGAACAAAAGGCTCTATAGATGATTGGTGCTATAGAGGAGGCACCACAGGTGCTCGGTCCTAAGGGAGGCTAGATGTGAAAGGCTTCATAGAGTTTGATAGGCCCTTATAGGTGCTTGATCCTGCAAGGCAAGCTCGAGGTGCTCGGTCCTCCAAGATTTATTGAAAAAGTAGCTTCACAGGTGCTCAGTCATACAAAGCAACATGTTAATCCACAAACAAAACATGTTAGATAGAAAAAATCCATGCAGGTAGATAGATAGTCACACAAACAGTCAACAATCGAAGGAGAATCTTTCAAAGGGGTTCCTCAAGAACCCTTCAAAAGAAAAGGGGTCCACTCAAGGGATGCTTTGTTTGAAGGGCAATGAATTTTTTTGCAAACGATTCTAGTATCAAGGAATCCTTTTGAAAGATCTCTTTGTCAAGGAATTCAAAAAGGAATAATACTCCCTCACAAGGGAAAGTTTTTAGACTTCATCAGAAAAAGTACTCCCTTCTCAAAGGAAAGTTTTTAGATTCTTTCTTTATGAATCTGTGACAAAAGAAAAATTCCGCCAAGGGTCCTTATTGAAGAATACAATTTTTTGAAAAATAAAGGATTTTCAACTAGGGATTTGTTGGCTACCGAATACACCTTTTGAAAATTGAAGCAGTATGATAGCCCCCCTTAGGATGGTGCGTGGTGAACACAAAGGCATGTGATATCCTAAGGAGAGAGAAGAAAGTGATGTTGTGGCCCATGATACATGACAAGATGTAATTGTGTAAATGTTGTCACATATGTGAGGGACAACACATAAGCACCATAAAATCATGAAGCAAGCAAAGAAGAAAGATAAAAAGACAATGGAAGCAAAAACAAAGAAATCAAGAGATAGGGGGATCTGATATTTTGAGGTCAGAACTACTCATAGGTATAGATAGATAAATATAATATAATAATATGTATGAATTGTCATAAGTCCCCTACTATATTAGACCATGTGAAGAAAGGTATATGAAGATAAAATAAAATAAAATAAATTGGGTCAACCTGGAAGGGAGGTCTAAATGCCCCCAACACTTTATATCGTCCCCAATTATTGAAAATCAAGGCATGACAAAGGAAGAATGATGTAACAAATAGAAGAATTTTATGACACAAAACACTCCTATATCCAAGCACCTACAAGGGTGATAAGGGTCCTCCAAGAACACATAAAACAAGCATGAGGGAAACACAACACACTCACATAAATCTAATCTATAGATAAATAAGAGGTTCCCTCCTAGTCTCCATCAACCAAGAGGTCTTCATTCTCCTAATCTAGATCATTATAAAGGGAAGGAAGATGAGCCTACAAGGGCGGGATAGCAAGGGGAGAACCCTCTGACTCTTCTACAACAAGAGATAAGGAAGAGGGCCCCTCAAGGCCTTCTTCGCTCAACTCCTATGAGGTAAACATCATTGATTTTGAAAAAAATATCGATAGAGCCGGGACATCATCCACTGAGTTACATGAACTTGATGGGAGTGTCATGTGTCAACTGAGTGGGCGATGAAGGAGGCACCTGAGATCCACTACTGACCTCATCAAAAAACTCAGGGGCAGTGATGAACTCAGGGGACACCGGGGTAGCCTTTGTCACTAGGACCAACTTCTGAAGAAGGTGATCCCTTCTTTCGGCCCCCATGAGAAGCGAGGTCATCCCCCAACTTACGCTTCTTCAGAGGATGTGAGATCCCCACAAACAAAGCAGAAGGAAAGGAAGAAGTGGAGAAAACTATAGCAGAAACTATCGAGGTATTCATTATATCCACAAGCTTAGGAAAAGGTGGGATGTCTGGAAGGGAAATCAAGATAGGAGGCTCAACTAAGGGAACAATGAAAACTTGCACCCTTTTAGGGTGAGGTTCATCCACACTCGTCGAGGGAGCTGAAAGCAAGATCGAGGTGACATGAATTGAAGTAGAAGGGGTGGAAGAGGAGGACACAATAGGAGGCACCGAAATAGGAGTTGTTGGCTCCCCTTCCATCTTCTATAGAGTAGGTTGTTCAGTGGCTAGAGCCTTCCTTTGACACGCTCACGTACAAGGCGGTTTCTTTAAATCTAAGAGTTGGATGTTATAGCTTGAGGAGGAGCATGGGGCTCTTGTTTTATCATTGGAGTGTCCATCACAGCCATTGTCAGCAGAGGGAGTGACTCCTAGACAGAAATAAGAGGAAGAGATGTAAGAATAGATACCACAATTGACATAGAAGTAGACTCAAGTGCCTTAGTGGCGGGCCTCCTCCCATTTGCTACCCTAGGGGTAGGAGAAATAGGAGACCCTAAAGGTTGACACGTAGAGGCGACTCCATGAGGACCCTTCCCCTTACCATACAAGATGAACTGAGGCACCATGGGCAAGATAGGAAGGTCAAACACCTGATGCTTGGCATTTTGCCAAGCGAGCACCATCGGGCTCCCCAAGAGACGCATAGGTGGTGGAAGTTGATGGTGTTGCAGTAGGACAAGAGTCAAAACCAGATGGAACTACAGAGGAGGAAGAAGGCCCCTAACTGGACTTCTCTTTCTCCTTTCAAGAGGTAGAGGCAACTCGTTGTTGCACTATCATGCAAGCCTTTACCAAAATGGCATAGGGAGAAGGAGGATAGGTCACTTTTGACGCTATGCCCCCATTCTTTTATTTAACATATGTATGATACAATAGGTTCATCCTTGGGGGAAGCAGACCAACAGGAGTAGGCTAGAAGTGATCAAGTGAGTAGCCCCCATGCGACATCATCAATTTGTAACCAGTGTCATGGACTACATGCACATAACCCTCATGAGAGAACTTCAAACATTTATGGATCATCGAGGGGACCATGTTCATGGAAACTAGCCAAGGAATGCCTAGCTTCACTCTGAACAAGTCAGAACCTAGGATGATATAAGAAAGGGCATTCACAATCTTGGGCCTAACCAAGATTGAAAGGGTGATAGAACTAATGGGAGGGATGAAAATCCCATCATGTGTACGTATCGTGCTTTTAGATTCATCGTACCTATCCTTATGTAGAAAACTTATTAACATGATCTCCTTTATGATAACATTAACCTGATATGTAGGATCAACAAGAACATCAGTCACAATAATCTATTGATACGAGTGGGAATGTACAAAGGAGGGGGTTCTCTGTTAGCATTCATCGGCAAGTCCTGTGATATAAAGGTTAAAGCAGGAGACCCATTCTTAGGCTACACATACGAGATGGGAAGATGCATGAAAGAATCCATCTTATATGTACACCAAAAAGGACCTTCTTAGAAGCCCCCAAGGGTTTAACAATTAGATAGTGACCTATTCTAGGTTTCGCTTCACAACATTTAGGGACTCTTCTAGCTACATTGCTAGGGGTCGTAGGTTGAGTTGCAAGGCTAGATACCCTGCAATGCACACACCTAGAACAAGAGAGAAGACTCCTTCAACACTATGAAATGGAACCCAATTCAATTCATGTCGAGTTCACCAAAATGTAGAGGGAGACCAACTAATCAGGACCCTAGGTCACGAGAGGGTCTAGAATAATAGGCTTCCTTGATCTAACTCAAGTTAAGGGATTGTTTAAGATAGATTTGATGTTTAAAGGGGTGAAAAGGAAAGACAACTGATCTGCCTCTTTCCTTCTGCTAGCTCAAGAGTCTTAGGAATTCAGGTGAGCATGTTTCCAATGTTCAGACTATGACTTAGGAATCTCACTTATAGAGGACTACAACATGGGATACGTGCAACAGTGTGATGCATTGGCATCTCAGTGGGGCATTGGTGTCCATACAGATAGAAAATATAAAGTATAATCTGAAAACTAGGGAGACCTACTAACAACCTAACATATGTAATTTAATGCAATAAAAAAAGTAGAAAGGAACTAAATAACTGAATAACAAGAAGAATACTTTAACTTGATCTAATCTATGAATTGACTAAAGAGGGTGAGGAAAGTGAACCTTCCTACCCATGAGTTGATATATTCAAGGTCTTCACTTGACGAGCAACCTACACACACAAGACAAAAAAATGTTGGGGATATATATAGAGGATTGCCACAGTCAGTCCCCCACTTTGGTGTTTCCACCTCCATGGACAACCAATATAGCAACGATAGGAGTGTTACCAATGCTTGTTTGAGATTGTATGATACTTGGTTAAATTTTTGATAGATGAAACCCTCTTTGATTAGCACATACTTAGGTATTATATCAAATAGTGTGGTTATATTGTATTTAAAACCATGCTAGGTGGTCGAGGCTATATAAATGATTCATAGGTCATGTAGAATGGGAAATGATAGTATGTCAAAGTACTACTTTGGAATCATTAGGTTTTTGAGCAAACCTTAATGGTAATTCATAACTCTTTTGAGGAAGAGGAGTAATCTATTCCTAGGGTTAGGAATTATATTTGAATATAATTATTTTGATAGTCATCATAGGGTTGAATAACGTACTTTTTGATTATGCTGATATATAATAATGTGTGGGTTAATATGTTGCCTTATTGGAAGAAATATTGATTATGAACTAGAAGCGTAATAGGATATCTCGAATATATCTATAAGAAGTAAAGAATGATTATAATGGAAATTTTATGTGATTTTCATGTTTGTGGGGGTTGATAGTTGTAATTGACTAGAGTCAACTAGAAAAAAATATTATATCAAGGTCAAATATATGACAATGATACTATACAATTAATGCCATTTTTGTTGTATGTCAACCTATGTAAGGTTTAGGATTTTATCCTAGGATTTGGGTAAACCAAGGTTGAGAGTAACATATGTGATTAAGTTGATCACTTGAATTTGTGAATTACTATTTGGTTGGAGCCATAGGTGGGATTACCCTATCGAATTGGAATTGTTACTTGTTTGATTGTTTTATACTCTTGACATGAAGTCATTTAATTGACAAGAATCTACTTTTTGAATAGCCTTTTATTGATGATATTACACTCTTGAAAAGAGTCTTTTATTGTTGGGATTGTACTTTTGGAAAAGAGTCATTTAACGTTATAATGTCAGTCAAAAATATATGTACATAGTGTAAGATAAAGTGGCTTAAGATAATTAGAAGCAATATTGTATAGATATGAGTTAATGGGAAGGTTATTAGGATAATCCACGAGAAAGGGGATAGCTTTCAAATAGAATACTTATGGTCAATAAAAATCGAGCAATTAAATGTGGTGAAATAAATGACCTCACTCAAAGTTATTGGGTGATGAATCTTTAGCCAATGTAGTGTAGGAAACCATTGTCTACACTATCAGTTCACTGTGTGATCCAATTTACATTCTAGGCTGGGGTAATCATATATGAGGTAGTAGACATTATGGTAGCTCTAGATATGTAGGACACATCACTATTCTCAAGAAAGGCTATTTAAAGGATGAGGTTACCAAATCAATCTCTTCATCGAAGGGAGGGTCGGGGCCATCTTACCTAGTTTGGTAGATGTGCAAGGGATCACAATAAGTCCATGGTTGGTGAAAAAGTGCTTGAGTGATTCTTCTCATGTAGTTGGTGGTCAAGATTTGGAAGGAGGACATTCTAGACCATTGGTATTTTTTATTCAAGAATTGAGATGTATACACCAGTATCGGGGACACGTAGAAGGTATGCACCAAGGAAAGGGGACATTTAGAATGTATGCGCCAATGCTAGGACATCTATAATAGTTTGTAATTCTAGTTCTTGTAATTTTGTTGAAGCAATGTATGTAATCACGTGTCCATCTATATGGAAATTGTAAATGTGATATGTTATCTTGAATATATTTATGTAAAGTTAAATCATACTTATATTATTAGAATGATTCTTTGATTATGGAATGGAAAGTTTGGATAAAGTTATATTTCAAATGATACATTTATTATTAAATAGGAAAGAATTTTTTTTATGGCTCATAATGCTAGTAGCATAACTTTCCACTTATGGGTAAAACTTAGTAAAATTACTATGTAGAATAATAGGCACATTACAACCGCACCTAGATCTTTCATCTCAAACTATGCTGACAACTGAGACTTCAAATTTGAGATCATAATTTTCCCATTCCCAAAGAACAACATATCATCCACATATAATACAATAAAGAGAATGCGACCATTATTAGTCTTGTAATAGAAACAATTGTCATATTTGGAAGATTAGAAATCCCAAAGGAAACACATAGGTATCAAACTTCTAATACCACATCCTAGGAGATTGCTTCAAACCATACAAAAAATTCTTCAACTTGCACATTAGATTCTCTTTACCTTTCACAATGAAATTCTTTGGTTGTGACATAAATTTCCCCCTCCAAGTCAACATGAAGGAAAGCTATCTTCACATCCATCTGCTCGACTTCCAAGTCATGAGATGCTACAAGTGATAACAAGAATCAAATCGATGTCAACTTAGCTACATGATATAATCTCCCCATAATCAATTCCCTCCACTTGGGAATATCCCTTTGTGACCAACCTTGCCTTATGCTTCTCAACACTACCATTAGGACCCATTTTCTTCTTGAACACCCATTTGCAACCAACAGGTTTTCATCCATCAGGCAAAGGTATCAGATCCCATGTATCATTATTCTTCAATGCAACCATATCTTCATTCATGGCTTCTATCCAAGAATCTGCATCATGTAAGCCCATAGCTTCTCTAATAGTCCTAGGCTCATCAGTGTTAGCAATCAACGTAAATATGCAACTGGAATCCAACATAGAATATCCAAATCTTTTCAGTTTTTGTTTAACACGGGTATACCTCATCAATTATTGAGGTTGAGGTTCTTGCTCTTCTTTAGAGATTTTAGAGATGTTTGAGCTTTCCTCATCATTAGGTCCAGCAACAGTACACAGCTCATCTCTTTCAGGAGTAGGTGTAACTTGAACTACTTCCTTCTTCTCTTCCTTCTCTAGTTGTAGATCAATTGTGGAAGGTTTTAGCTCATAGAAGATCACACTTTTGCTATGGAGCACCTTCTCTGCAGCTAGATCCCAAAGCTTACACCCCTTCACATTGACACCATAACCGATGAAGATGTTGGAAATCAAGGTATAACTTGCAAAATATGAACTTATAAAAGTGGTTGCAAACCTAAAACTATATATTCAAGATTACCAAAGAAATATTATGTGAATGACAATTGCAAAATTGAAATAGAAACTTGCAATACCACAAGTCATCAAACACAAGTGGCACAAGATATACATGGAGAAACCTTTTTGAGAAAAAATCCACACCCAAAGAGATCCAATGCTTGTATTAATCTTCAAGGAAGTACATCAATACAACAATCCTCTCTGTAATCTAGTAGCACTTCGTCGCTCTAACAACCTACAAATAAACTCTTTACAAGCCACCATCTCAAGGCTCCAATATATAGAAGTTTGTGGGAGAGAAACCACAAATGGTATCCCATATCAACAAGAAAAACCACCTGGAAAAACCCATGCCCCCCTTAGTGGATAGCCCATAAAAATGGAATAAAGTATTAAATTATCACATGGCCTTCACATGGGTGTCTAACCCATATCCAATCAGAATTGGTCAAACTCAAGTGCTCCATAACTCTCTGACAACTCTGATGACTTCATATAAGAGCATGCACCAACATGCAAACCTGGGTACCAAACCATGTAAGAGCATGCAAAACATGTAAATAACATGCAAGGACATGCACACCAAAATGGTCCCCACTCACAAAGTTGGATTCCCAAGAGGAATATCCTCCCAAAATGCTCTGTAATTGCCACCATAAAGGGTCCACCTCATTGAATGCAATTACAATTTGTCATAGGAAAATAAATAATAAAGATTTTGTCCCTCATGTCCCCTAGAACACTTTCTAAAGAATGTGCAGACACATAAATCAACTTAGGATAGAAATTATAATGTCACCTATCCTAACATTCTCCCACTTGACATTATGCATTGCAATTACATCAATGAGATACAAATAAAACATATAATCAAGTATAGTGATCAAGCCCCATGGCCTTCTTGCACCAAGAGAACTTATCTTTGGCCACTAACTTCATAAGAGAATATTAAACATTATCCAAAGTGTCAACCTTCTCAATCAAAACCTTACCATTCTCTACCATTTCTCACACAAATTGATACTAAACATCAAAATTCTTAGTACAAGCATGATACATAGGATTTTTGGCTAAACATATAGCACTTTGATTGTCACATCCAATCCGCACTGTCCTACAATCAAAACCAATACCATTACCAAGTCTCTATAACTGAACCACCACCTTAGAGGCATGTTTAGTAGTCATATACTCTGTTCGATGATGGACAATGCAAATGTACACTATGTCTTACTCATCCAACTCATTGCAGCTCCAAAAAAAGTAAAAACATAGCCACTAGTGGACCTTTGATTGCCCAAGTCACCTCCCCAATCTACATCAACAAAACCCTATATGTCCAATGACTTATCCACATCATCAGTACCATGATAAGCCAAAAAATAATCTAAAGTACCACACAAATATATAAACACCCTCTTAATAAAAGTCCAATGCTCTCTATCAGGGTTTGAAATAAACCTACTCAAAACTCCCATTGCTTGGGCTATATCTAATCTAGTGCAAACCATTACATAAATCAAACTACCAATGACACTAGCATAAGGAATGTTAGACATATTTTAAATATCATCATCAAAATTAGGAAACATGTCTAAACTCAACTTAGTACTAACGAGAGATGGAATATTTATTGGTTTACAATCATACATATTAAACCTTTGCAAAATGGTATCAACATACTTACTCTGACCTAACCAAAGCTTTATGTGAACTTGATCTCTACTGATCTCCATTCGAAGAATATATTTTGCAGCCCCCAAATCCTTCATGTAAAATGTTCTAGAAAGTTGAGTCTTATGCTCCCTAATCATCACCTTGTTGTTACCCATAACAACATGTCATCAACATACAAGACAATGATTAATATCTAATCATCAATAACCTTAATGTAAACACAATGATCCTTCTTGCTCCTAACAAAAACCAAATTCAATGCAAAGTTATCAAACTTTTGGCACCACATCTTGGGTGATTGTTTCAAACCATATAAAGATCTCTTTAACCTACAAACCAAGTGTTTTTTTTCTTTCACAATAAAACCATCAGGCTGTTGCATATAAATCTCTTCCTCAAGATCCCCTTGCAAGAAAGCAGTTTTAACATCCATTTTCTCTATTTAAAAATCATAAGCAGCAACAATAGATAATAGGAATCTAATAGAAGTTAACTTAGCAATAGGAGATAAAATTTCACCAAAATCAACTCCCTCTCTCTAGGAGTAGCCCTTGGCCACCAATCTGGCCTTGTATCGCTCTAACTGACAATCTACACCAAATTTATTTTTAAATACACACTTGTAACCAATGGGCTTCCTTCCTTTGGTCAAACTCAATGGATCATAGGTATCACAAATATCCAAAGTCATCATCTCCTTCTACATGGCTAGCATCCAAGACTAACTTTCTTTTGAAGAAAGAGCCTCCATGTAGGATCTAGGTTCATCGTTAGTACTCAAAAAAGTAAACACATAACCAAAATTAGATGGGCTATACCTATCAACTATATTTTATTATCGTGTGGATCTTCTCAAGGTAGGAGTAAGGGATTCTTGCTGCTCTTCGTCTATATGCTCATCTTGCACATCATTTGAACTCACTAAAACCTCTTCTTCTTCCATATCCTATAATCCATTTGGTTGTTCTTCCACATGTGCATCTTCTTGCTTCTCAATCTTTGTCTTGAAGTGCACTATTGTAACATTCCCATTGTTCTACCTAGTAAATCTACTAATTTTTTACCCACATGTAAATTGTCTATAGATCTAATGTATAAAAGCAATAATTTTTTTCTTTTCTATTCAATAATAAATGCATCATTTGAAATATATCTTTATCCAAACTTTTCCATTGCATAATCAAAGAATCATTCCAATAATATAAGTATGTTTTAACTTTACATAAATATTTTCAAGATAATGTTTCACATTACAATTTCCATATAAATGGACTCATGATTACATACATTGCTTCAACAAGCTTACAAGAAATAGAAATACAAATGGTCCAGAATGTCATCCTAAATCTTGGTCGCCAATTGCATGAGGAGAAGCATCACTCAAGCACTTTTCTGCCAACCATGGACTCACTGTGGTCCCTGCACATCTACCAAACTTGGAAAGATGACCCTCCCTTTGATAAAGATATTGGTTTAGTAACCTCATCCTTCAAATAGCCTTTTTTGAGCATAGTGATGTGTCCTACATATCTAGAGCTACCATAATGTCTACTACAAAATATATGATTACCTTAGCCTAGAATGTAAATTGGATCACACAGTGAATTGATAGTATAGACCGTGGCTACCTACACTACTTTG